>CP092881.1:66875591-67261473 GCA_030710605.1 Cordylochernes scorpioides | reverse complement strand
TTACAGACCAATTTTGATCCCGAGGTATTTAAGAAGGCAAGGCAACTAGAGATGACTATGATTTTGAGATAATAAAAAGATTTACTGGCCGAAGTATCTTCAATTTTAAAAACTATGAATGCTGGCAAGACAACCTCTATCTTTACCTTTTTCCTGTTACCTCAACCCCTCCTTAGTTAGATTTACAGGTTTTTAACTATCAATAATATTTTATCTTGCAACAATCCAAGAACATTTTTTTTTTGCTTATTCCCTAGTACACGTGGTACAGGCCATGATAATAATCATGGTGGGTAGAAGTAGACGACAGCTTTTACTGTAAGTACACCACATATCTGCACATGTGAAAAGCAGTTCGACTTTGCATTTACAAATGTGCCAGAGCCCCGTTTGGTTACTTGCACTAGCTGGTGGGGGTTGGACTTTTGCAAGAATTGGAGGCCATTGGAGCATTTTTTTTTTGACGTGACAACGTCTTAAATTAGGTTGCGGCTGGGAGTCACTTATGAAAAAGTGTAACGCCCGGTAACGTTACGATGAGTCACCGAACGAGAGTGCTGCGCGCGCAGCGCTAGAGAATTAGGCGCATTGAATCGGCGCATGCTTGTCTCTGTCTTTGTCTTTCTCGAACGTTCTTGGCGTTGGAAAAACAAGAAAGCGTCATAATACAAGTTCACACGTGTGGTTAAAGTATCGTCAGCTGTGTCTGTAGTGAAAATGTGGAGTGCTTAGATTCGTCATTTACAACAACTACAACAATAAAGGTAAATAATTGTACACTGATATTTCATTATCGTAAACTATGATTGATTGATTAATTGTTAGATTGACACAAAAGTTGAGAAACTGAGTTTATAGGTTATGTCATACTATTGATAAATGTTGATAGTGTTAAGTAAATTATTAGTTTAAAATTAATTAATTAATTAATTATTATTTTACAAATTTTAAATAGTTTCAAATTTATTTAGCAAAAATTTGAACCTTCGATCTGAATAAATGTTTTGATTTTCGAATTGATTATTTAAAATTACAAATATTAAGAAAAAGTGGCAGATATAAAAAAACTTTATTTAAACTGTGTTGAGCAAGAATTTTAACATCTAATATAAGTAAATGTTTTAATTTTCAACTTCATCATTTACAATTACAAATTTTATTTAATTTCAAAATTATTTAGCAAAAATTTGAACCTTCGATCTGAATAAGTGTTTTGATTTTCAAATTGATTCTTTAAAATTAAAAATTCATCCATTCAATTTCAAATGTTCAACAGGAATCACCACTCTCAAAACAATGGAAACGGTGCCTTCAACTTCCAGTACTTCAATGGAGACGGAGGATATCGTGCCGTCAACGTCTGCAGTACCTTTCGTTGTTCCACACACCACCTCTACCGCCAGAACGAATGCTCAGCGACAACGTGAGTACAGACTACGAAAAGCATTGACCAGAACTCCTGAACAAGTAAGAGCCTTTGCAAAAGCGGCTGCGGAGAGGCAACGCAGGTTCAAGCTACGTAAATCTGCTAACATAGCCCTCACCAGCGGTACGTCAGAGTCACCTGCTTCAACGTCTTGTTCTGTGGTGGAGAGAACAAGCGTTCCTGTCGTGGCGGAGAGAACGAGCGTTCCCCTAACTAACGCTCAACGGCAACGTGCATTCCGACAACGTAGAGCAGCATCTTCTCGGACTGATGTACAACCGACTACTTCTTCAAGCCAAACAGCAATACAACTGGAACAATCCACCTGGTATACCAAATGGTCATCGTCAATACGGAGATTTCAATCTACTTTCCTGGACAACGATTTTGGCCATGCTTGCAAGGCCCAGGGTGGGACGTTTACTACAATTGTTTACAAGTACTCCTCAAAACAACCACAGCAATTGGTATATGTAGCCATGAGCCGCGTCACAAGTATCGACGGATTGTACATCATAACAGAAAAGGACTCTCCATTGGTTTTCAAACATGGCCGAGATGGAAACGACTCACAGACTACTCGAGATATTCGCAATGAATACTTACGACTTCGTGGACACACTCTAGACACAATTACCAAACAAGCCGTAAAATTCTGTGACGACGCAACCGACGCTGGACAACTTATTGTAACGAACATCAACTGTCAAAGTTTAAGTGCCCATGCCGCGGACATTGAAACAGATACAGTGATACCACGATCAGACTATTTAGTATTGACTGAAACGTGGATGCGCGACACTTGTGAACCAACTCCAATCAAGGGTTATGAGTGCGTATCCAGGGAAAATAATCGACCTAACTCAGATACCAACGCGGCTGGTGGAGTGGCGATCTATCGTAAATTATCATCGACATCTACGGCGGAAGTGTTCCAAGTTGCGATTACAGACGTAACTCGTGTCATTAAAACCAAGGGTGACATGTGCATGACTGAAGTTACTTGCTTCGCCGCTAATACTAGCTTCAAGTTTATACTCGGTGCTGTATATATTCATCCAGGAGCTAGTATGCAGGATATTGGAATGTTACTATGGCAAGGACTCGGTCCGTACATTCACAACAGCCAGTACGTGCCACCGTTCGTGCAAATTGATTCTAGTATACCGATTCTTCTGTGTGGTGATTTTAACAAAAACGTAAAGCCTGACAACTCGTTTCTTAATTTCATGAAAAATACGTATAATCTTGATTGCGTATCAAACGTTTCTAAGTCAACTACGTTAAAAGGAACAACTATCGACTTGACTTTCGCAAGACACATTACAGCAGAAACACTTCCTTTCATTTCATATTTCTCCTATCATCGTCCTATCCTCAACAAAATCACTCAAATAGGAAATAGTTAAGTTTAAGTTTACATGTACAATGTTTTAGTAAACAAAATATATTTCTATAGTTAAAATTTGTGCAATTCTTATTTTCATTCAATTCCTTGTTCCTATTGTGTGCAATTTAATTATATTCATAACAATAAATATTCTACCGTTGTCACGTAAAATCTTCGCCCGTAAAACCGACTTTACAGGCAACCATTGTTTTATTAGAAAAAAAGTGCCCAATGCGGGAATCGAACCCGGGTCGTAGTGGTCGAGAACCAACAGTTTAGACCATCCTTCCACCGACCCCCATCCAAGAACATGATATTTCTAAGTGCTCTATGTCATCAGGTCTAACAGGAAGGATTTGATTTTCCTCATTTCTGTTACAATGTACATATCTAAGGACACAACCAGATCTATCAGCTAAAGAACCTGGTCAACAGGTAGTTCTGTTCCAATAGAGGGATAATATGGTGGAAACTTGATGGTGGGCTACCCGAGGGCTTTATTTTATGATTAAATCTCTTGAAGAGGCTTAAAGACACACAATAATAGAAAACTAAATGCCTATTATTTCCCCAACTTAATCCAGTATTTCCTTCCATTTGTTCTCTATTTAGTCATTAAACAAGAAATGTCAATATGGCTACTCCTAACCTGCCTTAAATAGACCATACTGAACAAAATGGCTAGAGTGCAGTTTAACACAGGTTTTACGACAGACACTAAACATGAGGTTTTATGGCATACAATGGGTGTTTGGTTAGAACAGGGCCAACTCTTACTACAGAGCTGAAATAAAGCTGAGATGCAAGTAACAAGATAGGCTCTGCAGGACCTGATTGGTAGCATAGACACCTATCTTGTTGGTCCTCCTTGGCCAATGGCCAGCTGATGTGGTAGTACAACATGGGGGGACAGAGTACAGCACAAGCTGCTTGATTTATAATGGTAGTTTAGATACAAGATAATAAGACCTAATCCAAATAAATTAATAGTGTGTGACGTTTCAGCAACAGCGTTGTTACCACCATCAGACCATAAATTATTATTATTTTTTGTCTGATAATAGTGACAATGCTGTTACCAAAATGTCACACACTATTAATTTATTTGATCTTATTTTCTTGTAGCTGTAATCTAAAATCCAAATTGTGCTTTATGATTAATGTTAGTTTAATGGGTGCTCCATACCCAGTCTGACAGCCATCAAGATCATTCATCACACACATTTGTAACCTTTACCAGCTTCCTCACAAACTAGGTTTTGGCTTCCTAATCTCACCTAGACAGCTTTTTTAATAGTTCCAGCTCTATTTGGATGGAAGTGAAATAGACCTAAACAAAACCAAACCCCAATGTGGGACTTTCATGCTAGTAGATCAGACTTTGGAAGCCAGTGCATGTCACCAAGCTCACCTGGGGATGTAGAGGAAGGAAGAGGTCAGAGGTTCTCCCAGCTCCTTCAGGGAGTGGCCAGACAACTTCACATCTTGACTTGACTTCAACGTGGAGCTCTGGCGCTTCTAGAGTAGAACACAGGTAGAACTAGGGAGAATCCCATTTCACAGACATGAGAGTTTTAGGTAAATGTGAATAGAAGAGTTTTTAATCAATTGATATGCTCTTTGTCTAACTTAGTTGATCCTTCTTTATTTATTTATTTATTGTTACAAAAGCACGAAGTCCAAAGGACTATTGTGCTGTACTAGTATTATTTACATATATATGATTAATTATTTACACGATGGATTAGTAGTGTTTTGTAAATTATTGTACAAATAGTTCTAAACTTAACAAAATTCTCATAAGATAGAGTATATACACAAAGAGAATTTGATAATGTTTCAAAGTATCTACATACAATTTGATTAGTCAGAGGGCAAGTTAAAAGAAGATGCTCTGGTGATCCTTCAAGTTATAAGACTTTTAGCAATAAGAGCTGCTTTTTTTGTCTTAATATTGTAATATTTATTTATCAATCACTGAATTATTTATTTGTTTTTAATAATCTGTTGTTGTGTTTCATGATTTAGAAACATCTAAAGTCACCTCTTTGCTTTTGTAAATTGATATCCTTTTTTGAGATATTTCATCTGAAGACTAGTAAATAAAATATTTTATCTTATCGATAAGTTTTACTTGCCTCATAATATTACTTTACAATCTGGTGAAGTTGCTGCAAGCATCCCAATCAACTCTTAAAGTGGAGGAACTACGTAAAAGCTGAAGCTTTCCTGCAGATTGAAACAAGAGAAGAAGGCATGTCAATGAAAACCGAACAAGAGGGACTACAAACTAGGACAACTTTCAAGCAGTGCTGTAGTGGAGGGTATACGGGGGTATACGCCGTATACCCTATGCTTTTAAAATTTAGATAGCGTATACCTAGTGGTTTTACTTAAAAATAGCGTATACCCTATGATTTTGTTCAAATTTTTTATTAAAAATTTATTATTTTCTTTCTTTGTAATAGAGTAAAAAAAATGATGATAAAAATTGTACTGAAAAATTGCAAAAAATTTTCAAATTAACAATTCACACAAAATATTTCATTCATTTAGTAAAAATTCTTGGGAAAAATATATCAACTATATTCAAATTAATAATCAAACAAGCCTCCTTTAACGAAAAACGGAAAACGAATATAACCGAACCTTTAATTTTTGAAAATGGTAAAACCACAATGAAATGAAAACTTTAAAAACTTTCCTAATATTTAAAAGTTATTATGTTTGCTTAATAGAAAATATGTTAAAAAATTAAAGTTTAAATAAAAATAAAGTTATATTTTCTGATGTTAAAATAATTTACAAAAAAAAGTAAAAACGACTTCTTCAAGATAGATGTTCTCTTATTACCAATGCTGTATTTATCCAGCAGTGATGTAAACTAATACATAAACAATTTGGTTTTCGATTTAAAACGATTTTCTTCTAATTCTATACAATTGAAAATATATTTGAATTTTATCAAATACTCTTCTTTAACTAAAGTTGCTATGGTAACCATGCTAAACTACGTTATTGTGGACGTTAATTTTGCATATTCTTTAGTTTATTTGAAGTTAGCAAAAGCTGTTGACAAAATAACATTGATTTTCAAAAAAATATAATTTTGAAAACTTCTTTAAGTAAGTTTATTGATACTGGCTTAAAAGCTTATTTAAATTGTTTTTAATTGTTGATGAAAAGTTGGTGTTTGTTTTTTAAAAAAATAAATAAAATAAAGATTTTATTCAAAATAAATCGATTAAGTAAGTATCTAAATTTTGTTAATGTTAAAATAAGTGAAATTTAAATTTTCTGTACTTATACTAGCTTTCGAAAATAACTTTTCTGTTTAATTATGGACCGCTGGTTGAAGACAGGAAATTTATGTACTAAAAGAAGTTTGGAGGTAGAAGAAGATGCAGAAAAGAATGAAATAGAAGAAGCTGTTAAAAGAAATAAAAACACTGTTGGTACATCAAATGCAAGTACTATCTCAAAAAGAGCTGATATATTGATCAATAGTTCACCAGAGAAAATGAATGATCAGGATTCCAAATTTGAAGTTTGGAATGATTCCCAATATATTCAATTTAAGGAAAAGTATCCATGGCTTTCAATTTCCAAAGGTAGACTCGGATGTAACATTTGCGCAAGTGTTAAAACTTTAGGGGCTGCAAAAAGTGAAAGAATTCATATTTCACCAGAATGGAGTAACTACCTAATAGAAGCAGCAGGAAAAGATCGGGCAAGCAAATTATCAAACATTCGAATGAAAATTAAAAAGCATTGTGAGTCTGAAGCTCATAAAATAGCTGAGAATATTAAGAAAGACAGAAAAATAAATAAATTAGAAGAATATGCAAACAATATGAACATTGAAGTAGAAAATGAAAATATTAAGCTTTTTAGAACTGCTTATAATATCGCTAAAACAAATAGACCATATTCTGATTATGAAAATCATATCACGTTACAAACATTAAATGGCATTAAATTAGGATCGACTCTTCACTCCAGATATTCTGCTACACAAATAATAAACCATATAGCCTGCGAAATGCGGAAAATGCTTGTTGCGAAGATTTTGTCAACAAATTCAAAAATTACTATACTAATTGATGAATCAACAACCTTAAGTAATAAATCAACTTTGGTCATTTTCTTGAAAGCATATTTAGGAGGAGAAAGTATTGATTATATTTTCTTTGATTTGTGTGAATTACAATGCCAAGACTCAGAAAATATTGAAAAAGAGCTTTTGAATACTTTGTATAAACATGGGTTGAATGAAGAATATTTAAAAGAAAATTGGATAGCAATTGCGACTGATGGGGCAAGTGTCATGGTAGGAAGACATTCGGGAGTCGTAACTCGACTTAAGCAAAAGTTTCCAAAACTTTTTGCATGGCACTGCCTCAACCATAGATTAGAGCTTTCTGTTGGCGATACTATCAAAGAAGTCCGCGGAATCAACCATTTTAAAGCTTTTATGGACAAACTGTATTTATTATATAGCCAATCTCCCAAAAATTGTCGTGCTCTGGAGGAAGCTTGCCATGAATTAGGAACAAGATTTGCTAAAGTGGGTCGAATTTTAGGAGTACGATGGATTTCAAGTAGTTTTAGAACAATAAAAACCGTCTGGGAGTCATACGAGTCATTGCACCATCATTTCAAATCATCAACATATCTCGATTCCACATATCAAGGGTTATTAAGAAGATTGGAGAGTCCAGAATTTATATTAGATTTAGGTTTAATGTACGACACGCTTCAGGAAATGTCAATGTTGTCTTTAGAGCTGCAGTCTAGAACAACTACTTTACAAAAGGCGGAACATATAATAAAGAGAACAATTAGAGTCATAGAAAGCTTCAAAACATCACCAGGAGAAAAAAAGCTTGCTAGCTCTTGAAGCGGCAGAAAACTTAGTTTTTAGGAGCGTAACATTAGTTCCCAATGCCAAAATTATTCCGATTGATAGAAAAAAATTTCTTCTAAGTATAATAGAAAAGTTAAAATTAAGGTTGTGTACAGAATCAAATGAAGATAATGAGCAATTAATTAAGGATATTTCAGCTCTAGAACCAAACAATTTTGACGCAGAAAATGTTCGATATGGAGAGGTCGAAATGAGACGTATTTGTCGAAGGTTTAACTTAGATGAAATGAAATGCATTAACGGCTTGAGAGATTTTGTTGATGATGAAAACAATGTTCCCGAAACACTTCAACCATTTTTCAAGGCAATTTCAACATTGCCCTGTTCAACAGCTGAATGTGAGCGAGGTTTCAGCCTGATGAATGATATAATAACAAACTTGCGGACTTCTTTGCTAATATCAAATGTTTCGAACTTAATGTTCATAAATTCAACTGGACCACCAATCGAAATGTTTCAGCCGAAAAAAAACGTTCAATCATGGCTTTTACATCATAGATCATCTACTGACACTAGATCAATAGTTTGTGCCAGAAAAAATACAGATGCATCTCGGCAGTCATTATGGGACATTTTTATGTAAAAGTTGTATGTAATATTTTACGTCTTTTTTTCAAATAAAAATATAATTAAAAATAACCTTGTTTATTTTTACCAAAAATTTATATTCTCAAGCGTATACCCTATGCTAATTTTCTACTACAGCACTGCTTTCAAGTGGAACCAAGTTGCAATAAACAAGTTCTATGGGTGTCATTTCTATGCCCAGAATTTCTTATCACTAATATCAAGATTGGATTGATAAAACACGTTTTTTACAAAAATGTGTTTAACAAAATCATTTTCTCCAAAGTGTTTCTATGATACACCTCTATTCCCCATCAGTGACATCCTCAAGGATTGTAAACAAATCGTTTCTAGAAAGTAGGAGTGATTAATTCCTACTTTAGAGTGATGAGAGCAGTTAATTAGAAAGGAATTAACAAGAGATCTTGTTTTGTTTCTTCCTATGAAGACACTCAAAAGAATTCGGGAGTTAACTCAATGATGTAGAAAGGCTAAATAATAAGCTACCAGATATTGACCCTAAATATGATTGAAGGGATGTGTACAGTAACCTCAAAACACAGGGTGATAAGAAAAAAACCATTTGCCTTCATAGGATCTGTGCCTTAAGACCAGACCTCTCCCTTGGGAACTGTTTCAAAGGGGGGGTCGGTGGAAGGCTGGTTAAACCGTTTGGTTTTCGACCACTATGACCCGGGTTCGATCCCCGCATTGGACACTTTTTTCTGTTTAAAAAAAAAAAATTAAAATGCTCCAATGGCCCCCCGATTCTTGCAAAAGTCCAACCCCACCAGCGAGTGCAAGTAACCAAACGGGGCTCTGGCACATTTGTAAGTGCAAAGTCGAACTGCTTTCACATGTGTAGACATGTGGTGCGCTTACAGTAAAAAAGCAGTCGCTAACTACCCACCATGATTATCATGGCCTGTACCACGTGTACTAGGGATAAGCAAAAAAAAAAACTGTTTCAAAAATTTCATACTTTGCAGGCATACAAATAAAAAACGTCCATATTTCTGCTTATTTTTGAGTAATATTTGTTGAATGATGTTTAATTGAACACTTTCAACTCAAAATGTATTTGTATTATGTATCTGCATGAATTCAAGATCTGTATTTACAGTATTCCTTGTAATCGCCATTTACACACATTTTAGGCCTAATATAGCTAGTGTTCAAAGATTTAAGTCTGGTCATCTACAGACAATAACTTTCCAGAAAGATTGCAAGGTTTTCGCACTACAGTAGAACCTCCCTGTAAAGGACACCTAATTGCAGAACCAAAGTGTCCTTTAGGGTGAGGTGTCCTCTTACCGGAGAGTTGCTAAATTGTAAAAATGATAATTTTGCAAATGAAAACTGTCCTTTGTAGAGAGGTGTCCTCTAGCGTGAATGTCCTCTTATGTAGGTTCTACTGTATATACTCAATCTGCAACCCCAAACCATATTATTGACTATATTGGCTCATCCATTGATGAGCTATACTCATCCCCAGCAGACACCATCTCAAGCTCTATAGGCTCTAATATGATTGAGTGGAGATAATAAAGAAGAAGATGGGTTGGACATTGGATTTGGACACTTAATTGCAGAGCCAAAGTGTCTTATAGAGAGAAGTGCCCTCTTACCGGAGAGTTGCTAAATTGTAAAAATGATAATTTTGCAAATTAAAACTGTCCTTTGTAGAGAGGTGTCCTCTAGCGTGAATGTCCTCTTATGTAGGTTCTACTGTATATACTCAATCTGCAACCCCAAACCATATTATTGACTATATTGGCTCATCCATTGATGAGCTATATTCATCCCCAGCAGACACCATCTCAAGCTCTATAGGCTCTAATATGATTGAGTGGAGATAATAAAGAAGAAGATGGGTTGGACATTGGATTTGGACACTTAATTGCAGAGCCAAAGTGTCTTATAGAGAGAAGTGCCCTCTTACCGGAGAGTTGCTAAATTGTAAAAATGATAATTTTGCAAATTAAAACTGTCCTTTATAGAAAGGTATCCTCTAGCACGAGTGTCCTCTTATGTAGGTTCTACTGTATATACTAAGTGAAATTCTCAATCAGCAACCCCAAACCATATTATTGACTATATTAGCTCATCCATTGATGAGCTATATTCATCCCCAGCAGACACCAACTCTACAGGCTATAATATGATTGAGTGGAGATAAGAAAGGTGGGTTGGACATACCTGGGAATTAGGCCCTGGGTCAGAAAGCCTGGTGTGGACTTCTCTGATCTCCTCCATGCTAAACCCTGGACAACACCAGCCCGGCTCTCACCAACATTTCTTACGGAATAACAACACCCTGCTAAAATATAAAGAGAGAAGTACAGTGGACCCTCGGTTTGCGAGCATAATCCGTTCCAGAGCCATGCTCGTACTCCAAAACGCTCGTAGTGCGAAACTAATTTCTTATTTTTAATAATTGAAACTCGGGCAATTCTTATTGCTACGAACAATTGCACAGTTTCCCACATTTTACATATTTCCCGAATCTGATCTGAAGGGAGGGATCCCAGTGAATTTTCATCCATCACGATTACGGGCAACCATCACGAGTTGCTCGTAATGCGAAATTACACTCGTAATCCGAGGTAAAATTTTTCCAAAAATTTTGCTCGTACTGCGAAAAGCTCGTACTCCAAGGTGTTCGTAAACCGAGGGTCCACTGTATACCAAACTATGCCTATTAAAATTAAACCTAGCATCATTTATAATTGTAACGAATAATAATTTTAATATAAAACATATACGCACTTAGTCTAAACGACTAATGCTATTGTGTTTTCTGGATATAATGGATTCTAAGTCTCTGTAGTCTATTGAGGATGTTGGAGTAATGGAGAAGTTAGTATATACTTTTTTAGACTTCAATGCAGAGATGAGGGGGGGGGAATAATTGAAGAAAGATGGGTGTTACTTTTAAAGGTATCAGCGAGTTCATTGAGGGCCTCGTGACTAGAGTGAGATCCCAGGTTGGGCTCCATCTCTGCAAGAGCAACAATGAGATCCAGACAGGAGTGGCACTGCAGGACTTACCAGCAAAGAGAGAAGAGGTGCTGTTGTGAGGCTTCCAGGAAGACAAGGACTGGAGGTCTGAGGAAAGATTGGCTGCTTTGGTGCTCACCCTGGACATTGAGTTGATTGGTAGAAATATTGGTTCACAATTCGATAAAATAACCCCATGAATCAATATTAAAACAAGAACATTAAGCCTCCAGGGAAAAGTTTCTTTTAATTATTATTTTTTTTTTTATTTAAAAATCTCTGAAGCTTTCGGGCTGGTTCTCCTATAGAAGGGCTTTCTTGCCCGAAAACTTGAGAGATTTTTAAATTTAAAAAATATATTTTTAAAAGAAACTCTTTCCCTGGAGGCTTAATGCTCTTGTTTTAATAAGAAATATTGGTAGCTACTGAATTATGTATTTTGAATGAGGAATTCTAGATGGAGTCACTTATAATAGTTGATATTGGCCTGAAGAGAATCCTAAGTTATCATCCCATCAAAGTGTTTTTTTTTTTACTTATCCTTTTAGTCTAAATTAGACAAGAAGTGTGACCTACAGAAGAGAGTAGACAAGTTCATAGTTCAGTAGTAGCCTTTCTAAGTTGATCTTTTTTACTTTTAAGATTCATAGAAAATAACTAGAAGTTAAAAATGAAAATTTATTTTTTTGTCTTTTCTTTTGGGTGGTATATGGATTTAAGCACAGTTGGTACAGTGGAGTGAACCTAGGAGGAGCTCTGAACATCAGAAATAGACAGCATCAAACAACACTAACAAGATTTAGAACAGGTCATCTCAAGACATTGAAGATGGAAAATAATAACAAAATGTATCCCACTTGCCCAAATGTAGTTTGGTACCTGCAGCTCCAGAACACATTTTGGCTTGCATTAGATGTACTAAACAGGACCTTTGGGAGAGGCCGCTGCTCATCATAAAACAGCTCGAGGAGCATGAACTCATGGAATTCGTGTAATCTTTACACAAGGGGATAAGAAACAACAACAACATATGGATTTAAACCACCAAAACCACTTCCACCAATCAAGGAAATACAATCCCAATTCTGTAATTTTAGTTTTACTAGCTATACAAGTGTTTTAGCAGGAACAATTACTATACTACTAACCCCACACTTACTGGCCATCTTCAACAGAGGAAAGCAGCCTGAATGAAATCATGACACAAACATAAATAATAAATTAAGAAAAAGGCATCTCCTTATCGTGCAACTGAAAGTTGCTGATGGCTTGCGCCATCTATCGGAATAAATATCAACTATTCTCGTTGATTTTTAATTATTCCAGAATTGGCCAAATACCCATTCTTGATTAATCAAGAAAAGCTAACCACGGACGCGTTTTGGGCTGTTGGCCCTAATCAGCGTGGTGCAAGCTGTACCTCAACGACCAAAAAACTGGTCATTTGGCCATGGAATTATTTGGCCAATTCTGGAATAATTAAAAATCAATGAGAATAGTTGATATTTATTCCGATAGATGGCGCAAGCCATCAGCAACTTTCAGTTGCACAATAAGGAGATGCCTTTTTCTTAATTTATGCACCTTATCCCAGTACAATATCACATTTGTACTATTTTTTCATAAATAATAAAAAATTTCTTACATCTTAGAGGGAAGAATTTCATTCAACACACACACAGAAAACCTATAAAACAACAAACTAAAAGACACAAATTAACATGATGTCTGAGCTGGCAGACAATAGAGTCCATTAAAAGAATTGGTAGACATAGATTGTTGAAAGTATCCAATATTTTTTGTTCACTTCCCTGATTATTAAGTAAAATGGAGTTATCCACATATCTTTTAAAATAGCAAACATCATTTTTAAGTGAATTCAGAGCTTTTATTTCTAATTGGCTTATAGTAATAACATTCCTACATATATATAAATGTGAAAAAAAATAGTACAAATGTAACATTGTACTTGGATAAGGTGCGTAAATTAAGAAAAAGGCATCTCCTTATCGTGCAACTGCAGTTGCACGATAAGGAGATGCCTTTTTCTTAATATATAAATGTATGCATTTAATTAAATTTCCACCGATGAAATAAGCCACTCTAGCAGTGGCTGTGTCATTAAAACCACAAATGGCATTAATAAAATAAACAGAAGAAGCCCAGATTTTTTCTCAGTATTCAGATCAGAACTTATAGCCATCTATGAAGCCTTAAAAATCCATCAGAAATACTAATTATCAAGATATCTGGATTCTTACTGATAGTAGAAGTGCCATACAACACTTGAGTCACACAGGGGCACTTAAAGACAAGGTAAGCTGGAACATAATTGGTTATCTCCAAAAACTCTTAAAAGCCTCAAAATTCTTCTTCATTGGATACCCTCGCATGTTGGCATTGAAGGAATGAAGTTTCTGAAACTCCGCCTTTGCCAGTCCCAAGCCCGGATGAAAAAGGAGGAGGGGGAGCAGTAACAAGCTCACTAAAAAACCTGGCTCAGCTGGCCTGGCTGATAGTACCCTGTAAGGGTTCCTAATCCAGGGATACAGGATGAGCAGCGTCTGTACTTCATGTTAGGAGCAGCTGCACATGGCGTCTGTTCCTCATGTCAGAAATGGCCTTTTTTTTTTGGAGCTAAGTCGGCCTGCAACTGAGTAGTGCTCCCAGTCTTGATGACTAAGGCAGACACATTCTACTTCCCCCAGTCTGGAGATAAGAAAGAAGAAGAAGTTGCTGATGCTTCAGAAAAAAAAGGCACAAGAGAACCTGTCCAGTTGAAATAAAGACGGGTGAAGTCGGATCATCTACAAGACCACCTACCAGCTCTCAATGTAGCCTGGCAGTCCAATGTAGTCCAGCTTGTCCATGGCAGTGGTGGCCTGGTCCACATAGAAGGGGTCTGGGATGAAGAGCTCTGTCCCACTGAAAGCAACAGCCTTTCTTTCTTACTTGGTGGAGAGACAACAATATATACAATGGCGGCCATTTTAAAAATATGAACAGTACAAGAAAGTTATTTTGTTCTTTTTTTTAGATCGGCACATGTGCCATGAGACTCATGATTTCAGTCAGGTGTGGTAAAATGTCCAGTATTTAACTGTGTATAAAGTTTTTTTCTCTAGATCTTTTATTTAATCTTATTTTTTAACTAGTCCTGGAAATGAATGAATGCACTTTGTTATATACGCACCATATATTAGATCCGAGAAAGATTATCTTTACATTCATTGCATGGGCTGAGGAAGATACCATAGAATGGAAATAAAGAGCCCATGTAGAAATAAATGAATACATTGAAGATTTAAAGTGGTGATACAAATTGAGAACACACTCACCTGTCTTGGTCCTGGGACTCAAAGAGGCAGCACAGGGAACACTGGCTCTGTAACACAACCTTTTAGTGAGATCCTACTTTAGATATTTTTTTACAGAATCATGGACAATATGGCTCGAATATCACAACACCCAACACAGGGAACACTGGCTCTGTAACACAACCTTTTAGTGAGATCCTACTTTAGATATTTTTTTACAGAATCATGGATAATATGGCTCGAATATCACAACACCCAACACAGGGAACACTGGCTCTGTAACACAACCTTTTAGTGAGATCCTACTTTAGATATTTTTTTACAGAATCATGGATAATATGGCTCGAATATCACAACACCCAACACAGGGAACACTGGCTCTGTAACACAACCTTTTAGTGAGATCCTACTTTAGATATTTTTTTACAGAATCATGGACAATATGGCTCGAATATCACAACACCCAGCACAGGGAACACTGGCTCTGTAACACAACCTTTTAGTGAGATCCTACTTTAGATATTTTTTTACAGAATCATGGACAATATGGCTTGAATATCACAACACCCAACACAGGGAACACTGGCTCTGTAACACAACCTTTTAGTGAGATCCTACTTTAGATATTTTTTTACAGAATCATGGACAATATGGCTTGAATATCACAACACCCAACACAGGGAACACTGGCTCTGTAACACAACCTTTTAGTGAGATCCTACTTTAGATATTTTTTTACAGAATCATGGATAATATGGCTCGAATATCACAACACCCAACACAGGGAACACTAACTCTGTAAAACAACTAGTGCTAAAATCCCAAACCAGGCAGGTCATCAATGAAAAATAAACCTAGATAAATTTACAAAACTAATAAAGGCAACAACAGTTCTGTAACTCATGCAAGATGTGACAAAAGTACTAGTCAGACAATCTGTTGCAATAAGACCAGGTTTCCACACCAAGAAACAACTGACCTGCAGGATGGCCAAGAGAAACCAGCGAGGGCCATGGCCGTGCCAGGTGGGGAAAACCTCCTTCCAGAGCACAGCGTGGGCCAACTCCCCCAGGGCTGAGGCACAGTCCCCAAACCTGAAGAGGAAGGTGAAGACTGCGGCCAGGTCAGGAGCACTGAGATGGCTACACACCAGCCGCTCCTGGACACAATTCAACACCCTAGCTTTACTTCTAGATAAAATATCAATTGATTTAAATCTCCTGAACATTAATTAAATAATTAAAAAGGTTTCTGAAGATGAGTTTATTTTTACCAAAGCAGTCTCAAGTTTTCAGGCATCTCTGCCCTTCTACAGAAGAACATATATAAAATTAATAAAACGCAGCATCAGGTGGCATTTTATTAATTTTATATATGTTCTCTTGTAGAAGGGCAGAGATGCCTTCTTCTTCTTTCTTATCTCCACTCAATACACTAAGGTATCAAGCTTGTAAAGCTTGAGATTTTTGATGGTGTCTGCCGGGGAAGAGTAGAGCTCATCAATAGATGAGTCAATACAGTCAATAATATGTCTTGGGTTGCAGGCTGAGAATTGCACTTAGTACATAGTGGGAAAACCCTGCAACCATTCTGGAAAGTCATTGTCTGTAGATGACCAGTCTGAAAATCAAAGCCTGTTGTTCTCTTGGGAGGACAGAACCGGAGATGCCTAAAAGCTTGAGACTGCTCTGATAAAAATAAAACTCGTCTCCAGAAAACTTTAATTTAACATTTAACTAGATATCTCATTTGAACTCTCAAAACACATTATATTCTGGTTGCTGGAATTTACTAAAACTGTGATGTGCCTCCACAAGTCTTGTGGATCAACCATGTTAGCAGAGTTCCCAATGAAATGTGTCCATTAAATCAACAGGATGCAACGTAGACATCATATAAAGTGACTCTCTCACCTTGTAGAAGAGGCAGGTGCCAAGAAATTTGTAGGGCTTGGGCATATCAAAGTCTTGATAATCCTGAAACAGATAGCATAGGGAATAAAGATGGGCTTTGGAGGTATAGTAGCTGCTAGTGAATTGGTCCACATCTTATTGGTGTGTATCAACAAGTAGCCGACCAATGGTACACGTGACCGATGAAAATTATTTTATTTTTATTTGTGATAAGGCACAATTTGGATTATAATAAAAAATATATATTTTTTAATTTGATATAATTACTAGAATGGAAGAAAGAGGAAATATAAATAATATTTACAGATATGCCTTTAATTATATATATTTTTTAAATCCACTTTTAATTCTAAGAAGAATATTTCAAGTTGTCGTTAAAAACTATTTTACCTTATCTGTTATCTTGTTTAAACACTTGATAACAGTACTATTTATGGTATTTTTTCTCATTTATTCTTTTGTCTGATGATGGTGACAATGTTGTTGCCGAAACGTCACACACTAATAAATTATTTGGATTAGGTCTTATTTTCTTTTTTTATTTTAATTATTTTATGTTTATCAGAGAGAAATGGCACCACAGAGATGAAGGGTATAAATTGTATTTGACCATTGACCAGTTTCACAGGGCAATGTGTTAAATACAACACGCCGGTATTCAATTAATCTTCGTCCTGTATAGATCTTGACCCGGTGATTGAGAAATGTCACAGCTCCAACCCCTCCTACAACCAGCCTGACAAGACCCAGAACTTAACAACCTTCCTGGACCAGACCACGAGCCCAGCATTGGACCAGGCCTTGGTGACCATAGCCCATCAGGAGAGAACACTGCACCAAATAAACCTACTGAGCCTTACATCCCTGCCTTTGTCTCATCAATATGGTCCCAATTAAATAATGGCCAACAAATATAAAGATTTTACACATATAAATTTACTGGCAATGCGTTACTTTTAAATATCATCAAATATTATCTCTATAGACCTTACTGCAATGATATAAGTTATTGAATGAGAGGGCTTGGCTCATCAGTAGTGAACTCTCTCAAAGGTTTCGCCAAATTAATCTCTAGACCGCTCTACTATTGTATTGGATTGGTTTTGTTATATACCCTGTATTCAATAGAATAGTAGAGCGGTCTAGAGATTAATTTGGCGAAACCGCTGAGAGGGTTCACTACTGATGAGCCAAGCCCTCTCATTCAATAACTGATATCATTGCAGTAAGGTCTGTAGAGATAATATTTGATGATATTTAAAAGAAACACATTGCCAGTAAATTTTTTTGTAAAATTTTAACGATAGATGGCAATTAAATTTAATTAACAAATATAAAGATGACGAGGCTTCTTACTTTGATCTAAACAATTCAACCTTTTACTTTTAAATTGGGCAATCCATATTGCATTTATTTAGAAAAATGTTTATTTTGGATCAATACACTTATTAATTTTCCCAATATTTCATGTGCCTACGCCCCAAACTTCCTCGGGGAACTGTTGGAAGACTGTGTATTGTTTCACATTTTGTTTTCAACAGTTTTGTTCCCTGAGCATGTAGCCATACAAAATATTGGAAGAATAAATTAAAGTATTGATCCAAAATAAGCATTTTTCTGAATATATATATCTCTATATATATAAAAGTCAATGTCTGTCTGTCTGTTTCGCGATAAACTCAAAAACTACTGAACCAAATGGTACCAAATTTTGCATGTCGCTTTTTATAAACCTGAGGAAAATTTTCGGCTACATTTTGATTAGTATTTTTGGCTATTTCTTTTTTTTCATTTGAAGAACTTTTTTTTTTACGCGGAGTAATCCGGAATGGAATGAATACCCAAATATGGCCATTTTTTATCGGCATCGGTGGTTCAGTGGTAGAATGCTCGCCTGCCACGCGGGCGGCCCGGGTTCGATTCCCGGCCGATGCATTTTTTTTTTTTACAATTTTTAAAACTCATTTATATTATATATAATATAAATATATATTATTATATCAACTATATTAATTAAATCAAATACCTAAACACTAATATAATACAATTTTTGCCATCACACACACTTTTTTCCTGTAGTTTATGTGTTACTTCTGTATTGCTATTCAATGGCACTTCTAATATTTATTATTGATGTACTTTCAGTATGAAGGAAATTGCAATCGGGGGAATTCTCGGGCGAAGCCGGGTCATACGTCTAGTACACTATAAAAATCGACGCATCAAGGAGGAGTTGTCCAATTTATATGAAATTCATATCTAGAGATTAATTTGGCTATATAATAGGTCTAGAGATTAATTTGGCGAAACCGCTGAGAGGGTTCACTACTGATGAGCCAAGCCCTCTCATTCAATAACTGATATCATTGCAGTAAGGTCTGTAGAGATAATATTTGATGATATTTAAAAGAAACACATTGCCAGTAAATTTTTTTGTAAAATTTTAACGATAAATGGCAATTAAATTTAATTAACAAATATAAAGATGACGAGGCTTCTTACTTTGATCTAAACAATTCAACCTTTTACTTTTAAATTGGGCAATCCATATTGCATTTATTTAGAAAAATGTTTATTTTGGATCAATACACTTATTAATTTTCCCAATATTTCATGTGCCTACGCCCCAAACTTCCTCGGGGAACTGTTGGAAGACTGTGTATTGTTTCACATTTTGTTTTCAACAGTTTTGTTCCCTGAGCATGTAGCCATACAAAATATTGGAAGAATAAATTAAAGTATTGATCCAAAATAAGCATTTTTCTGAATATATATATCTCTATATATATAAAAGTCAATGTCTGTCTGTCTGTTTCGCGATAAACTCAAAAACTACTGAACCAAATGGTACCAAATTTTGCATGTCGCTTTTTATAAACCTGAGGAAAATTTTCGGCTACATTTTGATTAGTATTTTTGGCTATTTCTTTTTTTTCATTTGAAGAACTTTTTTTTTTACGCGGAGTAATCCGGAATGGAATGAATACCCAAATATGGCCATTTTTTATCGGCATCGGTGGTTCAGTGGTAGAATGCTCGCCTGCCACGCGGGCGGCCCGGGTTCGATTCCCGGCCGATGCATTTTTTTTTTTACAATTTTTAAAACTCATTTATATTATATATAATATAAATATATATTATTATATCAACTATATTAATTAAATCAAATACCTAAACACTAATATAATACAATTTTTGCCATCACACACACTTTTTTCCTGTAGTTTATGTGTTACTTCTGTATTGCTATTCAATGGCACTTCTAATATTTATTATTGATGTACTTTCAGTATGAAGGAAATTGCAATCGGGGGAATTCTCGGGCGAAGCCGGGTCATACGTCTAGTACACTATAAAAATCGACGCATCAAGGAGGAGTTGTCCAATTTATATGAAATTCATATACAAAATCGCTTCAGCCAAACATGAAAATAATTGAAATTTGGTGGCTAATTTATACAAAGAAAAAGCTCCAGCACATCTGAACTGTGTATCCAGCATGAGTATTCTACGCTCAATATCAGCGGGGCATGTGCTGATTTTCAAAATTTCCAATTATTTTTTTTTTTTTAATGTAAGCCTATTTCTACTGTATCAATGACTCACCAAAAGATTCATGCTCATTACAAATATATGTCAGAGTTTCAAAAAGGTCATACCATTGGATTGAAAGAGGCTGGTTGATCAAATCAACTAATTGGGCAACATCTGTGTCGAAGTGATGCAGCTATAAGACGATGTTGGCAAGAGTGGGTCAACAACGGAAGAATGCAATGTCAGGACGGCATCAGTCGACCAAGGATCACAACAGAATGCGAGGTCATGATGGGTATAAGTTGGTGCAAACTATTAAACATAAGTTTATTAAATGAAGAGGGGCAACTAAAGGTGTATTTCTGCAACATCTTCTATGCATAGATATTATAAGATGTACACTATCAACAGTATATATATACTTACATAATCTTCAAACTCAAAAGATTCAAGCTCTGAGAGGATGGTCTCAATATGGACCTGGAACACACCATAGGAGAAATTACTTTACTCAAGGTTTCTAGGTTGATTGGAAGGTCATACCATCATGCACTAATTACAGATATGAAGGCCAGCTGCGAAACAAGCAGAGTAACTCTGACAGCAGCATTGTTAGAAGAGGAGTAGACCTCTTTAAAAATCCTGACTTCAACTGACCCGGTTGATGGACCTCAGCAAGGGTCCCACTCCAGGGATACGGAGGAGCTGTGTCTGTACTCATGTTAGAGTCGGCAGCAAAGGCGTCTGCTTCCATGTTAGGAACGGCCTCAAACTACAGGCAAAGTCAGACTTTCACCAAAGTGTGCCTGGATCATGGTGCCATGATCAACGAAAGCTGCATCCCTATACCCCATTCCTTGAACTCATGGAATTCGTGTAATCTTTACACAAGGGGATAAGAAACAACAACAACACAGTCTGGACACATTTTGGCTTGCAATTAGATGCACTAAACAGGACCTTTGGGAGAGGCTGGTGCTTATCATAAAACAGCTCTAGTAGCATGAACTCATGGAATTTGTGTAATCTTTACACAAGGGGATAAGAAACAACACAATAACACAGTCTAACTTTATTAATTTGACTGATGGGAATTTCAAATTCATGACCCAGCCTATCAAATAAACATTGTTAATTTGAACAAACTTTATTTGACGTCATCAATATAATTTGACCATTCCTTAAATATCAAATTTTGACAACAATTTTAGTTAATTATTCTTAGAATTAAAGATACTTAGGTCACTAAATATTTTTATTACCTTGAGGTTTCGACAAAATTTATCTTCATGATAATAAAGACCAATTTTGGTCCAGAGATATATCTTCACATGATAGTTAATTGTTGTCTAAATACAACACTCTTATTAATTATTACACAACTCCGCCTTTGCCGGTCCCAAGCCCAGATGAAAAAGGAGGAGGGGGAGCAGTATAACAAGCTCGCTAAAAAACCTGGGCTCAGCTGGCCCGGCTGATAGTACCCTGTAAGGGCTCCTAATCCAGGGATACAGGATGAGCAGCGTTTGTACTCCATGTTAGGAGCGGCTGCACATGGCGTCTGTTTCTCATGTCAGAGACGGCCATTTCTTTTGGAGCTAAGTTGGCCTGCCACTGAGTAGTGCTCCCAGTCTTAATGACAAAGGCAGATGCATTCTACTTCACTCAGTCATGATGGTTGTCAAGCTTTACAAGCTTGATACCGTAATATGATTGAGTGGAGATGAGAAAGAAGAAGACACTACTGCAGTACATGGGAGTGATGCCACCTTAGACAGAGCATGTGTAGTATAGCTACCAGTGTTGGCACAACCCATATATCATGCATAGTTTTGTGTTCTGGTGGACAATTACAGCCTAGTTGGCTAAAGTTGCAGGTCACCGACATAATGACAAACAATGTCTTGGAGACATGTTCTGCTATTTGAAAAAACTTACAGAGGAGGAAAGCTATTTAAAAATTAATCAGCTAAGAATGCACCCTGTATAGGGTTTAACCCCAAAAGCAAACAACCTTAAGAATTTATTTAAAAGATCTTTATTTCTAAAATAAAATATTATCTTTATTTCCAAATTTATTTACTTTCTTACTATTGGAATTATTCATTTAGATTAAAAGAATACAGTAGAACCTCCATGAAAGGCCCCTCCTGCTCGAGGTCACTTCTCTATAATCATCCTCTCTATCTCTATCCTCATCCCCAAAATTACTCTTTTTACTAATCAGAAATTCTCTGGAAAGAAAAAGCCTCTCCCTAAAGGATACTTTGTCCCTACAACTAGATGTCCTTTACAGAGAGGTTCTACTAAATTCATAATTTTTGAAATGTTTAAAAATATGTATTAGTGCAATTATGTCTTTCACTTTAAAAGTTATTTCTGAAACATTCTAATTAAATAAAATAAAAAGTCCTAATTGAATCAATATTCAAATTATTAATTAATATTTCAAGAGTATTTCACTCTCGGCAGAGCTGACTGCTACAGGGCACGTCCCCAGGTGACGGATAGGGGAATGACCTTCAGATATGAAGGCCAGCTGTGAAACAAGCAGAATAACTCTGATGAAAAAGCGATCATGAACCAACAGCAACAAAGAGGAGAAAGACCTCTTTGAAAATCCTGAGTTCAACTGATCCGGTTGATAAGCTACAGGAAGGGCCCTCTCCAGGGATACAGAGGAGCTGCGTCTGCACCCCTGTTAAAGTCGGCAGCAAAGGCTTCTGCTTCCATGTTAGGAACAGCCTCAAATTACAGGCAAGACCACAACAACAAGAGATTATTTCTAAAAATATTATTTTAATGATTTTGATAATATCTAAAACATCATCTTTTTTTTTTTTTTTCTTTTTTTTTTTTGCTTATCCCTAGTACACGTGGTACAGGCCATGATAATCATGGTTAGTAGAAGGCGACTGCTTTTACTGTAAGTGCACCACATGTCTACACATGTGAAAAGCAGTTTGACTTTGCACTTACAAATGTGCCAGAGCGCCGTTTGGGGCTCAATCATCATCATCTTGACCAACTTTAATTCAACTGAAAGTGTTCTCTTAGGTTGTTGAATTGAAGAAGTTGGACTGTGTACATGGTTAGAAAAATTTTATTTGTACAGTAGAACCTCCCTGTAAAGGACAACACCTAGTTGCAGAGCCAAAGTGTCCTTTAGAGAGAGATGTCCTCTTACTAGAGAGTTGCCTATTAGTAAAAAATGATAATTTGGGTAATGAAAACTGTCCTTTATATAGATGTGTTCTCTAGCACGAGTGTCCTCTCATGGAGGTTCTACTGTATTAGCTGGGGTCGGTGGAAGGCTGGTTAAACCATTTGGTTTTTGACCACTACGACCCGGGTTCGATTCCCGCATTGGACACTTTTTTCTGTTAAAAAAAAATACTCCAATGGCCCCCGATTCTTGCAAAAGTCCAAACCCACCAGCGAGTGCAAGTAACCAAACGGGGCTCTGGCACATTTGTAAGTGCAGAGTCGAACTACTTTTCACATATGTAGACATGTGGTGCGCTTAGAGTAAAAGCAGTCGCTAACTACCCACCATGATTATCATGGCTTGTACCACGTGTACTAGGGATAAGCAAAAAAAAACTGTATTAGCAAGGACCTGTATTTGGTCTTTTTCTCTCAATAGCAGAGGTTATACAAGAATAAGAAATTAGAGGGTTTCTTTCCCAAGTGTGATCAAAGGGATATGAATACAGTCAACCTTATTGGTCAGTGAATCAAGGTGCAAGGTGGTTTTTCTTTCTTATCTCCACTGAATCATATTGTCAGGAGGACAGAGTTTCCTGGTATTCCCTCTTATCTAGACAGACCGGTCGGGGTAAACAGTGGCGCGACGGAAAAGGAGGAAATATCTCAGTTCTCCCCTCTTGCTCTAACGGCTGGGTTGATTTGGCTCATGTGAATAGTAACTCTTATTTTATATTTAAAATTTCTCATATAACTCATTAAATAAATATTTGAAGTAATTCGAAGGCCTAGTTAATTATTTTTCATCACGACAATATCAGGGTATCAAGCTTATAGAGCTTGTTGATGGTGTCTGCTGGGGATGTGTCTTCTTTCTTATCTCCACTCAATCATATCAGGGTATCAAGCTTGTAGAGCTTGTTGATGGTGTCTGCTGGGGATGTGTCTTCTTTCTTATCTCCACTCAATCATATCAGGGTATCAAGCTTATAAAGCTTTGATGTGTCTGTCGGGGATGAGTAGAGCACATCAATGGATGAGAGACAAACCAATTTACCATGATGTTGTGGGGAATAAGGAGCCTTTGGATACCAAAGAAGCTGCGATGTTCCCACCGGGCTGAGAACACCTGGCGGAACAGGGAGTCCAACTTGTCAAATTGGAGGATGCTGGACATCACCACCAACTCTTTCCTCTGGGTACTAGAGCTGACAAATTGACAAGAAAATAAGACCTAATCCAAATAAAATTAATAGTGTGTGACGTTGATAAGGCACAATTTGGTAAATAGATTATAAACACAAGGTAATAAGACCAAATCCAAATAAATAAATAGTGTGTGACGTTTCGGTAACAACGCTGTTACCAATTAGTTCTTATTTCTGTTGATTTTCGACAACCACGATCTGGGTTTACATCCCGCAATGGACATCTTTTTACTGCTTTTCACATGTTTAGACATGTGGTGCACTTACAGTAAAAGCATTAGCCAACTTCTACCCACCATGATTATTATGGCCTGTACCATGTGGACTAGAGATAGAAAAAAAAAAGGTCTTATTTACTTGTATTTACAGGGTATTTTGTATATGGAAACTGTTTGTTATATTTGGATTGTGTTTCCATTCTCGAACATGCCCCTCAGCTTCCTGTAAGCTGAGTCTGACCAGCTTGGCCTCCACAGGGGAGAGGTTCTACAGGACCTCATTTCTACTGCCAACCCAAATACCCTTATCACTAAGCTCACAGTTGCCCAGAGGACCACAATGCTGCGGCTGGTCTGCACCCTCATGTAGATGGGCCTAGACTCTGCATCCTCAATCTATAAGCACCTCATTGTGGCCCAAATCCAAAAACAAACAAACTCTCCTATTTTGTGCATTCATTTTATTAATTTGTTCATGTATTGTTCAAAAATATATGAATTCATCTGTGCTTTTTTTATTTGAAAGATAGTTTAATGTAAACCTGAAATTGCAGCCTAGGAATTTTTCATAAACTAATAAAGAGTTAAATTCCTTTTCTCCTAAAAATTAGTTAAAAAGCAAACAGTCGATTTTTCAAAGAAGTTTTACCAAACCAAGGATCCATTTTTCTTTCAATTTGTTGGATACTACAGTAGAACCTCCATGAGAGGACACTCACACTAGAAGACACCTCTCTATAAAGGACAGTTTTCATTTCTCCTGTTGCTTTGCAATTAAGTGTCATTTACAGGGAGGTTCTACTGTATTTGATATAAAAGGCCACTTTGATCCAAATTTTAAAAATATTCTTTGGTGAATAATTGTTGCATAGCTTTTAGTCATGAGAGACCAAAAAATATATTTTTAGTGATTGCTGGTGGTATTATTACAATTTGCTCAAGGAGCATGAACTCATGGAATTCATGTAATCTTTACACAAGGGGATAAGAAACAACAACACTCTAACAATTTTTTTACTTAAGGTAATCACAAGGTAAGTAAGGTTTTACTGTTGTTTCTGACATTTGCCTTGTATATAAAAGTGAAAGTACTTACTTGTCGAAGGATTTGTACTTGAAAGTGAGGTAGGTAGTGAGGTGCTGCAGCAGATGCCTGGCCAGTAGGACACTGAACCTGGCCATCACCACCCAGCGGCAGGTGTTATAATAAATATTGGTGGATGGCAATCCTCACCTTTCACTGGGGAACCCTATGGCCAGCATCTGGTTCTCCTCTCGGATAAATCCTACATGTACAAGATGGCCTCCCTCTACAATGAGGCTGGTACTGGACACACACAAATTCTGCTATACATCCATAGCCAATCACACAAATCACTACAGTAGAACATACTCCATGAGAGGATACTCGCGCTAGAGGATACCTCTTTCCAAAGGTACAGTTTTCATTTACAAAATTTACATTTTTACTATTTAACAACTCTCCGGTAAGAGGATACCTCTCTCCATAAAGGACACTTTGGCTCTGCAAATAGGTGTCTTTTACAGGGAGGATCTACTGTATATTATTTTTTTAATTGATGATATGGTTTTTTAATTAAAAATCACTATATGTAGTTGGGTCTCCCATGAGAGACCAACATGGAAAAACCCTGATGGTGATCTCTCATTAGAGACTGTCAGGGTCAAGAAGAATACAGTAGAACATACTCCATAAGAGGACACTCACTCTAGAGGACACCTCTCTACAAAAGACAGTTTTCATTTGTAAAATTATCATTTTTACTATTTAGTAACTCTCCAGTAAGAGTACACCTCTCCCTAAAGGACACTTTGGTTCTACAATTAAGTATCCTTTACAGGGAGCATCTACTGTATTTCAACACAATCTGTGATGAGAGAACACCTCCTGAAGAGATCAGCTGTGTTTTTATGAGGTTCTCATGGGAGACTTGAATTAAGATATATAAAACATTTTTTTACAATTTCTCAACTTCTTGAAGTAGAGAAGAGCTTCAGATCCATGAACTCTTTAAAATAGAATCTTCAAGTGATGGCATCAACATTGATGTTCACTTTGGAATTCATTTTCTTCAGCTCATAGGAAGAATATCTTCTTAGTTCCATGGAAGTCAATAAAATTGATAAGGCACAATTTGGATTATAGATTATAAACACAAGGTAATAAGACCAAATAAATAAATAGTGTGTGACGTTTCAGTAACAGCGTTGTTACCATCTTCAGACAAAAGTACTGAATGAGAAATTTTACCACAGCATGTTTTTAAAACATATCAATATCTATTTTTATTATACTTTTAAGATTTTCAACCACGACTGCATTACCATATCATAATCAACAAGATAATCAAGCAGTCTTATTACCTTGTATTTTTTTACAATATTTAGAGCAGCAAGTAGACATGCAGTTTAAAAGAGGTTTCTAAAGCTTCCAATCAGTCCACAAACATTCCTGCTTCAAAGAAAATCTCTTTCTATCCTTCAGTCAGAATTAAGGACAGGAATCCCTTGAGCAAGAACAGTGCTCAGACTGAGGCAGTTAATGAATTTATAAACTGTATCATATGATCCTATGGAAATGATGAGGCACAATTTGGATTATAGATATAGACTAAATCCGAATTAATAAATAGTGTGTGACGTTTCGGTAACAGCATTGTTACCATCTTCATTAGCATTCAGTACTTTTGTCTGAAAAACAACAGCGTTGTTACCGAAAGGTCACACACTATTTATTTATTTGGATTTGGTCTTATTACCATGTGTTTATAGATCCTATGAAAAATATATTTAAAAAAAAGCTTATACTAAAATGCACTTATGATAAAGCACAATTTGGATTATAGATACAAGAAAATAAGACCTGATCCAAATAATTTAATAGTGTGTGACGTTTCGGTAACAGCATTGTTACATCATCAGACAAAAGACATCTTTTTTTTTTATTCTTTTGTCTGATGATGGTAACAATGCTGTTACTGAAATGTCACACACTATTAAATTATTTGGATCAGGTCTTATTTTCTTGTATTTAAAATGCACTAAAAAGTAAAAATAAATATTTTAGCTGCTTCCAAGAGGAAGTATATTAAAAATTGATTACAAGATTTGTGTATGGACAGACAGACATGGAAGCAAGTTAAATAAAAGCTTGTAAAAAGATATGTGTTGTTGTTGTTTCTTATCCCCTTGTGTAAAGATTGCATGAATTCCATGATCTCATGGAATGGGGTGTAGGGGTGCAGCTTTCGTTGATCATGGCACCATGATCCAGGCACACTTTGGTGAAAGTCTGACTTTGCCTGTAGTTTGAGGCCGTTCCTAACATGGAAGCAGACGCCTTTGCTGCAGACTCTAACATGAGTACAGACGCAGCTCCTCCGTATCCCTGGAGTGGGACCCTTGCTGAGGTCCATCAACCGGGTCAGTTGAAGTCAGGATTTTTAAAGAGGTCTACTCCTCTTTTAACAATGCAGCTGTTGGTCCGCGACTGCTTATTTGTCAGAGTTATTCTGCTTGTTTCGCAGCTGGCCTTCATATCTGAAGGTCGTTCCCCTATCCGCCACCTGGGGACACGCCCTATAGCAGTCAGCTCTGCCAAGGAAAAAGATATGTATGTGGTATATGTAGTTATAATGATACCAAATGTAAGGAATAAACAAAATTAGAAAGTAAAAAGGATTTTAGTACAAGGTTTATTCAACTTGGGTGACTACTCCATTTGAAATAACTTCAAAGAAAACCCCTACTGTCACATTTGATATCTTCCTTGGAGTTATTCCCCTAGAGGTGATATTATAACTATTTCAACTTTCATGCTTGCTTTGACTCCGACTAATTGACCAAATAGGGATGGCCTTCTAGTCCTTACGGATTTCAACATTCTCTATCCCGCCCAGAAGTCCTCCTCTACGTGGCGGGCAGAAGAAACAGCACAAGTAAGGGACTGCCCTGTAGGGTGAAGTACGGTGTCGTGAGCCCCGAGCCACTATGGTAACAGGGAACTCTGAAATGTGGCTGACTAATGGGTCAATGGCACTTCCCCTTTCCATGGATGGACAAGACACCACCACCAACATTCTGTATTCCCTGAACAATGCTCAACTTCAGATCTCTATTTTAGAGAAACCATTGCCTTAATTCAAGGTTTGGGAAATAGGGAGGTTGAAACCCTACAATTGAAGTCTGTTGAGTCGGATGAAGCCTTAAAGCCATTTAGTGTGAAATGACCCAATCAAAAGGGTTAGAAAATCTAATTCTATTCAGACAGAGGATTACTTGACTGCAGGTGCTGTGAAGATGTCAGAGAAGACAGAGAGCATGGTGCTGAAGAGGCCATGGAGCTCAAGCAGAGGACTGCTGGTCTTCTCAGGTGGGAAGTGGTACAGCGGATTCTTGGCCTGATTCACACACATTGAAACAAATGGAAGAACTCTCTCTTGATAGTTTTACTAAGGTACTTTGTTACATAGAAATATTCTTCTAAATAGAACCAGGGATTTATTTTAGGAACCAAACATACTTAGCAGGACCAGTATGAAAAGGTGAGTCCTAAGATAAAGTCAGGTTTTTTTTACAGGAAATGGACATCCCTGCTACAATGGGGACGATACCTCCCTGAGAAATTGCAAACTACAGAAGTGTGATAATGATAAAAGAGCTATGCCCTCTGCACAAATGGCTCTGGACTATAGGAGTCCTCACATACCCTGCATGAACACAAGCAGCTTACCTCGGAGTCAGTAGGCTTGATGAGCAGGAAGCCGACAAAGTAGGGCAGGGACCTGAGGTCCAGATCCTCCAGGCTGCTGCCACTGCCCAGGGAAATGCTGGACTCCTCACCAGAGTAGAGAGACAGCTCCCTCTCCTGTTGTCAGCAATTCTGTCTCAACTCTATAAAATAATATATGTATCACAGAGAGAGATATGTGCTAAGTAGACAGGAAAAATACAAGTATATGTAAAAGGAAGATCAAGAGGAAAGTGGTGAGTTTCTTTATTGAGCTGTACACAAGCTTTCGGACGTCACCAGTCCTTCATCAGGTGTTGACATATTTACACTACATTGGAGAAACAGGCCGAACAATCGCCATCAGAGCCAGTGAACACGCCCGTAACATCCGCTCGAAAGACAAAAAATCGCTCATATACCAACATATCGCCGAGTCCGGACATTCCTTCAATCTCGACAACACAACCCCCATTTATAGCGATATAGCAAACAAATACAAACGCTTAGTTCTTGAGGCCCTTGTTTCTAATACTACCCCCAGCCTCAACAGAAAGATTGACCTCCCGCCCCAATATTCTGTTTTTTATTCTACCTCAGATACACCTTCTTCGTAACTTTTAACTTTATCTTTATTCCGCTGATTTTTTATTTTTATTTTTTATTTTTATTGTTGTTTTTTCTTGCTTTTGTCTTCGCCTCTCGTTGTCCGCCTTTCTCACTTCGTCTTAGGTATACAGATTTTCAACGGGCTGATATTCTTTATACAAACTCAAAATAATATTTATACAGAGTAAAATTGAAAATATTTTGTTATTAGCATGTGCTCTCGCGGGCGTGCATCAGATTGTTTTTAATATTTTTAATACTTTTAAACTGTTGCTTATAAATATAGCATCTCCTTCTTATTTATGTCAACACCTGATGAAGGACGGGTGACGTCCAAAAGCTTGTGTACAGCTCAATAAAGAAACTCACCACTTTCCTCTTGATCTTCCTTTTACACTTCAAACGTGGCTATATCTCTTCTACAAGTATATGTCTTCTTCTTTCTTATCTCCACTCAATCATATTAAGGTATCAAGCCTGTAAAGCTTGAGACTTTTGATGGTGTCTGCCGGTGAAGAGTAGAGCACATCAATGGATGAGTCAATACAGTCAATAATGTGTTTTGGGGTTGCAGGTTGAGAATTGCACTTAGTACATAGTGGGAAAACCTTGCAACCATTACAAGTATATGTATAAGTATAGTATATATATAAAATAAAAGGACTTAATAAAAGCGCATAATAAAAGGACAGTAGAAGTTTGTTTTATGCATAAAAGAAACATTCGCGCTTTTATTAAGTCCTTTTATTTTATATGTATAGATGGCACGTTATTGCTTTGTGTTAATTTATAGTATATATACAAGCGGATACAAATGTAGGCAAGAAGTGATGATGCAGAGCAAGCACCATATGTTATGTATAAATACTTCCAAACCACCTAATACCTGAATAGATGTATCCGGGTGGGATCCCCCCATCATTGAGAATAACCCCTGGCAAAAATTGTTTTAAATTCCTTATTTAGAATGTTCAATAAAATAGTGCATTTCTTGCAATAACAAGACTTGTCATTCACATCAGGAACAAGCCACGATATTTAAGTAAGAACAGGCAGATGGGAATAGTCAAAAAGCAGCATGGCTATACTGAGAAAATTACAGAAATAAAAAAAAAACTATATTAATAAAAAAATTTTCATCAAGTTTACCATTTTTTGTGAGAAACGAGAAATTATACTCAGTGTTTGCATATAGAGGAAAGCCATGGCGGGTATGAACACCTGACTGCAGTACAAGATGTTTTGAATAACCCCTTAGTAAACTTGAGACATGTGGGTGTGCTGTAAGCTAACAGATTGTACTGGCTATTCTGAAGGACAATATCTTTTATCCATATCACCTGTAGCATGTGCAAGATCTAGCATCCACTGATTTTGAGCAGATTAAGGATTGCTAGTTCTTTCAACAGGCCCATTGTAACATCTCTGTTACCCATCCTCTTTGAGGATAGGGGTTGATGAAACAGCTTGTTAAAGCTCTTAAAGATGATGGGTCCTGCTTTCAATACATAGAGCAAAAATTTACTGGACTCAGTGATAAAAAACTGAAAGCTTGTCTTTTTGATGGCTTTTAGATACGACAGCTCATAAATGATCCCAATTTTGTGAATAACCTTGAAATCAGTGCTTGCAACTTATTCATCCTGGTAGTTCAAAATTTTTTTGGGTAACTACAGGGCTAAGAACTATCAAGAGATAGTGAACAATATGCTTACAAATTTCAAAAATTTTGGGTGTAAGGTGAGTATAAAATTGCATTATTTGCATAGCCACTGGGACTTCATTTCCTGACAATTTGGGTGATATGAGTGAGGAGCAAGGTTTCACCAGGACATCAAAACTATGGAAGATCGGTACCAGGGAAGATAGGACACCCACATGATGGCAGATTACTGCTGGAACCTACAGAAAGACTTTGAGGAAAAGTTTCATACTCAGAAATCCTATAAGCCAAGCTTCCAAGGCCCCGAATGACCCGACTTTCAACAATCCTTTGTATAGGTAAATATACCTACTTATATAAATAAAGTATTCCTGATATTTAAAATTTGTTAACATTTTCCTTACAGTGAAACTTGTACAAATAACTCTGTTTTTAAAATCACTAGCATCATATCCTCATTTTCTCCACATTAAATCACATAGGGTTCAAATTTCATAATGCTTGTGTCCCACTGCTTTTTCTCATTATTTAGTACTAGCTGAAATAGAACTATTCTCTTTTTCTTTTTTTTTGTTCATGTAATTTTTCAAATAAAAACCTATTTTTAATTTTTGAAATTATTATTGTAAAATAAATATCTACTCTGAGAGAAGAATTATAAAAACTATAACAAGACTCAGAACTAACACTATAAAGCAGTGATTCTCAACCAATGTGCCGCGGTAATTTTGTGTGCCGCGAAATTCTAAAAATGTGCCGCCGAATTTTAGTCATATGATTATGTTCACGTTTGTATTGGTTTTTCTTTTTTTCTTTTTCATTTTTTTACTTTTTAAAATAACGAAATTAGCAAATTGAATGTTAGAGATGTATATTACTTATATTTTGCATAGAAATATTGATACATGTGATATATTAAAATGCTTGTCGACTTCACTGTGATAAAAGGGAAAAGGATCCTGAGAATCTTATCGACTCTCTATATTAAAGTGCTTTGTCCTGAGAATCCTCGGGAGTGGATGGGGTTTTGTATGGTTTGGGCAGTCGTTGTCGATGGCGGTGGATGAAAAAATCGGCACACTATATCGATTAATGAATCACAAAACACTTCGGAATATTAATTATTGGCGGCTCGGGAGAGGAGATGGAAGGATTTTCGCGATTAAATTGGATTGAGATGACTCACATCTTGGACCTCGAGGCACTACTTTGAGAAGATGCACACACACGTCTGGATACACACGTTACCGACCGAAAACTGTGGTTGCCCCGCCCCCTGGCTTGGGTCATGTGGGACCCTGCTTGACCTTTGATTGGCCCCTGTCTCTGTCGGCCATGATGGTGAATTTGGTCGGGGAAGGAGCTGCCTAACATCCCGATATCTCAGGACATTCAACTCTGGAATATGAGGGCCTCTTTGTTCTAAGTGACCTAGATACTCGACTTGGATCTGTCGTTCTTTTCTCTTCTACTCCTTCCATCTCCCACGTCCTTTGACTGCCATCTTTATTTGAATCCATACAGAATACATGGTACATAATTATTTATTAGACAATATTCTTTATAATATTACAGATGCGCCCCCTATGAATAAGAATTTTAAAAGGGATCTGTATTAAATTCTGAAAAAAGAAAAATAATTTTTTTGGGAAAGAAAAAAAAATAAAATTTTTTTAAAATAGTGAGTGGTTAGATACAATTGGGGAGAAAGTAAATGATGGAAATAAGTAAAAAAAAGAAATTTGAGTAGATAGGGGTGCTTGCTAAACTAGGAAAAAATATGATAATTTTTTGGAGAAGAAAAAAAAAAAATCTTGCCTGCATAGGTGTTCAATCTTGCTGTGTGGAAACCCACAGCAAGGGAAACTCTATGAGGTGCAATCCAAACAAAACATATAAAACATTAACAGAAATAAAAAGAAAACTATAGACAATAAATTTTGGTGATGGAGGGAGAAAAAAAAAAAGAAAAAGAAATCTGATTAGCCTTTGGGGCGGTGAAAAAATATAAACAAAACATAAAAAAAAAGAAATCAAAGCTCCTGTATGATAACTGAAGGCTGATACATGAGAAGTATTGCGTCAGGTCAGTTGTTCATTCAGTTAGGACAAAACAAGGTTTAAACAATAAAAGGAAAAAATAAACTTGAGGTGATTAAAAAATTGAAAGGGTGATAGACATGGATGGTGGGAATAAAAAAAATAAAAATAAAAAAAAATAAAAGTGCTGGTTGTGTACAAGTCCTTAAAATTGGTTAACAAAAATATACACAAAAGAAGAATATTTTTTTTTCATAACAATGTCCAATCTTTGTTTATTATAGGGTCGTAGGTCATAAGGTTGCCAAAACTATATAGGTGCGTGAATGTATGCGAGTGTGTGTGAGTGTATGTTCCAGAAAGTAACTTTAAGTGTGGTGACACGCGAAAAGTGACGGCGGGTTTGTTTACAATTCCGCAGGGAGGATGTGACGTCGGTCACGTGATCGGAAGGTTTCTCTAAAGTGGACGCCAGCTGACAGCGGGGTGATCGATCGAGTGTTTGTAAAGGTGGGGAGATTGCTATTCGACTTGGCGCGCTCTAAAGAGGGCTTGGAAAATCTCTCCTATGATTTCACCTATTAGAGCGACCAAGGCATGACTGTGGACAAGGATGGTCCACAACTCCGGGAGAATTATTCCTATGGCTCGTTGGATTAGTTCCACTACGGCGATGGTTATTTCAAATAGGGCTTCCTGTAGTTGGAAGAGACGGTTGGGCTGCAGTGTATAGACACTGACATACAGTAGGGTGGCCATGGGTAATAGTACAGTGGGTAGGATGAAAAGGTTGATGAGGTATAGGAGGTGGAACAAGGGGAAGGTTTTCACGTTACGAAAAAACCTTGCCTGTAAGGGAATTGGTTTGGGATCAGCCCTAACTGTAGGGATTGGGGTTTTAACTTTGGTTATATGGGTTGGACGGGATATTGCAGGTTGGGGAATATCGCGTTGGGCGATAATGTTACATTGTGGGTCAACAGGGGTGGTAGTGGTACAATTGCCTATTGTAGGAGCAAAGCGCTCAACTGTAAAGAGGTCTGGGGTGAGGTGCTCGAACAGTGGTGGTAGCGTCCTAGATTGGGGTTTTGCAGGGTGTGGTATCAGAGTGGGAGGTGCGATATAACGAATATTTTCGTTATAGTACTGTAATTTATTTACATGGACTGTGTCGGTATTCCGATTTAGAGGTTGGTTGGGTCGGTTTATTCTCACCACGTTGGGAGAGATGATCTCTAAGATCTCGTAGGGACCCGTGAAATACGGAGCCAGTTTGCCTGTATTGGGGTGATGGTAAACTTTTACCAACACGAGATCTCCGGGTTCAAAATGGGGTGTCTTATGTTGTTGGTCGTAGGCATGTTTGTCTTTGAGGTGCTTGGCCTGGGTACGTTTATGGGCTATCCGTCGGGCTGTGGTTAAAACGGGGTAGGGGTTTACATGCTCAGTGAGCTCGGGAGGTAGAACGCCGAACATCAGGTAGCCAGGTGGGAACCCGGTAACTGAGTGGGGCGTGTTGTTATACACCACAGTAACGCGCTTCGCCAGCTTAGTCCATGCGGCTTTGGGGTTTTCCAAGTGGAGTAACCTTAGTTTGCCTGTTAAGGTAGCGTTCAGGCGCTCGCATAGACCATTAGCTTGGGGGTTGTTACTGGTGGTGAGCAGGGGCTGGATGTTCCTGTTAATCAGGAACTTCCTGAACTTTGGTGAGGTGAACGCAGGCGCTCTATCCGTGAGTAGGCGTTTCGGAGAGCCGTCCTGCAACACTCGCTTTATCACCTGTTGATAGGTGGTGATGCTGGTAGATTTTGAGGGGAAGGTCCACGTGTAGCGCGAAAAGTGATCCACCACAACGTGGAGGTAAGTTTTGGCGTTACCATATTTGGCAAGCCCAGCTATGGTGTCGAGGGCGACCAGATCAAAAGGCTGAGTGGCCACAGGAAGTTGTCCTAGTTCCCCAAACGTGGGACCTCGAGGGGGTTTTGTTGACTGACAGATGGCGCAGGCTTTGGTGGTTTTGGAGATGTCTTCTGACATCCCCTTCCAGTAGTACTGGGTAGAGATGAGCCTGGTCATCTGGGATATGCCCGGGTGGTTGTACCGACTGTGCACCTTTGTTAGTAGGTCGGGAACGAGGGCGTCAGGGACGACAATTTTGGTTACACCTCTACGCTTTAGGGTTTGCAGTCCGTTTCGATCAATGGTCAGTTTAGATTCTCCCGAAGGAGTGAGTTGATGGTTCTTAATGATGGTGGCGTCTAAGAATCCACAAAACGGGTTACGGGATAGGAGGTCCGCTTCATGCTGTAGTGATCCTTTTATGTAGCGGACTTCGTATTCGTAACACGATAACCTCAAACTCCATCGGAATAATCTGCCTGACGGGTTTTTGATCGTCTTCAGCCACTGCAGTGCGTGATGGTCAGAAAATATGGTGAATTTTCTGCCCATTAGATACACACGGAACTTCTCCACGCTCTCGACAATGGCGAGGCATTCTAGTTCGGAGATGGTGTAGTTCCGCTCGTGTACACGCAGAGCGCGGCTGAAATATTGGACTGGGTAGGCCTTCCCAGCGGAGTGGACTTGTTTGAGGACGCCTGCAATGCCAAGTGTTGATGCATCGCAATATACCTGGCATGGTAGTTCATCCTTGTAGAGGTGCAATACGGGGTGTTGTGTGAGGCTTTCCTTCAGGCTGGTGAACGCCTTTTGGCATTTGTCATCCCAGTCCCACGTCACATCCTTCTTGAGAAGGTTGTTGAGTGGGGTCCGCAAACGGGCATAGTCCGGGATGAACTTATTATAGACGTTCACGGCGCCTAAGAAGGATTGCAGCGTTTTGCGATTGTTCGGGGGTGGGATAGCGTGGATTACGTCGGTATTGCGGATAAGTGGTGTGGTGGTACCCGCGGTGATTGTGTACCCCAGAAATTCGATGGTCTGCCTAAAAAACTCGCATTTGGTGAGGTTGAGTTGCAAGTTCTCCGCGTCGCAGAACGCGAAAAACCTGCGCAGGTGTTCTTGGTGTTCCTCCAGTGTCTCCGAATATATGACAAAGTCGTCAAAATAGTGCGCCACACAATCAAGTCCGTGCCCCTGCAGGACCTGATTGATTGCCCTTTCATAGATCTGTGGACTGGTCTTAAGTCCGAAAGGCAATCGGGTGGGCTGATACAACCCGTCTATCGTGGCGAAGGCCAACAGTGGTCGAGAATCAGGGTGTATCGGCACTTGCCAATATGCGGAGGAGACGTCGGCAGTCGAGAAATACTTGGCCCGCGCGAGACGGTCCAGTATATCTTCGATCCTCGGGAGTGGATGGACATCGGAGCTTATGACCTCGTTCACCTTCCTATAGTCGATACAAAACCTTTTGGTCTTGTCTCGCTTGGTCACTAGGGTGACCGGACTAGAGAAAGGGGAGTAGGACGGCTCAATGATGTCATTATCCAACATCTGTCGGATCTGACTGCGTATTTCCCGTTGGTCGCATATCGGTACCCTATATGGGCGGATGGTGACGACTTTGTCGGAGTTGGTGGCGATTCTTACTGGGGGAACCTTTAGGCATGGGACCGCGAATTTGTTCCGGGAGAACACGTGTTGGTATTGGCGCAATAGCGCCGGGAATTGAGGTGGATACGGTGGCTGCGGTTGATTGTCTATGGGGATCCCTGGGAGGTGTTCTGGTGATAATGGGTGGTGTGTGTGGTACATGGAATGGTGTGTGGAATGGGGATGTTTGGGTGTATGGTGAAGGTGATCCGTTTGGACCTTGGTGGGGTGTGAGAGGTTGGCATTGGGTGGTTGTTCTGGTACCTTGACCCTATAATAAGAGCAGTTGGCTCTAAAAAAGTTCTTTGATTGGACATGGTGCGGTGGTTGGGTGAGTCCCTGGGTTGTGGACGTGTTGTCCGAAAAATGCGCATATTGGGTATTGTTGGCGGAAGGCGGAAAAATAGTGTGGGCCTTGCATAGGTCCGCCTGGCATTCCCAATATGTGCACCTTTCGGGCAACACAGCAAAGTGGTAGGTCAGGGGCGACAAAGGTGCATCGAGTTGGTACATAGTGCCATGTGCAAAATCGATTTTTAATTTGAATTTACGGAGGGTATTAATACCAAGTATTCCAAATGGTAGAGGGGCGTCCACCACGTGGAATACTTCGTTTTGGGTTATGGCATGAATGGACAGGGGGAAGGTAATCTGGCCTATTGTTGGCACGTGGCCATCTATTGTCTGTAAATTTACTATTTTTTTAGTTATTAAATTTAGGTCAGGGAAATTATTCTTTAAATTTTTATATATGGCACATGACACTAGGTTAACGGACGCACCCGTGTCTATCAGGAATGGTAGGGACAGTCCATGGGAGATTGGCAATCTAATTGTCAGGTTGACGAAAGGCCTGGTCAGTAGGCCTACCTGCTGGCTGCTGGTCTGGGGCTCCCTTGGTTATCCCAGTGGCTTGTGCGCGTGACGCTTGGTGATGGGGCTGGGCTCGCGGCCGTTGTTCCGCTAGTTGCGCGGAGCGCGCTGCTCGTGCGTCTCCGGAGGCACGGGGCAACTGCGGGGCTTGTCTGAGACGACACTCAGAGTGCCAGTGTAGTCCACCACAAAAACGGCAGTCTGTTGGCGGGGTCGACCTGGTTGGCACTGTTCTTGGACTAGGTCGCACCGGTGCGTAGGGGCCCAGTAGGGGTGGTGCGTGCTCGTCTGGGTGCCTTGGAGATGGTGCGCCGCTGCCGCGGATCCGCTGCACCAGCCGGAACCATGCACCTAGGTTCTCTGGCGGCACAATGCGGACGAGGCGCTGGTCGGAGGGTGGCAGCCCCTCGGTGAGCGTCTCCAAGATGACCTCTTGTGGGAGGCCCAGTTGTAGACCCAGCGCGGTCTTATTCCGATAGTATTCTTCCAGGTTGGGCTGTCCGGCCAGCTTCATGGAGAAGTATTGGGTATACGTGGCCTCATTGGTCTCCGGATAGAGATCCAGGAAGGTCTGTCTCACCTGGATGTAATGTTGGGTCTCCATCCGAAGCCTCCTGAAGTGTTCTAGCGGTTTGTTGTTCAGGTAACGGGGTAGGCGGAGCACTTTTTCCGTGTTGGTGAGACCATCCCAGTCTGTTTTCTGGTCATATGTTCGAAAGAACTGTGCGGCTGGGTAGGTCCCGTCGAAGCTCGGGACTTCTATCTCCGTCCGATGGGTCACGCGGTCGCTGGTGGTCTGAAGGGCAGATAAACACGCCGTGAGGCGTGCCAGGACGGCCGGCAACTCTGCTGACGGCGGGGGTGGTTCTATTTTGGGAGAACTTACGGCGGGGTTGTTGTCTCCCTCTGCGGTGTATTCCTCCGCGTCTTGCGTTTCGTTTTTCTCGTCCATCCTGTCGACTCTCTGTGATATATTAAAATGCTTGTCGACTTCACTGTGATAAAAGGGAAAAGGATCCTGAGAATCTTATCGACTCTCTATATTAAAGTGCTTTGTCCTGAGAATCCTCGGGAGTGGATGGGGTTTTGTATGGTTTGGGCAGTCGTTGTCGATGGCGGTGGATGAAAAAATCGGCACACTATATCGATTAATGAATCACAAAACACTTCGGAATATTAATTATTGGCGGCTCGGGAGAGGAGATGGAAGGATTTTCGCGATTAAATTGGATTGAGATGACTCACATCTTGGACCTCGAGGCACTACTTTGAGAAGATGCACACACACGTCTGGATACACACGTTACCGACCGAAAACTGTGGTTGCCCCGCCCCCTGGCTTGGGTCATGTGGGACCCTGCTTGACCTTTGATTGGCCCCTGTCTCTGTCGGCCATGATGGTGAATTTGGTCGGGGAAGGAGCTGCCTAACATCCCGATATCTCAGGACATTCAACTCTGGAATATGAGGGCCTCTTTGTTCTAAGTGACCTAGATACTCGACTTGGATCTGTCGTTCTTTTCTCTTCTACTCCTTCCATCTCCCACGTCCTTTGACTGCCATCTTTATTTGAATCCATACAGAATACATGGTACATAATTATTTATTAGACAATATTCTTTATAATATTACATACATAATTTGAATTTTCTTGCATTCAAGTTAGCAAAAGTGTGCCGCGAAATTCTAAAATTGTGCCGCCAAATTTTCAAATCTTTAAAATAATGCCGCAACAAAAAAAAGGTTGAAAATCACTGCTATAAAGGAATGACAATACATCCAGATGGCACAAAAACCTATAAGACATGCAACAACTGTCCTGGTGTGGAACTAACACCTACCCACATATTCTCATGTCCAGCAATGGCCGCAGCCCATGGACCCAGAGCAGCAGCTTTACACACTCAAGATAGTGGACATTGCTGTGATAGAGATGCACAGGGACATCTGAGGCTCTTCTTTGGACATGACAACAACAACAACAAATATCTACTTATTTTAGAAGGCTCACTAATGTTAGGAAGAGTATGAATATCTAAAATGAGAGCTGATAGAGCAAACAGACAACATTTCTGGATTCAGCACATCAAAATCACAAAGCAACATGTCTCTGGCAACAAAATATGTGTTAGCCAGTGTTATAGCAAAAGGCTTTAGTCAAATGATGTGTGCTAGGAAATTCTGCTATGGAAATATTATCACATTTATTTTTCCAAATTGATAAGGCACAATTTGGATTATAGATTATAAACACAAGGTAATAAGACCAAATCCAAATAAATAAATAGTGTGTGACGTTTCGGTAACAACACTATTAATTTATTTGGATTTCGTCTTATTACCTTGTATTTTTCCAAATTGTTAATTCAAAACTGTGTTGAGTGTTTGGCCTCCAGCCATTGGAGAGAACTATGGATATAAGCTTCGAGGATATGTCCAAGCTTGATGTCCATAGTTCATTTAAAATATTTTTCCAAGAGTTTAGCTTCAGTAATTTTTGTTGTTGTGTCCAATGAAGAGCCTCAGATGACCCTGTACATCTCTATCACAGCAGTCGCAATGTCCACCCTCTTGGGTTTCTAAAGCTGCTGCTCTGGGTCCATGTCAATTCTCTGCAAAACTATGGCCATTGCTGGACATGAGAATATGTAGGTAGGTGTTAGTTCCACACCAGGACAGTTGTTGTATGTCCTATAGGTTCTTGTGCCATCTGGTTGTATTGTCATTCCTTTATAGTGTTTTGTTCTAAGTCTTATTATTGTTTTTGTAATTCTTCTCTTGGAGTTTATTTCTCATATTTGATTTTTCCTTATCTTTTGTTGAATTATCTTGTATTTTTCTAAAGCAACAGCGTCAAATACTGACATTTGTTCTTTCCATTGACTCAATTTAGCTTCAGTATTGGTGTAAAAGGAAAACAGCCAAATACAATATGGTAGTATGGTAGATTAAACGGGCGAAACCGTTGGGAGGGTTCACCACTAATGAGTCAGGCCCTCCCAATATTTTATCATTGCAGTAAGGGCAGTGGGAATTTATTTTAATTTTAAAAAGAAACATATGCGTCAAAAAATGTTTAAATTTCTTATAACATATTGTGTGCTAATGCATCCTTTTTCTCTTCTTTCTTATCTCAAAGCCATGATAATCATGGTGGGTAGTTAGCGACTGCTTTTACTGTAAGTGCACTACATGTCTACACATGTGAAAAGCACTTCGACTTTGAACTTACAAATGTGCCAGAGCCCCCGTTTGGTTACTTGCACTCGCTGGTGAGGTTGGACTTTTGAAAGAATTGGGGGCCATTGGAGCATTTTTTTTTTTTAACAGAAAAAAAAGTGTCCAATGCGGGAATCGAACCTGGGTCGTAGTGGTCGAAAACCAAACGGTTTAACCAGCCTTCCACCGACCCCCAAGCATCCTCTTAAATTCTAATTATGCTATCAAAAATTTTGAAGGGAAAAAAATTTTTACAAATTTTAAATGACTAAAAAAAGGGGCATAAATTGCCAAACTACTGTCCTATTTTTAAACTAAGAACCCTCTCTGTGTCAGAAAACTATATGTGTAAAGCAAGATATCTGTATTTTGTTCAGAGGATAGTGTTATGTGATTAAAGTAAGTAAGAAGGTTGAATCTGTAACCAATTTAACTTTACATATTATTTATTATTAATAGCAATTATACAAAACAAATCTTGGTATATATGTTTTACATGAAAACAACAAAAACAATAATTATTGTATACAGTATAACCTCGTTAATTCGACACACCCCAATTCGACATTCGGCAATAATTCGACCATGTTCTGATGTCCCGACCTCCGGCCTATCAAATAACAAACCGTAATTCGACATATCGATAATACGACACTTCCGATAGTTCGACCATTTTAAAATTCGAATTTCGACAGTTGAATGTTTTTTACTTACAACTTTCCGCTAAAAAGGTATTACGGCGGCGATCGGCGGGCGCCGATATGATCGCGCGCGCGCACTTTTGGTTCCTGGTTAGTTTAAGTTTCACTTTTAAGTGCCGTTGCGCAATGTCGCGAGTGTTTTTTGTTTTTGTTGTTGTTGTTTTTTTTTTACGCTGGGATTTAGGCTTTGTGCGCTAATTAACAATAATATTTTATTTTTAAATTTCAGCATTAAAATATTTTAGTTATTTTAAAATTGACAAATAATTTCCTTTTAAATAAATAAATCTTTATAAAATGTAGCCACAATGATTATGATGACATTTTATTTCAATATTCCATTTCTGTGTTATTATAAAAGATTTAAACACAAAATCAATAATACCTGCAGCAGCAGTGGATGACTTTAATACATTAAAATTTATTTATTAAAAGACATTTCAGAGGAAATAAGGCATGCATGTTTTTTCAAAATGACCATCTGGAATACATCCTGAATAGGATTTCAGTGCAAAAACAGACATCTATAAAGGAATTTTTTAAAAGATCTTCATGATTATTTTAAAATAATATTTTAAAATTTTCTTTTTATTTACCATATTTATTTCCTTTCAACTGCTATATTTTTCAATTAGAATAAAATATTATTTAATATATTATATTTAATATTTTAAAGTCTGTGTAGAGTTAATATTTGATTAAATTACTGAAAAGAAACACGTTACCAGTAAATTTATTTGCTACAATTATTTATGTTTCTAAAATATGTATTAATGCCATTTTGTAACTGATACTAAAAGTTAATCATGAAAATAAAAATAAAAAAGTACACACACAATGGTTTCAATTAATATCATTAATTTATATTACAAGGCTATTTTAAAAAAATATTATTTTAGCGAGTTAGATGATTACCTAATCATCTAACCTTAATTCAACACTTCCTTTAATTCAACCGAAAGCTCTGATCCCTTGGGGTGTTGAATTAAAGAAGTTCGACTGTATAAAAGTTCCTTTTCAAACACAAGCTCATCTATAGCCATTGTTACTCTGTGTAATATTCCAACAGATAGGGCTCAATTTTGTTACTTAGTTTCTAGCTAACCAACCAACCACAATCAAACAAGAGTAAATTCAAAGAAAAGATTATCTTACACTCAAACTTTTGGAAGTGCTGAGAGGTAGGCTGGGCTTGCCACAGTTGAGGTCAGTATGTTGCATCTTCAACTTGCACTGAAACAACAGCAACATTAGTCTGTGTTCCTCTGACAGAGGTCTTCCTTAGTTTTTTTTTTTTTTATAAAAACTTTGTGTCTCTCTTTATATATATAAAACACCTCAATATATTCACAAGGTAATAAGACCAAATCCAAATAAATACAGTAAAACCCCGCTAATACGAACCCTGGATATAGCGAACCTTCCCTTATAACGAACCCACGCGATTCCCAATTCCATTCCATTGAAATTACCATTGTTATAACAAACTTTGCGATTTTTAAAATAACGAACTACCCCTATAACGAACTTATTTTCGGTCCCAAAATGATAAAATCTATTTAAAATACTATGCTTATAACGAACTTAAAATTGTGATTTAAAAAAAAAATTTAAACAACAAAATTTTGAGCATGTTTCAGCTCGCGGATCGCGATTTCAAAACAAAAAATTAGCGGCATTGTTTGTTTTCATTTTCATTCTATTTTTGCTGTATGTTGTATAAATTTTTACACAATATACTTTTATTTAATAGAATATCTTTGTATTCGACAATTTTGAAATAGAAGAAAAATACAAATGGCTTCCAAAATTGTTGGGTGGAAGGAAGGACAGATGGCACACACACCTCTTTCAAAGATTTTCTTTCTTTTTAATCAACCAAAAACATATGTACCCCTCTGAAGAAATAATATTTATTTTTACAATAAAGTTAAATTAGAGACTTTTAAGAAATTATATAAACATATTTACAAGAGAAAAACTAACCTGAGAGCATCTAGCTTCTCTGCCCAAAAAAGGACAACCTATTATTTCTAACTAACTAACAAGACATATGCAAATTCTCTATTATTAATTAATTTTTACACAAGAATTTACATATATATATTTACAAATATTTTATAATTAAATTTAAAAATACAAATTATTTAAACAATTAAATTTACAAACAACATAGCATTCTATATTTAATGAAAAGATGATCAGGTGTAACAATCGGCCCATGATCATCATTTCCCATGATTTACAACATGATAGCTATATTTACACAAAATTATAATGAGACAAATAGGACAACACAGTGAAGGAATTTACAGATGATGCAGAGTCCCTTGTCGACTTGAACAAGTAGTGGACTTCACACTCCCTCCTGCTTCGGGTCCAGTCTTGTCTGAAGATGAGTCTTGAATTAATTTGTAGACAGTTCATCTCCAAAACAGTTTCTCTATGAAACGACTTAGTTTCTCTTTGGATAAAGGTTTAGTTAGGGGAAGTCAGCTAAGTTTAAATTACTATTAACAAATTTTAAAGTGAATTCTTCCTCCTCAACAAGTTTTCGAATGAATTGTAGTCTGATATCAATATGCTTGGTTTTTATATTTTCTACACTATTCTTACAGAAATATATAGCTGACTGATTGTCACAGAATTGAATAGGTTTTCCCACATTAGGTATTACGTCTATTTCTTTTAATATATTAAAATACCATATTGTTTCTTTTACACTTTCAGTTAAGGCTATAAATTCGGATTCCATAGAACTTAATGCAATACACTTTTGTTTTCTTGATTTCCATGTAAATGGGGTATCATTTAGATATAGTATGTATCCACTTGTAGAGTGTCTATTGGTCAAATGACTTCCCCAGTTTGCATCAGAATATGCATTTAAGATGCCTCTATTAACTTTTGATAGGTTTATTTTATAATGTTTTGTCCTAAAGACATAATTCATTAGATCTACAACGATTTTCCAATGTTGATATGTGTATCCATTACAGAATTGAGCCATTGTGTTTACTGAAAAAGAAATATCTGGTCGGCTTCTGTCTGCAAGGAAAGATAAACAACCTATTATTGATCTATATGGGTATTTTCTCATGAGTTCAGTCTCAATAATTTCATCTTCCTTAATTTTTGGTGGTAACCAGCACCCACCTTAAAAGGTAAATTTACCAATGTCTTAGGTAGATCTGTAAAACTAGTTATAAGTCTGTTTATATATGTTTCTTGATGTAAGTATATGCCCTTGTCTGTAGTTTCAAAGTTAACTCCTAACAGATATTTAACCTTTCCTAATTCCTCTATATCTAACTTTTCTTTAATAATTTGAATAGTTTTTCCAATTACAGATGTTTCTATTCCAAATAACAAGATGTCATCAACATATACTATCAAGATAACACTATTATTCATTTTATATACACAGTTGCACCATTTAATGGTCTCAAATCCTATTGAATTCAAAATTGAATCCAATTCTTTATTCCATTCTCTTCCACTCTGATGTAACCCATAAATAGTCTTTTCTAAAAGACAAACTTTATTTTCACTACCTTTTAGTTTGAATCCATCAGGTTGTTGCATGTAAATTTTTTCCTTCAAATTTCCATAAAGATAGGCTGATTTAACATCTAACTGGACATGCTTCCATCTTAGCAAAGATACTAATATTATAAACAGGAATCTAATTATTGAAAAATTTACAACTGGTGAAAAAATGTCAGTGTAATCTATTCCATATTTCTGTCTATAACCTTGTGCTACAAGCCTAGCTTTATATCTTTTTATATTATTTTTATCATCCCTTTTTACGCTATATACCCATTTATTACCTAATATTTTCACACCTTGAGGTGGGGGATCTACTAATTTCCATACTTTCCTATCTTTCATCACCTTAAGTTCATCCTCCATTGCCTTAATCCAATTCCTTTTTTCCTGTGATTGTTGTACATCATTAAAGTTTTTAGGAATTTCTACATTATAGATTTCCTCATGGAAAACACTTTCGTACAAATCATCTTCTAAACAATTTGTTTCTATTTTAACTTCATTTTCCTCACTTATATCTGGTTTTTGTGGTCTAAATGAAAACATTTCAGAATTGAATTCAAGCTTTTGTGTTTCACAATATTTTTGTACATCATTTAATGATCTCAATTTTTGATCACTAGAAGGGGGGTAATAGTATATGTCTACTCTTGATCCTGTCTTTCTAGGTATTTCTAGTCTTTTCCATTTAGCTATGTCTATTGGTGTAAGTGTATGTAAATTATGGTTATCACTATCATTATTTTCATAAGGGTAGCTATCATCCTGTGGGTAAAAAACATATTGTACTCTAGAAGCAGTACCAAACAAAGTATCCACACCCTTCTTAGCTTCATCAATAAATACATGAATGGTTTCTATTACTTTTCTATCTGCTGGCAACCAGATTCTATAACCTTTTGTTTTGGTTGCATAACCTACCATTATGCCTGAATTGGCCTTAGGTTGTAACTTATTTCTTTTCATTTTAGGGACATGAACATAAGCTAATGAGCCAAAAATTTTCAAATGTCTTACAGATGGTTTATGTCCTGACCATAATTCCATTGGACTTACTCCTTTTGTTAGGGCATGTTCACATCTGTTTTTGGTGTATACAAAGGTATTTAGGGCTTCTGCCCAGAATCTGGGTTGTAACCCACTATCTAAAAGCATTGCTCGAACACCTTCAATAGCAGTTCGATTAAACCTTTCAGCTATTCCATTTTGTTCAGGACTATAAGTTGATGTTCTTTCTATTTTAATACCCAAATTTACTAGAAAATTTTCAAATTCTTTGTTACAGAATTCTAATCCATTATCTGTCCTAATACATTTTAATTTGGCATTTAATGCTCTCTCAGACTCATGCAAGTATTGCTTAAAATAGTTAAAAACTTCTGACTTTTCTTTTAGGAAATAAACATTAACCTTTCTAGAGTAGTCATCTATGATAGAAAGAAAATATCTACTGCCATCAAGTGATCTCACTGGTGCAGGACCCCAGATATCCATATGCACTTTTTCTAAAGGTTTTCTAGTCAGAATTGTATAGCTAAATTTAAATGATGATCTGGTGATCTTAGCTACTTTACATACATCACATGTGGTTGGATTACCCTGAACTTTTTCTAAACCTTTGACAGTATTCTTTTTACTCATAGAATTAAGTATTTCTGAATTAATATGGCAAAATCTCTTATGGAGAAAATTAAGATTTGAGTTATAGGAAACTGAATAATTTTGAGCTTTGGCTCTATTAGGGTATCCATTTACAATATATAACTTATCTACTCGTCTTGCTGTGAAAAAATATTCTCCATTATTTTTAAAGATTGTCATTTTACCATTTTTCCATATAATCTTATTTCCTGCTATGTCTATGCATGATCCACTAATGAGATTCCTTCTCATGTTTGGTGCATATAAAACATTAAGTAGAGTTACCTCTACAAAGGTGTTATTTATATCTCTTAAAACAAAGTTAATATCTCCCTTACCTAAGATTGTTGACTTGCAGTCGACATCTCCAATCAAAGCGTCCATCGGGGGGATATCCTGGTAGTTCACAAACCAGTCCTTTTCTTTGCAAAAATGAGATGTAGCTGCGCTGTCTATCAGCCATTCTCCCAATTCACTAGTTGGATCACTTGCTCTTTCACTAATGTGGTGAAAGCTTAGAATTTCTGAATGAAATGCAGAAGATTTTCCCTTGTAATTCTGATCCTTTCTTTTAAAAGATGGCCAGTTTTCCCACAGAAGGAGCAATTCCTTATATCATAGGTTCTTGCTGTTCTTGGATGCACTGTTGGCTCCAGCATGCTACCACTGCTATACTGTTCTTTTGCAGAAAAATAATTTTTCTTTTTATTTCCTTGGTACATCCTGGGAGTTTTTGTTTGATAAGCATTTGCCACAATATCAAGTCCATCATCTTTTTTTCTTTTGTTGAACTCTTCCCGATTCAGTTATTAAGTGGGCTTCAATGTTTTCAACATTAAAGTGTTTTTCTTCTAGTCTGTATAGAACTTGGACAATGCCATCATAATCTTGAGACAATTTCCTTATCAACTGAAAACACACAAGTACTTCAGGTAGATCAAATCCTGCTTCTTTAATAAGTTGTTTTTTCTCTTGGACTCTTTTAATAAATATTCCAATAGTTTCTTCATCAGGAGCAAATTTCAGTTCATAAAATTCATCAATCAAACCAGCCAGTCTGGCTCTTGAATTTGGCTCAAAATTCTGCTTTAAAATATTCCAGGCTTCTTTTCCATCAGTAGCATTAGCAATCAAGGTTTGGTATTTTCTTTCTACCCCTTGGTAAATAGTAGTGAAAGCCCTATCCTTCCTCCATTTAAATTCTCTAATATCTTTGGCTGTTGCCTCAGCTGGAAGATCAGGTTCATCTTCAATGATAAAATCCCAGCTTCCTCTATCAATCAGAAGGACCTTCATATCCACCTTCCATATATTATAGTTAAAAGCATTCAGCTTAGGGAAAGTGAAATTTGTATCAGTCATTTTCAAACTTTTAATGCGGCCCCAAAAGTTTAGCCAATTCTTTTTTTCTTAAGTTGCTATAGTATTCAGCTAAAAGCTTGCAAGTAGGCCCATAACCTTTGTTGGGTGGAAGGAAGGACAGATGGCACACACACCTCTTTCAAAGATTTTCTTTCTTTTTAATCAACCAAAAACATATGTACCCCTCTGAAGAAATTATATTTATTTTTACAATAAAGTTAAATTAGAGACTTTTAAGAAATTATATAAACATATTTACAAGAGAAAAACTAACCTGAGAGCATCTAGCTTCTCTGCCCAAAAAAGGACAACCTATTATTTCTAACTAACTAACAAGACATATGCAAATTCTCTATTATTAATTAATTTTTACACAAGAATTTACATATATATATATATTTACAAATATTTTATAATTAAATTTAAAAATACAAATTATTTAAACAATTAAATTTACAAACAACATAGCATTCTATATTTAATGAAAAGATGATCAGGTGTAACAAAAATAAAGAAAAGAAACAAAGAGTGGCGTTCTAAAAAAAAAAAAAAACAGTGGCAGCATGCCCTTTTAGAAACATTCTATATCAGTTTAACCTAGGCTAAAAAATAATTCTAAATAATTTTAAGGTCAGAAATGGTTTGAATAACAGGTTAAAAACAAAATTTAATCTATACTTCAGAAGAATATGTGGAAACTGGAATTAGAAGAAGAAAAAAAAAAAAAAACAGTGCCCATGTCTCATGGGCCACAAACAAATCAACTTATAAATTCTCAAAAACTACCACTACAGTTCTATTTTTAGAATGGAATTCTTGTTAGCTATATGACTCATTCAGGGTTCGGGGATATTCCCCCTGGCCGGCCGTTTTACCACCGATTTTGTTTGCAAATTGGCGTTTTTTATTCGCAATTTTACCGATCGCGCTATCGTATCAACATGTTTCGAGTCCGATTTTTCTGAATTGGATACTTTTGATTCATCCTCGATTGATTCAGAATACACGGAGCTTAATTCCTTTGATAGAAATAACGATATTTTAAGACAATTCTTATTTTCAAATTTCACTTTTCACTTTCAAACAACAAGGTATTAGAGGCATTTTTTCAAATAAATATAGTATTATATTATTTGAGAAAGATGTTCTAAAATACTCATATACCCCTTTCAAATATATAATTAATAATTTTTTGCCCTAGGGGATTTGGCTTAATTTTTAAATAATACATGGGTTTATATAAAAGCATGTATGCTAATGATAAGAAGAACCTATTATCAAATAACTGGTTTTGATATTCAGCATTACTGTAAAGAAATAGGTCAATTTAGGGAATTAAAACAAAGTGACCATTATTAAGTGGCTGCCTTTTCCTGTTTGTATGGCTGTTTTTTAATTATACAGTCTAAAAATTTGGAAAAGTTAAAAAAAAAATGGCCAAACCATGGCTATAGTGAACCAAAAGCTCTGTCCCATTGGGGTTCACTATAGAGGGCTTTTACTGTAAATAGTGTGTGATGTTTCGGTAACAGCATTGTTACCATCTTCAGACAAAAGTACTGAATGAGAAATTTTATTTAATTATTTTGTCTCAATTTACAGGTGTTACATTCGAGCACAGCTCGCGAGTCACCTTGTCCTGGCTATTTACACATGGCGAGTTGGTGGAGTAGAAGTGGTCCCCCTAGGCCTTGCAGGAGGGCAGCTGTTGGGCGATGAGCTCTTGACTAAGTGTCAGGGCCGGGTCATCGGAATCGGGGATTGATATCTCCTTTATTTTGTAGAATATCTTGTATGGTTGGATTATTTGAATTTTGCATTTGAAGGTATAATTTCTTAACGGAAGTTTGGTACATATCTTCTAGATCGGGTTGGTTCAAGTCCTCCTTCAGTATCTTGTTTGATAGGTTGAATGGAGCTCCTATACTTGTTCGAAGGCAGATTCTCATAAATGCGTTTATCCTATTTTTGTTTGTGGTTGTAATATATTTACACCAAATTGGGAGTGTGTATGTTACTATCGGGAGGATACAACTTCTGTATAGAGTAAACTTTTGTTTTGTAGTCAATTTGCTTCTATAGTTGAACAGGTTTGATAATGTTATTTTTGCGATTTTTGCTTTCTTTATGACATTTTTGACATGCATGTTGAATTTCAACTTGGAGTCTAAGGTAACTCCAAGATATTTAACGCTGTCAGTCCAGTTAATAGGGCTCTGGTTTACCTTTAGGATGGATTGTGGCTTGAATTTTTTATTGTCTAGTGGAGGAAAAATTATTGCCTGAGACTTTTTTGGGTTGATGTCTAATTTCCAATCATTGCACCATTTGGTTATACTGTTTATGTAATTTTGGAGTTGTGTAGTTATTATTCCTATTGATTTGGAGTTTGATAAAATTGCTGCGTCATCTGCGAAAGTTTTATTTGACATTTTGGATGTGGAGGGAAATCGTTGATGTAGATGTTGAATAGGTAGGGTCCAAGGATAGAGCCTTGAGGGACTCCAATCTGGGTTGGTTTTGCCGTGGTTATATAATTCCCTTGCTTAATTGAAAAGGTTCTGTCCTGGAGATAGTTTTTCAAGAATTTGATAAAATCCCTTGGAAATTGATTTTTTGTTATTTTTGCTATCAAGCCATCATGCCATACTCTATCAAAGGCTTTGGTAAGGTCTAGAAAAACAGCACCTACTGCCTCCTTGAGGGACTTTCTTATTTGGATGTAGTCTATTACTGTGATTAGCTGGTGGGTTGTGGAGTGTCCTTTTCTGAATCCAAATTAATGCGGAATGATAAAGTTAATAGAATCCATGTATGACTGCAATCTGCGAAGAACGATTCTCTCGTATACCTTACCGATGGTAGAGAGAAGGCTGATTGGTCTGAGATCTTCAGGTGATTTGACAGGTGATTTTTTTGGAATGGTTATGATAATGGCATGTTTCCATGTCTTCGGGAAGTAGCACAGGTGTAATGCAGCATTGAAGATCCCAGCGAGGAAAACTATCCATTTGATGGGGAGGTTTTTAGTCATTTGCGGCGTAATATTGTCGTGGCCTGGAGCGAATGAGAAATTTTACCACAGCATGTTTTAAATAGTTACTGTTGTAAAGTGTGTAAACAAGATAGCAGATAAGAAAAATATTATCTTGTTCTTCATTATCTGTTATCTTGTTTACACACTTTATAACAGTATCTATTTAAAACATGCTATGGTAAAATTTCTCATTTAGTACTTTTGTCTGAAGATGGTAACAACGCTGTTACCGAAACATCACACACTATTTATTTATTTGGTCTTATTACCTTGTGTTTATAATCTATAATCCAAATTGTGCCTGATCACCTCTATATATTGTTACATCAGCCTGGAACATAGAGGGTTGACAGGGTTTTGTTCAGTGGTGTCCATGTTGCTGTAGACCTTATTCAAAGATGAGCTTTATTATTAAGTTACCTCCGAAGATACAGCGATTGAAACAATTTATATTTTAAAAAATTATCATACTTAACAATTATAATCAAAACATGTTAATGCACAATTAGGATTATAGATGGATTATATCATTCAGTACTTTTGTCTGAAGATGGTAACAATGTTGTTACCGAAACGTCACACACTATTTATTTATTTGGTCTTATTACCTTGTGTTTATGATCAAAACAATATTAATTTGTTTTAAAGTGAAATGTGTAAGATTTACATATAATTCCATGAAGAATGTGACATTTTTCCAAAATGTCCCTACAACATTCTTCTTTTCTCTCAAAGTAGGGCTTAATCCTGCTTATATGAATTGTTGTTGTCCGGTTCCAAGGGTTGTCTTTTGGTACACACAATTGTATAGTGTGAATCTGATAGTTTTTTTTTTTTGCTTATCCCTAGTACACATGGTACAGGCCATAATAATCATGGTGGGTAGAAGTAGGCGACTGCTTTTACTGTAAGTGCACCACATGTCTACACATGTGAAAAGCAGTTCGACTTTGCACTTACAAATGTGCCAGAGCCCCGTTTGGTTACTTGCACTTGCTGGTGGGATTGTACTTTTGCGAGAATCGGGGAGTTCTTCAATATGATTAATGGGCTGACATATCGATTAAGTAGTGTCTCACATTTTCCAGGTTTTCTGTTTGGGTTCTATACTGATACTAAGCCGGCTGGTTTGTAGTTTGTTTCTTGATTTTTTAAAATTATAATAAGCTTTCATTCTCTCCTCAGTCTGTTAAAACCACTATCCACCTCTTTCTGTTCCTTGTAGATGGTAAACTTGAAAAGAAAAAAAAAAAAGCCAAACCGTGGCTATATTGATCCAAAATTTCAGTCCCATTAGAGTTCACTATAGAGAAGTTTTACTGTACATACTATAGGCATACTGTAATATAGGTGTGCATGTAGAATTTAAAATACAGTAGAACATACTCCATGAGAGCTAGAGAATTCCTCTTTACAAAGGACAGATTTCATTGACAAAATTGTCAATTTTACTATTTAGCAACATTCTGATAAGGGAGATCTCTCTTTAAAAGATATTTTGGCTCTGCATCTTAGTGTCTTTTAAAGAGAGGTTCTACTGCACAAACCTGGAAATGTACAAGGCTTTATTCTTCCAAAGGTTTAAACAAAGAACTCCAGGTGTTGAATGGGACCTGAATAGTTGTATCATAATAGCTTCAACAAGTCTTCTTCTTTCTTATCTCTACACTGGGTGAAGTAGAATGTGTCTGCCTTTGTCATCAAGACTGGGAGCACTACTCAGTGGCAGTCCGACTTAGCTCCAAAAGAAATGGCCACCTCTGACATGAGGAAGAGATGCCATGTGCAGCCGCTCCTAACATGGAGTACAAACGCTGGCTTCAACAAGTGAAACACTCAGAAGTGAAAAGAAACCAACCTTCAGTGGAAGATGCCTCACTATCTCGTTGAGGTTCTGGATGGTGACCTCCTGGTCATTGATGGCCAGCAGCAGGTCCCCTGCACCAGTCAAGCACCGGTCAGCTTCACTGCATCACTACATCAACTCCATCACTCACCTATCCTCAGTGAAGACTTGCTTGCCGGGCTGTTAGGCACCAGGCCCAAGACCACCACCCTGTGGTTGGCACTGGTGAGTGGGGAGAAGCCAGAAAACTTCCCAGGGATGATCCCCAAGAGCCGCTCCAAGGTGGAAGTGTGGGTGGCCTTAGACAGGGGGGTGGCCTGGAGGTGGAGGGTGTACACATCCCCCAGGTACCTCTCATCACTCAGTCTGCCGCTGCGGGACCCCAGGTCTGAGAACCTCGGGTGGAACAGAGGCTCAATGTAGCAGGAGGGGGCATCTCTGAAGTGGGGGGCACCCTCCTTGAACTTGGTCTTCCAGTGCATGTCTGCTGACCTGCCAAACTGTGCTTTAGAAAAAATATTTGGGATGTTTCTACAACTGATTCACAACCACCCCATCACCAAACTTTCAAGTGACAAATCTTACTATTTACGGGATATATCACACAAAGTTGCAAATTACTAGGCCTAAAGTAAGAGTAACTAACACACAGAAAAGCGTACACTTAAGAGTACAACAACAATAAAAAAGAAACGCACAATTTGCTATATAAAAACAAAACAGTACTTATCTTTATTGTAGCGTTGGTAGGGATCGAACCGGGGTCACACAGGTATGTGAGGAGATCACCAGACACGGATAAAGCACGCAGAGAACACTTTAAGAGTCTCCACACGATAATCCACCACCCTCCTCTCTCGCAATACCATAGCCCCTTATATATATAAACATGGCCACATCCGTCCAATGAGAAGGCGGAAGAGATTGGTTCACTAACAAACAAAAACAAAATCCTTCCCACTAAAACCTGAGATAAGATAAAAATGCAAATATTTGTCAATATAATTTGACACAAGTACTGATTAAATAAGCAGAATGAACATAACAATAATTGTAATGATTAGGTGGATTAAATTGACAAAATTTCTAGGAAGGTTACTACTGATGACCCAAGAGCCTTCCCAATTCTTTTTCATAATTCTAGTTTGACTAAGTGTATAAATTCAATCTCTATTTAAAAAAAAAAAGTTAAATTAGCGTTGAATTATTCCATAGCCAACATACATAGTTTACACCTGACACATTAACTATAATGCTTCCAAGGCTAAGTTTCCTGTATAACATTTTATTTTCAACCTTTGGGACTTATCAGCTCATCAACTGAAGTATCACATTAACAAATGTATTTTTCTATTTTATTTATCGTGATACTCCTGTGGAAGGACTGACAGGTCCGAAAGCTAGAAAATAAAAATTTGAGCAAGAAACTTAGCCCTGGAGACTTTATTTTCTTTATAATAATTTATTTATGTATATTCACAATTATTTTATTCATATAATTATATCATTAAACTTATATAAATTGTAAAAGTATTTGATGTACACCAACATTTTCCCCAGATCTTACTTTGGTCTTGTATAGCGAGAGTGGCTTACACCTACCCACGTGATTTAGTTTAAATTATAGAAAACCTCGATGAAGAGATGCGAATTGCCCTTGCAAAATATTCATAAAATAAATTTTAATTAAGATCCAATAAAACAAGGTAATAAGACCAAATCCAAATAAATAAATAGTGTGTGACGTTTCGGTAACAGCGTTGTTACCATCTTCAGACAAAAGTACTGAATGAGAAATTTTACCACAGCATGTTTTAAATAGCTACTGTTATCAAGTGTGTAAACAAAATAACAGATAAGAAGAAGATATTTATCTAAGAAACACAGAATATTATTCTTAGAATTAAAAGTGGAAAAAAGCCTTTTTTTTTTTTCAAATATAATTAAAAGCATTATTTATTATATTATATTTCCTCTTTGTACATATCAATTAAGATCCAATATACATATGTACTGAATATATAGATATGTACCAAAAAGAGGTACTTACACCTTTAATTATTGCATTGAAACAATGAAACAATTACAAACCAATTTAAAATTTTCAGTTATAAATATATCCATGCTGCGCACGTTTGTTTTTGTAAATATTTCTAGTAGGATGAAGTCGATATTTATTAAGCCGGTTGAAGGGCGATTATCACTTGAAAGCTAGCGTTTTTTAATAAAAAGAAACTCATTGTGAGAAAATATTTGTAATTTTAAATTTTTTTTCACAATTTTTTCATGAATAAGAAACAATGAATATTTAAACAAGGTGGGGCGCCTCTTCCGTAAAATTAAACTTCAAAACTAGAAGCAATCTATTGACCGTCGCCGTCGGCATTCAATCAATTTTATGTTATATTTATAATCAATAAGAAACTGCACATTATATTGTTTTATCTTTTTGTCAATTTTTTCAAAGACAAAATGAATATTTTACAAATAATAGGCTAGAAAATTAACATTTAAAAATAATTATGAAACAAGTTATTTTTTCTCATTTATTTTCTTCATACATTTTCAGGCTCAATTTTTATTTAATTTTGAAATAGTTTGGATTGTGAAGGAAAGAAAGGAGATAATATTTGTTCACCTTCAGCTCATCTTGGGATCCATCATTAAAGGTTTGTTGATGGCTTTGAACTTCCACGGGGTTTCTTCAGCTGGTGCTCTACCATCCGTCAGTCTCAGGCTAGTCTGCAGAGTTTCCTCTTCAGGTATTCCTTCAGATTCAGGTCCCAGGCCAGTTTCTGTAACTTCCTCTTTCCAGCTTCTTCCCTGCTGGGGTTCGCCAGCCCCCGGCTCCAGAGCGGTCCGTGGAGGTTCAACTCTGCTAGGGTTCGCCAGCCCCCTGCTCCAGAGTGGTCCTTGGAGGCTCGACTCTGCTGGGGTTCGCCAGCCCCCTGCTCCAGAGCGGTCCGTGGAAGTTCGACTCTGCTGGGGTACGCCAGCCCCCGTCTCCAGAGAGTTCCGTGGAAGTTCGACTCTGCTGGGGTTCGCCAGCCCCCTGCTCCAGAGCGGTCCGTGGAAGTTCGACTCTGCTGGGGTTCGCCAGCCCCCTGCTCCAGAGCGGTCCGTGGAAGTCCGACTCTGCTGGGGTTCGCCAGCCCCCGTCTCCAGAGCGGTCCGTGGAGGTTCAACTCTGCTGGGGTTCGCCAGCCCCCTGCTCCAGAGCGGTCCGTGGAAGTTCGACTCTGCTGGGGTTCGCCAGCCCCCAGCTCCAGAGCGGTCCTTGGAAGTTCGACTCTGCTGGGGTTCGCCAGCCCCCTGCTCCAGAGCGGTCCATGGAAGTTCGACTCTGCTGGGGTTCGCCAGCCCCCTGCTCCAGAGCGGTCCATGGAAGTTCGACTCTGCTGGGGTTCGCCAGCCCCCTGCTCCAGAGCGGTCCGTGGAAGTTCGACTCTGCTGGGGCTCGCCAGCCCCCTGCTCCAGAGCGGTCCATGGAAGTTCGACTCTGCAGGGGTTCGCCAGCCCCCTGCTCCAGAGCGGTCCTTGGAAGTTCAACTCTGCTGGGGTTCGCCAGCCCCCTTCTCCAGAGCGGTCCATTGAAGTTCGACTCTGCTGGGGCTCGCCAGCCCCCTGCTCCAGAGCGGTCCTTGGAAGTTCGACTCTGCTGGGGTTCGCCAGCCCCCTGCTCCAGAGCGGTCCTTGGAAGTTCGACTCTGCTGTGGTTCACCAGCCCCCTGCTCCAGAGCGGTCCATGGAAGTTCGACTCTGCTGGGGTTCGCCAGCCCCCTGCTCCAGAGCGGTCCATGGAAGTTCGACTCTGCTGGGGCTCGCCAGCCCCCTGCTCCAGAGCGGTCCGTGGAAGTTCGACTCTGCTGGGGTTCGCCAGCCCCCTGCTCCAGAGCGGTCCGTGGAAGTTCGACTCTGCTGGGGTTCGCCAGCCCCCTGCTCCAGAGCGGTCCTTGGAAGTTCGACTCTGCTGGGGTTCGCCAGCCCCCTGCTCCAGAGCGGTCCATGGAAGTTCGACTCTGCTGGGGTTCGCCAGCCCCCTGCTCCAGAGCGGTCCTTGGAAGTTCGACTCTGCTGGGGTTCGCCAGCCCCCTGCTCCAGAGCGGTCCATGGAAGTTCGACTCTGCTGGGGTTCGCCAGCCCCCTGCTCCAGAGCGGTCCATTGAAGTTCGACTCTGCTGGGGCTCGCCAGCCCCCTGCTCCAGAGCGGTCCGTGGAAGTTCGACTCTGCTGGGGTTCGCCAGCCCCCTGCTCCAGAGCGGTCCTTTGAAGTTCGACTCTGCTGGGGCTCGCCAGCCCCCTGCTCCAGAGCGGTCCATGGAAGTTCGACTCTGCTGGGGTTCGCCAGCCCCCTGCTCCAGAGCGGTCCTTGGAAGTTCGACTCTGCTGGGGTTCGCCAGCCCCCTGCTCCAGAGCGGTCCTTGGAAGTTCGACTCTGCTGGCGTTCGCCAGCCCCCTGCTCTAGAGCGGTCCATTGAAGTTCGACTCTGCTGGGGTTCGCCAGCCCCCTGCTCCAGAGCGGTCCTTGGAAGTTCGACTCTGCTGGGGTTCGCCAGCCCCCTGCTCCAGAGCAGTCCTTGGAAGTTCGACTCTGCTGGGGTTCGCCAGCCCCCTGCTCCAGAGCGGTCCATGGAAGTTCGACTCTGCTGGGGTTCGCCAGCCCCCTGCTCCAGAGCGGTCCATGGAAGTTCGACTCTGCTGGGGCTCGCCAGCCCCCTGCTCCAGAGCGGTCCGTGGAAGTTCGACTCTGCTGGGGTTCGCCAGCCCCCTGCTCCAGAGCGGTCCGTGGAAGTTCGACTCTGCTGGGGTTCGCCAGCCCCCTGCTCCAGAGCGGTCTTTGGAAGTTCGACTCTGCTGGGGTTCGCCAGCCCCCTGCTCCAGAGCGGTCCATGGAAGTTCGACTCTGCTGGGGTTCGCCAGCCCCCTGCTCCAGAGCGGTCCTTGGAAGTTCGACTCTGCTGGGGTTCGCCAGCCCCCTGCTCCAGAGCGGTCCATGGAAGTTCGACTCTGCTGGGGTTCGCCAGCCCCCTGCTCCAGAGCGGTCCTTGGAAGTTCGACTCTGCTGGCGTTCGCCAGCCCCCTTCTCCAGAGCGGTCCATGGAAGTTCAACTCTGCTGGGGTTCGCCAGCCCCCTGCTCCAGAGCGGTCCGTGGAGGTTCAACTCTACTGGGGTTCGCCAGCCCCCTGCTCCAGAGCGGTCCTTGGAAGTTCAACTCTGCTGGGGTTCGCCAGCCCCCTGCTCCAGAGCGGTCCATGGAAGTTCAACTCTGCTGGGGTTCGCCAGCCCCCTGCTCCAGAGCGGTCCATGGAAGTTCGACTCTGCTGGGGCTCGCCAGCCCCCTGCTCCAGAGCGGTCCGTGGAAGTTCGACTCTGCTGGGGTTCGCCAGCCCCCTGCTCCAGAGCGGTCCGTGGAAGTTCGACTCTGCTGGGGTTCGCCAGCCCCCTGCTCCAGAGCGGTCCTTGGAAGTTCGACTCTGCTGGGGTTCGCCAGCCCCCTGCTCCAGAGCGGTCCATGGAAGTTCGACTCTGCTGGGGTTCGCCAGCCCCCTGCTCCAGAGCGGTCCTTGGAAGTTCGACTCTGCTGGGGTTCGCCAGCCCCCTGCTCCAGAGCGGTCCATGGAAGTTCGACTCTGCTGGGGTTCGCCAGCCCCCTGCTCCAGAGCGGTCCATTGAAGTTCGACTCTGCTGGGGCTCGCCAGCCCCCTGCTCCAGAGCGGTCCGTGGAAGTTCGACTCTGCTGGGGTTCGCCAGCCCCCTGCTCCAGAGCGGTCCTTTGAAGTTCGACTCTGCTGGGGCTCGCCAGCCCCCTGCTCCAGAGCGGTCCATGGAAGTTCGACTCTGCTGGGGTTCGCCAGCCCCCTGCTCCAGAGCGGTCCTTGGAAGTTCGACTCTGCTGGGGTTCGCCAGCCCCCTGCTCCAGAGCGGTCCTTGGAAGTTCGACTCTGCTGGCGTTCGCCAGCCCCCTGCTCTAGAGCGGTCCATTGAAGTTCGACTCTGCTGGGGTTCGCCAGCCCCCTGCTCCAGAGCGGTCCTTGGAAGTTCGACTCTGCTGGGGTTCGCCAGCCCCCTGCTCCAGAGCAGTCCTTGGAAGTTCGACTCTGCTGGGGTTCGCCAGCCCCCTGCTCCAGAGCGGTCCATGGAAGTTCGACTCTGCTGGGGTTCGCCAGCCCCCTGCTCCAGAGCGGTCCATGGAAGTTCGACTCTGCTGGGGCTCGCCAGCCCCCTGCTCCAGAGCGGTCCGTGGAAGTTCGACTCTGCTGGGGTTCGCCAGCCCCCTGCTCCAGAGCGGTCCGTGGAAGTTCGACTCTGCTGGGGTTCGCCAGCCCCCTGCTCCAGAGCGGTCTTTGGAAGTTCGACTCTGCTGGGGTTCGCCAGCCCCCTGCTCCAGAGCGGTCCATGGAAGTTCGACTCTGCTGGGGTTCTCCAGCCCCCTGCTCCAGAGCGGTCCTTGGAAGTTCGACTCTGCTGGGGTTCGCCAGCCCCCTGCTCCAGAGCGGTCCATGGAAGTTCGACTCTGCTGGGGTTCGCCAGCCCCCTGCTCCAGAGCGGTCCTTGGAAGTTCGACTCTGCTGGCGTTCGCCAGCCCCCTTCTCCAGAGCGGTCCATGGAAGTTCAACTCTGCTGGGGTTCGCCAGCCCCCTGCTCCAGAGCGGTCCGTGGAGGTTCAACTCTACTGGGGTTCGCCAGCCCCCTGCTCCAGAGCGGTCCTTGGAAGTTCAACTCTGCTGGGGTTCGCCAGCCCCCTGCTCCAGAGCGGTCCATGGAAGTTCAACTCTGCTGGGGTTCGCCAGCCCCCTGCTCCAGAGCGGTCCGTGGAGGTTCAACTCTACTGGGGTTCGCCAGCCCCCTGCTCCAGAGCGGTCCATGGAAGTTCGACTCTGCTGGGGTTCGCCAGCCCCCTGCTCCAGAGCGGTCCATGGAAGTTCGACTCTGCTGGGGCTCGCCAGCCCCCTGCTCCAGAGCGGTCCGTGGAAGTTCGACTCTGCTGGGGTTCGCCAGCCCCCTGCTCCAGAGCGGTCCATGGAAGTTCGACTCTGCTGGGGCTCGCCAGCCCCCTGCTCCAGAGCGGTCCGTGGAAGTTCGACTCTGCTGGGGTTCGCCAGCCCCCTGCTCCAGAGCGGTCCGTGGAAGTTCGACTCTGCTGGGGTTCGCCAGCCCCCTGCTCCAGAGCGGTCCTTGGAAGTTCGACTCTGCTGGGGTTCGCCAGCCCCCTGCTCCAGAGCGGTCCATGGAAGTTCGACTCTGCTGGGGTTCGCCAGCCCCCTGCTCCAGAGCGGTCCTTGGAAGTTCGACTCTGCTGGCGTTCGCCAGCCCCCTGCTCCAGAGCGGTCCTTGGAAGTTCAACTCTGCTGGGGTTCGCCAGCCCCCTTCTCCAGAGCGGTCCATTGAAGTTCGACTCTGCTGGGGTTCGCCAGCCCCCTGCTCCAGAGCGGTCCTTGGAAGTTCGACTCTGCTGGGGTTCGCCAGCCCCCTGCTCCAGAGCGGTCCTTGGAAGTTCGACTCTGCTGGGGTTCGCCAGCCCCCTGCTCCAGAGCGGTCCATGGAAGTTCGACTCTGCTGGGGTTCGCCAGCCCCCTGCTCCAGAGCGGTCCATGGAAGTTCGACTCTGCTGGGGTTCGCCAGCCCCCTGCTCCAGAGCGGTCCATTGAAGTTCGACTCTGCTGGGGCTCGCCAGCCCCCTGCTCCAGAGCGGTCCGTGGAAGTTCGACTCTGCTGGGGTTCGCCAGCCCCCTGCTCCAGAGCGGTCCATTGAAGTTCGACTCTGCTGGGGCTCGCCAGCCCCCTGCTCCAGAGCGGTCCATGGAAGTTCGACTCTGCTGGGGTTCGCCAGCCCCCTGCTCCAGAGCGGTCCTTGGAAATTCGACTCTGCTGGCGTTCGCCAGCCCCCTGCTCCAGAGCGGTCCATGGAAGTTCGACTCTACTGGGGTTCGCCAGCCCCCTGCTCCAGAGCGGTCCGTGGAAGTTCGACTCTACTGGGGTTCGCCAGCCCCCTGCTCCAGAGCGGTCCGTGGAAGTTCGACTCTGCTGGGGTTCGCCAGCCCCCTGCTCCAGAGCGGTCCATGGAAGTTCGACTCTGCTGGGGTTCGCCAGCCCCCTGCTCCAGAGCGGTCCTTGGAAGTTCGACTCTGCTGGGGTTCGCCAGCCCCCTGCTCCAGAGCGGTCCATGGAAGTTCGACTCTGCTGGGGTTCGCCAGCCCCCTGCTCCAGAGCGGTCCTTGGAAGTTCGACTCTGCTGGCGTTCGCCAGCCCCCTGCTCCAGAGCGGTCCATGGAAGTTCGACTCTGCTGGGGTTCGCCAGCCCCCTGCTCCAGAGCGGTCCATGGAAGTTCGACTTTGCTGGGGTTCGCCAGCCCCCTGCTCCAGAGCGGTCCTTGGAAGTTCGACTCTGCTGGGGTTCGCCAGCCCCCTTCTCCAGAGCGGTCCATGGAAGTTCGACTCTGCTGGGGTTCGCCAGCCCCCTGCTCCAGAGCGGTCCTTGGAAGTTCGACTCTGCTGGGGTTCGCCAGCCCCCTGCTCCAGAGCGGTCCATGGAAGTTCGACTCTGCTGGGGTTCGCCAGCCCCCTGCTCCAGAGCGGTCCATGGAAGTTTGACTCTGCTGGGGTTCGCCAGCCCCCTGCTCCAGAGCGGTCCTTGGAAGTTCGACTCTGCTGGCGTTCGCCAGCCCCCTGCTCCAGAGCGGTCCATTGAAGTTCGACTCTGCTGGGGTTCGCCAGCCCCCTGCTCCAGAGCGGTCCTTGGAAGTTCGACTCTGCTGGGGTTCGCCAGCCCCCTGCTCCAGAGCGGTCCTTGGAAGTTTGACTCTGCTGGGGTTCGCCAGCCCCCTGCTCCAGAGCGGTCCTTGGAAGTTCGACTCTGCTGGGGTTCGCCAGCCCCCTGCTCCAGAGCGGTCCTTGGAAGTTCGACTCTGCTGGGGTTCGCCAGCCCCCTGCTCCAGAGCGGTCCTTGGAAGTTCGACTCTGCTGGGGTTCGCCAGCCCCCTGCTCCAGAGCGGTCCATGGAAGTTCGACTCTGCTGGGGTTCGCCAGCCCCCTGCTCCAGAGCGGTCCGTGGAAGTTCGACTCTGCTGGGGCTCGCCAGCCCCCTGCTCCAGAGCGGTCCGTGGAAGTTCGACTCTGCTGGGGTTCGCCAGTCCCCTGCTCCAGAGCGGTCCGTGGAAGTTCGACTCTGCTGGGGTTCGCCAGCCCCCGTCTCCAGAGAGTTCCGTGGAAGTTCGACTCTGCTGGGGTTCGCCAGCCCCCTGCTCCAGAGAGTTCCGTGGAAGTTCGACTCTGCTGGGGTTCGCCAACCCCGTCTCCAGAGAGTTCCGTGGAAGTTCGACTCTGCTGGGCTTCGCCAGCCCCCGTCTCCAGAGCGGTCCGTGGAAGTTCGACTCTGCTGGGATTCGCCAGCCCCCGTCTCCAGAGAGTTCCGTGGAAATTCGACTCTGCTGGGGTTCGCCAGCCCCCGTCTCCAGAGAGTTCCGTGGAAGTTCGACTCTGCTGGGGTTCACCAGCCCCTGTTTCAAGAGTGGTCCGAGCAGACTCTAGAACCTCTATTATCATATCCTCCTTTTTCATAAAAATACGTATTATCCAATCAAGGAATTTAGAAGAAAGTTTCCAAATGTAATTCACTTGAAAATTTTAGTGCTGATGTTCCAGTTGATCAATGCGGAACTATATGTCATCAGACTCCTCGCTGGCTTCAAGTATCATTAGTTCTATTTCTGATGATCGCCAGAGCTCTTCATGCCGCTCCCGTTTCTCGGCCTTTCTAGCCCTTCTGGCCCCCAATTGGCATATCAGATCCTTTTTGTGACTCTCCAGGCGAACAGCCACTTCTTTCAGCATCTTCTTTACACTGTAGGGTGGCCGGGTTTTGGATGACTGGAAGAAGTATCGTCTTGGGGTACATGGGGGGCAGTGAGGAATAGATCGTTCTTTGTCCTCCTTCAGGAACAAAGCGTCCTCTGCCATGTTTTTCCATTCCCTTTTTGAGAGCTCTTCTGGCATTTCTGTACTGTCAAATTCCTTGTAAGTCAGTTCGCGGCCAAAACGGACTCTCTTTGGAAGATGAGTGGGTTCTTCATTTCGGTCTTTGCATGCAATAATTTCAATCTCTTGTTTGAAATATTTGTTGATTATGCCGTCATAATCATAATTTTGGTCTTGGGGCCTGGTTTTGGTGGATTTTTTAAATGGGCAGCAGAGGGGACACATCGTGGAGTCAGGTTTCGATTGATAGAGGAGAAATATAATTTTTAATAAAAATGAGCTACTCACATATCAACTGGAGATATTTCAACTCTCAGCTTTATAATCACAAAATTACACACGCACACAAAACAAGGCTTATTAAAATTTCTATTACTACCATGATATTTTTCAGCCTCAATTTTTTTTTTAATATATTTTTTGAGTGAAATATTTTTAATTTAATCTGATATTTAATTGGTATGTTAAGTTGAAATCACCAATAAGATTTCCTAAATGTATTTCAAACTTAAAACTCACTAGTTAAGTTTGGAGAAGTGAAATAATTACAAAAAAAAAAATTTTCATGCGAATGATTAACCATTTGATTCCAAGAACCTAACTGTCACATGATGTTTCAAATTTGGGATAAATTTTTCTTTCTTTTTTAAATATTCTCTTACAACGTGATAAGGCACAATTTGGATTATAGATTATAAACACAAGGTAATAAGACCAAATCCAAATAAATAAATAGTGTGTGACGTTTCAGTAACAGCGTTGTTACCATCTTCAGACAAAAGTACTGAATGAAAAATTTTACGACAGCATGTTTTAAATAGTTTCTGTTATCAAGTGTGTAAATGTATTCTGTGTTTCTCTATCTTCTTCTTATCTGCTATCTTGTTTATAGACTTGATAACAGTAACTATTTAAAACATGCTGTGGTAAAATTTCTCATTCAGTACTTTTGTCTGAAGATGGTAACAACGCTGTTACCGAAACGTCACACACTATTTATTTATTTGGATTTGTTCTTATTACCTTTGGTTTATTCTCTTACAACATTTAATGAAAAATATTAAGGTAAGAAGCACATCCTATTAATAAATGTGCAAATACAATAACCTCTCTGTAGATCATTGAAGGAATTTCCCAGTTTACCTACCATATGGGTATTTAGGTATAACTCCGCCTTTGCCGGTCCCAAGCCCGGATGAAAAAGGAGGAGGGGAGCAGTAACAAGCTCACTAAAAACCTGGGCTCAGTTGGCCCGGCTGATAGTACCCTGTAAGGGCTCCTAATCCAGGAATACAGGATGAGCAGCATTTGTACTCCATGTTAGGAGCGGCTGCACATGGCGTCTGTTCCTCATGTCAGAGGCGGCCATTTTTTTGGAGCTAAGTTGGCCTGCCACTGAGTAGTGTTCCCAGTCTTAATGACTAAGGCAGACTACTTCACCCAGTGTGGAGATAAGAAAGAAGAAGATATTTAGGTACAAGTATCAGGATGTTGGTAGGAAATCTAATTTCTATTAAATTAAAGACATCACTGGTGATACATATCATATATTGGTTATATGTAATACACCAATACCTCGCTTTGCGTCGTTTCGTTTTGCGTTTTTTTCGAAGTTGCGTCGCTGCTTAATTTTTACTGATTTTCACTGTGCGTCGTTAGATTTTCGAAGTTGCGTTGTTTTGGATTAGAGTCTTTAATTTTTTTTTTTATTCCTAAAATATGGCAACACCTTTGTTTTTGATTATGCCTTCACATATTTTCACTTTGCATCGTTTCAATTTGCGTCGTGTTTTTTTTTAAACGTAACCCCGACGCAAAGCGAGGTATGGGTGTATATTTTTCTAAATTTAACCACAAGTTTTCGAGGTCTACCCCTTCAACTGTTAAAAACAGTTATTAAGAGTTGAAGTGAAAGAAAGCTATACAGTCTTTAATTTAACACCCCAAGGGATCAGAGCTTTCGGTTGAATTAAAGGAAGTGTTGAATTAAAGTTATTCAGATGATTAGCTAATCATCTAACTCGCTAAAATAATATTTTTTAAAAAAAAGATTTGTAATATAAATTGATCATATTAATTAAATCCATTGTGTGTGTACTTTTTTGTATTATTTTTTGTTTCATGGTTAACTTTAATATCAGGGACAAAATGGCAATAATACATATTTTTGAAACATAAATAATTACAAATAATTTGAAGATGGTAACAACGCTGTTACCGAAACGTCACACAATAAATAATTACAAATAATATTTTATTTTAATTGAAGAATATAGCAGTTGAAAGGAAATAAATATGGAAAATGAAAAGAAAATTTAAAAATAATCATGGAGATCTTTTTAAAAATTCCTTTATGGATGTCTGTTTTTGCACTGAAATTCTATTCAGGATGTATTCCAGCTAGTATATTAAAAAAAAAAAAACATGCATGTCTTTCTTCCTCTGGAATGTGTTTTAATTATTGTATTAAAGACATCCACTGCTGCTGCAGGTGTTATTGATTTTGTGTTTAAATCTTTTATAATAACATGGAAATGGAATATTGAAATGAAATGTTATCATAATCATTGTGGCTACATTTTATGAAGATTTATTTATTTAAAAGGAAATTATTTGTAAATTTTAAAATAACTAAAATATTTCAATGCTGAAAATTAAAAAGAAAATAATATTATTAATAAGCGCGCGATTCGTAAATTCCCACGTAAAAAATAAACAACACTCGTGACATTGCGCAATGGCACTGCAAAGTGAAACTTAAACTAACAGAAACCAAAAGTGTGCAGGCGCGATCCTATTGGCGCCCGCCATCGTCGCCGCTTGCCGCCACCGTAATACCGTTTAGCGGTAAAGTTGTATGTAAAAAAAAGATTCAACTGTCAAAATTTTGAATTTAAAAATGGTCGAACTATCGGAAGTGTCGTATTATCGATACTGTCGAATTACGGTTTGTTATTTGATAGGCCGAAGGTCGGGACATCAGAATATGGTCGAATTAAGGTAGAGTGTCGAATTAACAAGGTTATACTGTATTTGTTATCCTAGAAAAATGTCCACTAGCAGTGAATGTTGTCATGAAATCATCTAACAAACGCTGTTACCGAAACGTCACACACTATTTATTTATTTGGATTTGGTCTATTACCTTGTGTTTGATTATATTTTTAAAGTTTCTAATTTCAAGAGGCTGTGCTATTTTGAAGGCTACTGACAGAGGTGGAGTAGAGCGAGCCAGTTCAACAATATTACAACCTGAAAGTGATTCACTGTAATAAAATCTAACTATTCTCACATGGCTAAAATTATAGAAAAAAGATATAAGGGCATCAGACCCTTACAATACAAAGATTAAAAATTTCCAAATTTCAATACACAATTCCTAAATACAACCATGAATTAATTTAGTTTTGAAAAAGTATATATACAAATAAAATACAGTTAAACCTGTCTATAGCGCCCCCTCTTGGGACTCACCAAAATAGGGTGCTATAGAGAGGGGGTTCTATAGACAGGTCACTTTTAATGTAAATCGCATTGTATTACATATTTAAAATCTGGCGCTATTTAGAGGGGGTGCTATAGACAGGTTTAACTGTATATTACTAAATATATATATGGTAATTTAAACCAACAACCCTATATTGTATAATACTTATAACAAGATTGTCATGTTGTATATAGAAACACATCTATAAATGATTATACGCATGATTGACATGTGTCATTGCATCACCATATGTAATCTACTTTGTACAAACTGAGGATAAATAAATAAAACTATGTAATAGATTAAGAGCTGAGTTAAAGCAAGATTGAGAGGTTCAAAAATGTCTAAAATCGAGAGAGAAATCCAACAACCCTGGCAGCCCGTTGCCATCGAGGTCAAAGGGTGCAGAATGCAGACGTTCAAAGTCCAACCCCCCCCCCCCCCATCCTCGGGAATGGTATATAAAAAACCTCGGTTTTAGCCCTACTCAGACAGTCACTCCACCGTCGGCGTGAGCCCTTGTCGGTCTTAGCCAGGACCACCTCATCACCATGTAAAACAGTAAGAAATATTCTTTAACTCCATCTTGCTCTTAGCTCGACTCCTATCTGTTCATGGAACTTTCCTACTACAACTGTGTCTCTTCATTTTTTGTATGTGGACATTCCCAAGCTTTCCACTCTGCCTCGACCACGACTGCCTGTACTCTGTGAGAACTGTTAAAGGTCCTACAAGGTGCAGAGAGGTACTGGAAAACTCTCCACGCCCTGACTGTCCCTCTCGGTTACTACAGGTTTGACCCTCGGTTACCACATACAGTATAACCTCGTTAATTCGACACACCCCAATTCGACACTCGGCGATAATTCGACCATGTTCCGATGTCCCGACCTCCGGCCTATCAAATAACAAACCGTAATTCGACAGTATCGATAATACGACAGTTCCGATAGTTCGACCATTTTAAAATTCGAATTTCGACAGTTGAATGTTATTTTACATGCAACTTTACCGCTAAACGGTATTACGGCGGCGACGATCGGCATCGGCGGGCGGCGACGATCGGCATCGGCGGGCGGCGACGATCGGCAACAGCGGGCGTCGATACGATCGCCCCTGCGCACTTTTGGTTTCTGGTTAGTTTAAGTTTCACTTTGCAGTGCCGTTGCGCAATTTCGCGGATGTTATTGTTGTTTTTTTTACGCGGGAATTTCGGCATCATGCGCTAACTAATAATAATTTTTATTTTTTTATTTTTAACATTGAAATATTTTAGCTATTTTTAAATTTATAAATAATTTCTTTTTAAATAAATAAATCTTTATAAAATGATCCAACAATGATTATGATAACATTTTATTTCAATATTCCATTTCTGTGTTATTATAAAAGATTTAAACACAAAATCAATAACACCTGCAGCAGCAGTGGATGCCTTTAATACATTAAAATTTATTTATTAAAAGACATTTCAGAGGAAGAAAGGCATGCATGTTTTTTCAAAATGCCATCTGGAATACATCCTGAATAGGATTTCAGTGCAAAAACAGATATCTATAAAGGAATTTTTTAAAAGATCTTCATGATTATTTTAAAATAATATTTTAAAATTTTCTTTTTATTTACCATATTTATTTCCTTTCAACTGCTATATTTTTCAATTAGAATAAAATATTATTTAATATATTATATTTAATATTTTAATGTCTGTAGAGTTAATATTTGATTATATTACTGAAAAGAAACACATTGCCAATAAATTTATTTGTTACAATTATTTATGTTTCTAAAATATGTATTAATGCCATTTTGTCACTGATACTAAAAGTTAATCATGAAAATAATATAAAAACACACAACGGTTTCAATTAATATCATTAATTTATATTACAAAGCTATTAAAAAATATATATTTTAGCGAGTTAGATGATTACCTAATCATATAACCTTAATTCAACACTTCCTTTAATTCAACCGAAAGCTCTGATCCCTTGGGGTGTTGAATTAAAGAGGTTCGACTGTATATATATATTTTTTCAGTTATAGTAAAAGAGAGAAATTCTGCCAATCAACCCACGATCTAGCTACAAGAAAATAAGACTTAATCCAAATAAATTATTAGTGTGATAAAAGAATAAATACATTTTATTCATTCTTTTGTTTGATGATGGTGACAATGCTGTTACTGAAACATCACACAATATTAATTTATTTGGATTAGGTCTTATTATCTTGTAGCAATAATCTATAATCCAAATTGTGCTTTATCAACCCACAATCTAATATTTAAAATAAAACTTTACTTAATGCAATCTCTGATTGGCTAATGAACTCAATGCTGTTTGGCCAATGAATTTGATTGGATGATTAAGGTTGAGTGATAATAGTGAACCAATCAGTGAGTGAATAAAAAGGCTACCATATATCAAAGTAATTTATAATACAATATAATGCGGCTTAGAAATGGAGAAATATGTCCAGGATAGCCTAGTGGACATGGCATCTGCCCGGTAAGCGGAACACTGTGGGTTCGATTCCCATCCCTGGACACTTTTATTTTTCCGTTTATCATTACTCTTTACAATTCATCCTTTCATATTTCATCCCTAAGGTTGGAAATAATCGTTATTTCTCCTTAAAATAAATTTTGATTTTTTTCGTTTAAAAGAAACACATGCAGGATATATTTCAAATGTTGTTCTACAATATATTAAAGTAGAGGCTTTACAAGCAATGGTCTAGAGGAAGCAATATCAGGAGTGGGATAAGGTGAATGGTCTCAACTCTGAGACCAATCCAGAGCCTAATCATACTGTAGGAACACATGTAGACAGCAGAACATATGATGTTATTTTGTTGTTGTTTCTTATCCCCTTGTGTAAAGATTACACAAATTCCATGAGTTCATGCTCTTAGAGCTGTTTTATGATAAGCAGCGGCCTCACCCATATTTTGTTTGGCTTAGATGTCCTGGGTCCATGCACTCTCCAGCAGTTATTATAGCACAGTAATATTGCCCCAGTTTAATTGTAAGAAGAACTCTGCCTTTGCCGTTCCCAAGGCCGGATGAAAAAAGAGGAGGTGGGGCAGTAAAAGCTCAGTAAAAAAACCTGGGCTCAGCTGGCCTGGCTGATAGTACTCTGTAAGGGCTCCTAATCCAGGGATACAGGATGAGTTTGTACTCCTTGTTAGGAGCAGCTATACATGGCGTCTGTTCCTCATGTCAGAGGCGGCCATTTCATATTGGAGCTAAGTCTGCCTGGTACTGAGTAGTGCTCTCAGTCTTAATAACAAAGGCAGAACCATTCCACTTCACTCAGACACCATCAAAAGTGTTGGGAGCTATGACTTTCTTATTATAACATCGAGCAGAGTAATCACCAACACTTCAAAGAAATTAATACTTTTAATTTGCCTTCTTAACTAACTAATTTACATCTATTTATTTCATCTTAATTTGCAGGTGTTACATTCGAGCACAGCTCGCGAGTCACCTTGTCCAGATTATTTACACATGGCGAGTTGTAATGCTGGAGTGGCCCCCCGAACATTACAGGAGGGCAGTTGTTGGGTGTTTGGCTGTCAGCTAGCCATTGGGTCCAGGTTAATTTACATCCTTTCAAAAAACCAAATATATACATGCAAAGTAACCCGGTCATCTGGTCAAAAATACAAAAATATTAATCTATGAAAAACAACTTATAAAAAGGCTAACAAAAAGTCTCAAGATCTACAAGCTTGATACCCTAATATAATTGAGTGGAGATAAGAAAGAAGACACAGTATAATACAGTAATATTGCTCCAGTTTAATTGTAAGAAGGATCTAACTGGAGGGGGGTAAACACACTCAGTAGAAGTCTCTCTTTATACACTTGTCTCTAGTACCTCTCACAGAGTACAGTACTCTGTATGTGAGGCTCATACCTAACATTGGATAAAAAATATAATGGAAACAAAGCCAGAAATCAGGCAATAGACTGAATACTTCTCACCTATTCTATTGGGTACAGAAATATCAACCTAACTTGAATTGGGTCAATGTATTTCCCAGCTTTCACTGATATATATGGAAGCAAATCCCTTCAACTCTTTTTCGTGTTATGATATTGAAGAGATTTTACAGTGAACCTCTTATATCAACAATAATTGACATCCTAAAAAAATTCCCTCAAAATTTTAATTTAAAAAAAACCTCAACATCTCATATTCAAGTCCAGGCAAGTAATATTTATTTTGGTCACTGATATCTCTATATACAAGCAAGCAAACAAATTATTTTAATAAAGTGGGACTATATTTATGATAGGGTTAGCTTTATCAATGGATTACTTCATTTTAGTGTTTTATATCACATATTTATATTGAATTTTAAGGATAATTTAAATTGTAGAACGACGTTTGAGGCCATTTTGAGATTCATATTTTATTATATCAAAATTTTTTCAATTATTTTCTTTAATAACAAAATGTCTTTAATGACAGGTTGAGAAAGGGAGAGAAATTCATAATAATAATATAATTATAATATATAACCTATACCCCCAAATGGTACTAGATAAATAATTTTTGAAAGCGTAATTTCCATTTCAAAATAAAACTACAGTTTATAAATGTTTATTAAAAATAAATATGATGTGACATCTGCCAAAATATTTGTATCATTTTAAAATAATGAGGCAAATGAGGCACTTTAGTAATTAATATATTCACTTACTCATTTAAAGATTCACCACTTGAATTGTGTAATATGTTTGTTTCGGTGTTTATCACATGTGATTCTTTTGTAAGTTTTTGGTTAAATTTAGCCGGTATGCTTTTATACGATTTATTAGCCATTTATTTATACATAAATTATGTTAAATAATATTGTTTAATGAAGTTTTTTTTTCGAAAGGAGAAAAAAAAACTTGCCCTCAAAAGAGCCAATTAGTATATTTTGATGCGTGATAATTCCCTTTAAAAATATTTTTTTATTACTCGAGATTTACATTCGCATATAGTTTTTATTGACTTTCTTTTTTTTTATGGTTAAAGAAAAGTATATATTGATTTCGGCTTCAAACATTATTACATAATTTACGATATGATAGTCTTCTTTAAATTCAAGTATTTTATAGCGAAACTATATTGAATTATTTATGTATAATTTTTAAGCGTATTCGAAATTAATATTAAAAAGATATTGATTGTTTTTAAAAATTGATTTTAATACCTTTTTGAAAACAAAGAGTTACTAATTCTATGTATGTGGACTAATTTTAAATGCGTTAGGGTTTTTAATGCTCCTGGTGTGTATACCCAATATAACTGTTATATTTCGGTCATCTTTTAACAATTTTTTACAGTATTAGAAAATATATCCCTAACGCTAATATTTTGTGCTAGGAACAAATATTTTTTAAAGTTCAAGAAGATAATAGAAAAGCTCATGAGGGAGAATGCAGCTGAATTGGTTATCCTAGGAATTCCCCAGAAAATCGTAAATGAATTGTTTATTTTACTGGAAGAGGTTCAAACTGATCTGCTGAAGAGAGAATTGTTACAAGCCTCTAAATAACAAGAGGGTTCTATATAGCTACAGCTTGGGGCGACGCTTTTATTACCAGTAGCGGCTAGTATAATTAAGGATTAGATACACTCGCCTCTGTTGAGTGTCTTTTGTTATCTAATACTTGAATCGCCTGGACTAGCCACTGAAAACCCTAATAGTACAAAATTTGAGACTATCATCTGTTAACAGAGTTAATTGATAGTGTCAGTAATATTATCTAAAAAGGTTTATATTCTTTTAAAAATTGAGTAACTAATATTTATCAGATAGAGAGAGTGTAACATAATCTTATCTGATTCTAATCTTCATATGATGAATGTCTTACTAAGACACACAAATATATTTCTCATTTAACACAGAATCGATAAGTCCACATAATCACATTTCTTATTTAATGAACAGAAGCAAATAGCGAGTACCTATATCTATAATACAATTATATGTAGATTAAATTTTATTGCCATCTATCGTTAAAATTTTACACAAATAAATTTACTGGCAATGCGTTTCTTTTAAATATCATAAAATATTATCTCTACAGACCTTACTGCAATGATATGAGTTATTTAATGAGAGGGCTTGGCTCATCAGTAGTGAACCCTCTCAGCGGTTTCGCCAAATTAATCTCTAGACCGCTCTACTATTGGATTGGACTGGTTTTGTTATATACCCTGCATTTTCTATGGAAGGCAGCTTAGGGGTGTTTAGTGAACTATGGACATAAGCTTATAGGTCTGTAGAGGTGCATACATATAATGTCAAGGTATTGCATCGAGCAAAGCTCTTCCGCAAAATATGTTTTCATAACCAATTTAGTGTAGTTTTAGTATCAGGCGGCGTTATATTTTCGTTATATATTGTTTCTCCTGTAGAAGGGCAGACAAGCCCGAAAGCTTGAGAAGATCAAAATAAAGATACATATATCCATAAGCGTTTTAAATTCTGATGTCAAATATCCATAGGAGATTTAAATCGATTCATCTGAATATATATTAGTAGATTAAATTTTATTGCCATCTATCGTTAAAATTTGACACAAATAAATTTACTGGCAATGCGTTTCTTTTAAATATCATCAAATATTATCTCTACAGACCTTACTGCAATGATATGAGTTATTGAATGAGAGGGCTTGGCTCATCAGTAGTGAACCCTCTCAGCGGTTTCGCCAAATTAATCTCTAGACCGCTCTACTATTGTATTGGACTGGTTTTGTTATATACCCTGCATTTTCTATGGAGGGCAGCTTAGGGGTGTTTAGTGAACTATGGACATAACTCATATCATTGCAGTAAGGTCTGTAGAGATAATATTTGATGATATTTAAAAGAAACGCATTGCCAGTAAATTTATTTGTGTAAAATTTTAACAATTATATGTGTTATACTTGTATATTTGTAGGTCGTTTAATTAAGATAAACAAAATGTTTATTTATCAATAAGATAAATACAAGTTCTAAACGAACTACATGAAACAGGCGTGGGGCCAATTCGATTCACGGGCAGATTAATTTCGTTAATCAGTGATAATTTATTATTTAATAAATTATTCACACTGACATTGCCCCCTTCTTAGGTGAACAGCGTCTCGCTGCAACAAGTTACTTGAACGGTCCAGGTCCACCTAGTCCGCCAAATCTGATCATGGTACAGTTTTACCCTGATTATATTGACTAGGTCTTTTTTTCTGGCGTGTCCTGCCTGATGGTTCCGCGGATTCGACTTGCATATCTTTCTGAGTCACCATGTACTGTTCGAAGTACCTTTTCATTAGTTTTTCTGAGAATCCCATTTTTTTAAAGTGTGATTAAGCGTGCGATATCCATGCTTCGTATCCACACCCTGGAAATAAGGACAAATGCGTACTCTTGAAGAAAATGGAATCAAACTTAATAGAGAGAAATACAAAATTTAACTTAAAGAATTCCAATTTTTAGGCCATATTGTTACAACTGGACATTAAAATTGACCTTGAGAAAGTGCGCGCGATAGGAGAAATTAGGTCACCGAGCAATAAGCAAGAACTACAACATCTCTTATGTATAGAGATAGGCATGATACAATACCTGAGCAATCTTGAAGAGAGAGGTTTCCTGGCCGGGATTCATATTTCTGTAAAAAATATCTGAGCAAGTTCATCCCCAACCTTGAAGATAAAACTAAAAGCATAATGATGCTTTTGAAAAAATATGCACCTTGGCTCTGTAACAAATCCCTCGAATCTGATCTTTTTGAGATCAAGACTTTGCTCAGAACTACACCCCTCAACTCTGGATTTCTCTAATCCAAACGGGAATCTGACACTTTCAGTAGATGCCAGTTCATATGCCCTTGGAGCTATTCGATTAGAGAATGGTAAGACTATCGCCTACGCCTCATCAGCTCTCAACTCCACTTAACTGAACTACGCTCAGATAGAGAAGGAAGCACTTGCCATCAAATTTGGATGTGACAAATTCCACCAACTCATCTACGGCAAAACTGTTGACGTCGAGACGGACCACCGTCCCTTAGAAACCTTATTCAAGAAACCACTAAGCAAAGCACCCCCGAGGCTCCAGAGAATTTTTCTACAGATGCAACAATTTGATCTCAGGATTAAATGCAAGAAAATAAAAGAACTGTTAACAGATTATCTACTAAGTAGAGACTGCTCCTATGAGAATACCTACTTGGAATAGAACTCCGAAGTACTGATGACCACCTCCACAAATAAGTCAAGGTATGAGGAACTCGAAGCTCTGACAGAAGAGGACAAAGAACTACACGAACTGAAAAGCCTAATCTTAAATGGCTGGCCAAATTACAAATCAGCAGTCCCAAAAAGCTGCAAGAAATACAGACCATATAGAAATGAAATCTCTAAAAATGAAGTCCTAATCTTCAAAGGTAGCAGAGTCTTCATTCCACGAAGTTGGAAAGATAAGATACTCAAGTTAATCCACGAAGGACACCAAGGAACAAACAGCTGCTTGAGAAGGGCTCGAGGCTCATTATACTGACATGGCATGTCTCAAGATATCATCAGCATAGTAAAAAATTGCAGGACTTGCCAGGCAAATCAAAGAAACAAAATAACCGATTATCATCAAAGAAATAATGATTCTTTTTTGGGAGATAGTCGCCGCTGATATTTTTATATGTAAAAAAAGGAAATAAATACCTGTTTATAACAGATAACTACTCTGTATTAATTGATTCCAAATAAATTAAGACGATGAGCTATGCAGAAACTATTGGATCTCTTAAAAAATGGTTCAGCATACATGGCATTCCCAGACTGTTGGAAACGGATAATCGACCAAACTTCACCTCCAGGGACTTCAAAGACTTTCAAAATAAATGGTTGTTCGACCACCAAACAAATCAAATGGATTAGCTGAGAGAGCGGTATAGACAGCCAAGAATCTCATCGGTAAATGTTTGGATTCAGGACAAGAAGTGGAACTAGCACTTTTGAATTTTTACAACACTCCTAGAGATGGTCTTCCATCACCGGCTTAGTGTCTTTTCAGCCTCAGGACCAATATTCTTTCCCACCAGCTAAGACGACGCCTAGCTTCATAGTGCTATAGTGCTGAAAAAGCATCATCGTGAATGGATCCCTTATAAAGTTACCCAAGAAGTAGCTCCAAGATCATACAAAGTGCAAACACCTATAGGTGAGTAACTGCGCAATATTTCCTTAATGCGACATCCGAATCTGGAGAGTCCAAAGCAACAGCGAAGGAGAATCCAGGAGATCCCTAAGTCAACTCTACAGGAAGGACCTTGCCCCAGCGGTGACCAGGAACAGGCTCAAGTCTCCGAAAAAAATTGATACCCCCCCAATCCCTCCCAAGTCAGGAAACTAGCAGTGAGCATCAGAACGGCACCATTATAACAAGGTCCGGGCGGATCACCAAGCCACCCAAACGATTTGACGAATGACTTTCTTCAAAGGGAAATATATAATGGCAGCCAGCACGCCTACAGTTTATCATAATTAATTCTTGTTGTTTATTGTTAAATTATTTATCTGTGAGTATTATCACTGATGGTACTCTGCAGAGTTACAGATTGTTTATGTATAATTCGGATCAACATATGGTGTAATAGGTCGGCTGCGGAAATAAATAGTTTTTTTTTCTTTTAAACTTACTTTTTACTTCTTATTGCTTAACGTCAAACAAAGACAAGGACGTTACACTATCTTTGTGTCTTTCTGATTATACAAAGATCACGAACAGCATCTGGGTACGACGTAACATTTGGTGTAAGGAACATGTTGATACAGCTTAGTTAATTTTAATTGAAGATTTTATTTTGCTCTAATTTAAAAACAAGATGAAAGAACTAACCGACCTCGAGATTGAAGAATGCAATAAATTTATTAGAAACTTCTTTAGTCGGATGAACCAGAAAATATATGCGTTGATAACTCCATTGGGCCGTGAAACGCAAGACCTGCAGGAAGCAGGGCCCTTTATTAAAAGTACCTGGCAGGTAAAAAAATGGAAGAATGTTGTTACACTAGATGAGGCATGGGTTTGCTTCAATGATAGCATCCAACCCCATGCCATTTACTACACATTTATCTTTATAAAATAAACATTTTTTAGAACTGGGTGAAGTAAAAGCTTTCAACGGACAAACTAAGATAGCCACATCTAGTTATGTATGGTGTTCATGTACCAAAAGCCCTGTTAAAATTGCATTAAAGCAATGTTCATATTCCTGTACATAACGTATTTGTGATTATGAATGTGCTACAACACCAGGTTTAGCAAATTCAGACAGTAGCCTGCCCGTATACCATGGTTTTAACGGGGGAGGTGCTTCTTTTGGTTCATGAAAACCATCCTCCGCAACTTTATGTTATGTAGATGAATATCAATACAATTTTATAATGGTTTCTGCCCTCCATATACCTTGGGGGTCGGTGGAAGGATGGTCTAAACCATTGGTTTTCTACCGCTACGACCCGGGATCGAATCCCGCAATGGACACTTCTTAAAGTCACTTTGTAATTTTAAAAAATGCTCCAATGGCCCCTGATTCTTGCAAAAGTCCATCCCCACCAGCGAGTACAAGTAACCAAATGGGGATCTGGCATATTTTTAAGTGCAAAAGTCGAATTGCATTTCACGTGTGTTGACATGTGGTGCACTTAGAGTAAAAGCAGTCACCTACTTCTACCCACCATGATTATCATGACTTGTACCACGCGTACTAGGGATAAAAAAGTACCTTTAGCCTCTTTATATTAGTGTATATTTATCCTTGTGTAAGTGTTGTGAAAGTTCCTATATATATATTTAAAAAAGATGCATATATTGGATTTATAAGTATTTTATTGTTCCAATATTTCGAGGGGCAACTCGCCCCTCTTTATCGAGGATGTTTGTGCTTTTCACTAAACCATATGAGCACACGTGCACTAATATCACAATCTCTCTTAGAATGTAATTAAGTTATTCAATTCTTTACTCTCTGTTTCCTCATAAAGGAAATCCCTGATAGAAAAAAAAATAACTTTATAATATTTAATAAACACACGTTAATTTTTCAGTAAAAGTAACTTTTCTGAAAATGATTTTTATAAAGCCAATGTATTTTACTGCTTGTAAAAGCGGCAACGTGAGCTATTAGGGCTGGCAGGTCACGCTAAAACAGAAAAAAGAACAAGGAAAAACGACTAAAGTAGGTAAGGAGATCAGTAGGGGCGATCACGGGACGGTGGGAATGACGGATGAGGGCGGTGGTTCAGTTAGCATGTCTGGGCGAGGAGCTGTGTCACCCTGGCTGAGAGCCACGTGGTGGCTGGCTCTACCCGCCTACTGGCTCGCTGGCGGGCTGGTGTTCCGTAGGCTGCGGCCCGAACCGCTGGACGAGGTCTGGGCGGCGCGAGGTGCGGCGTTATTGGCCGCGGGACTCCACGACGTACCTTCGGGAGACTGGGAACCCGTGCTGGCCCGGGATCTCACGAGACTGAGACGGGACTTGGAGGTTGCCTGGAGGGACGGACAGCTGGACTCAGGGTCGGGCGGGCTGGCAGGTGGCCTGCTCTACGCCAGCTCCCTGCTGACTGCTACCAGTGAGCATTTGTCACCGTTTATTTAGTTACTGTACTATTGTGCTCCATAGAACCTTTGTTTAGCCTCCCCAGCAGTTCGAGACTTTGCACTTACAAATTTACCAGAATCCCGTTTGGTTACTTGCACTCGCTGTTGGGGTTGGACTTTTTGCACGAAACGGGGGCCAATGGAGCATTTTTTTTTTAAATCAGAAAAAATGCACAATGGGTGAATCGAACGATATTGCACGTTGATTGATCAAGGTAATCAGAGGGCGAATATCCGCCACGAAACAGAAGGATAAACGAGACTGGGCATTTCATTTATAGATTCTGTTGAACCCCCAGGGAGTTATTCTATATTGGCACAACCCCCATTACATGATTATTTACCAGAATAATAAACCAGCTTCGCCTAAGTTTACCTTAATTAACCATTTCTTGATTTCTTAGGAAGCCTCAAAGATCAACTTTTAGGTGGTAGAAGTACAGTCTGCACCACGCTGACAAACAGCCCGAAACGCGTACGTGGTTAACTATTCTTGAATTATCAAGAAATTGGGTTGGCCAAATATCTGTGGAACAAACTAAATCAACGTTTAGTTGATTTTTGTTCCACTAGATGGCGCTCTACCATCTAAAATGCTCACGTAAGCGGTCAGGAAATGCCAATTTTGTTTTTAATATAAATATAATATTCATTGTACATAGTGTATATAATGCATATATATATTTAATTATCTTTTTTTAATAGTGCAGACTGTGCCTATTGCATGTATTGACAAGATCTCAATAAAATTATTTTAATTGTCTATAGATGATAATAATAATACTGTTCAAAATCACATCAATAGGTACCGCTCAGCAAGAGCAACCTAGTTCATGATAATTGAAACAGTAAATAATATGCGATGGTTATTCACATATTAATCAAAATGTTAACGCGGGATTCAATCCCGGTTAATGACTGTCGGGAATCGAGGGTGTTACCCACTCGTCCACCGACTTGTTATTATAATAATAATATATATAAAAGATATATTAGCAATATTATAAAAGATACATATTTTGGATTTATACATATTTTTATCCTTCAATATTTCAAGAGTCAACTCACCTCTCTCTATTGAAGATGTTTGTGTTTTCACTAAAGAATTATATATAAATATCCAATATATTCATCTTTTCTAAAACAAGGTAATAAGACGAATTCCAAATAAATAAATAGTGTGTGACGTTTCGGTAACAGCGTTATTACCATCTTCAGACAAAAGTACTGAATCTACATTCAGATTTTGTCTGAAGATGGTAACAACGCTGTAACCGAAACGTCACACACTATTTATTTATTTGGATTTGGTCTTATTACCTTATTATATAATCTATAAATTGTGCCTTATCATGCATATTTTCTAAATATGACTATTATTACGGATTGCGCAATTTTTAAAATATATATTAATAGATGATGCCATCTAGTGGAACAAAATTCAACCAAACGTTGATTTAACTTGTTCCCTGATATTTGGCAAAAAACCATTTTCTTGTTAAATCAAGAAAAAGCCTATTACGCTCTACCTGCACTACACTGACGAGGACCATCAGCCCGATACGCGTACGTGGTTGTTCCAAATATCACGTAACAAATTAAAATCAATGTTTAGTTCCACTAGGCAGAGTAGATTGAAAGCCAACTATCGTCACCATTTAAGAAATGAAAGTATTTGAAACACGAATGATTATTTTTTCACAAAAATCAAACTTCTACAATCCTTACTGCGATTAAAAAATATTAAAGGGCTTGGCTCATCAGGGGTGAACCCTCCCAGCGGTTTCGCCAATTTAATCTACCAGACCGCTTCTTAGAGCTCTAATACTGTATTGGACGATTCTGCTTATATATGCTGCAATGAAGGATAGAATCTCAGAAATGGTATTCAGATAAACTATGGACATAAGAATTTAGGACAATAGAATTACATATAAATAAACATTCACATTTACGTATGATTAAACATTCGTGCTTCAAATACTTTCATTTCTTATGTATAAACGTCGCGTTATTGCTTTATATATATAATTATTGTTTTTAATTGTTGCACCAAGTTGCAGCTTTGCCGGGTCATCGACCTTGGTTTCCTCCTTCTTGGTGTTATACACCGAGCGGGTTTCCATTGTATAAGTTTGATTTTTGTGAAAACATAAACATTAGTGCTTCAAATACTTTCATTTCCTAAATGGTGACGATGGTTGGGTTTCAATCTACTCTGCCTAGTGAAACAAAACATTGATTTTAATTTGTTCCGTGATATTTGGGACAACCACGTACGCGTTTCAGGCTGAATGGCCCTCGTCAGTGTAGTGCAGGTAGAGCGTAATAGGCTTTTTCTTGATTTAATAAGAATGTTTTTTTTTTGGCCAAATATCAGGGAACAAGTTAAATCAAGCTAATAAAGAAATATAAATAAAATTAAATTACATTTTAAAGTTATTGTGTTTATTTATTCGTTATCTTCCTTGTAGGTCGTGATCCTCAATCTGAGTCTAGGTCTTCTCTCTCCAATAAACAATTAAGATTTATACAAGCAGTAGTGGTTACATAAAGGTAAACCCAGGCTCCTGGAGCGGATCGCTGATATATAGAATAACAATATCAACACACACACAAAACCTTTATTAAGACACACAGGTCTTACAGAGGATACTCCTTGGGGTTACAAGACGGATAAACCTATGAAAGTGGGAAATATACAAAGGGGTAAAAATGGAGAAAGATTATTTACACATGGTAAATATATACAGATTATTATTTGAATAATCCTATGGAAAATAAGAATATGGATTTGGAAAAGAAATAAATAAATAAAAATTCTTTGGAAATATGGGTGGGAGAAGTGGAGAGCGAAGAGAGGAAATAAAACAGGTATTTACATATGGAACATACATATAATGGAACAAGTCAATTTAAGCTCTTCTGCTCACACAGCACAGGTGGACCATGGCTTTTTCCAAGAAATCTTTAAGAGATTTTCCAGGAAAATCCGAGTGTTCAGAGATGTAAGGTAAACACCGTTTTATCGGTGTGGGGGGTTGGCTTATCGTACCTGCCCAAACAAATAGAATAACAATATTACAAAATGAATTATATATACAGTTATCAGCGTCATAATCAATTCTTTCTTAATCAATTCTGTCACCGTTTGCTTTGTGAATGGAATAAATACCCAAATATGGCCATTTCTCATAACCATCGGTGGTTCAGTGGTAGAATGCTCGCCTGCCACGCGGGCGGCCCGGGTTCGATTCCCGGCCGATGCATTTTTTTTTTTTATAATTTTTAAAACTCATTTATATAATATACAAGAATGACATCCACGGCGCCAATTTATAATTGTAACGAATAGTATTTGAATAAAAGCATTTAATCGGGTAAAACCCGGGCGTTGCCCGGGTCATTCGGCTAGTGAAACTATAAAAAGGAATGATACTATAGAGTATATAATCTGTTTTAAATAAATATTAAATATCATATAATATTTTGAATAAATGTGTGGCGCATCAAAATTTAGCAAACAATTTGGTCTCTTTCTGTGAAAAAATGACACTTCGGCCAGTTAGAGTTTTTTATTTATTCAACGTTTCGACAAAAATACTTTGTCTTCGTCAGGAGAAACAAATAAAAAAAGAGTATTTGGCAAGGTGTTAAAAATCTCGATCTTCAGGATAATTTGGTCTTTGTGAGTGTGGAGTTTTATAATGTGTTGTTCCTGGAGTACACCATCACTTATTGGTTCAAACAGGGTTCTGGAGTTTTATATCATTATTATATATTCGCGGGGTTTCATATCATAAAGAATTTTATCTAATACTAGCGGACGTACCCGGCTTCGCCCGGCTTTTACCCGAGTAAAGGTTTGTCTAACGAATATTTGTTAAAACAATTCTCTATAAATTTATTTTAAAAAAATATATATTTTGATAATTTGAAACTCGTAAATTTGAATCTCTCGATAAAGTGAACATTTTTTCCCGGTCCCTGTGTGCCGTGTCATCCTGAATTTTGTCTTTCCTAATTTTCTACATTACAAAATCATCGTTTTATCTAGTGAACATTTTTTCCCGGTCCCTTGAAAAATACTCGATAAGTTGAAGTCGCGCGCCAGGACCTCTTGACCCCTCTGATTGGTCGGTGGGTACTTGGACTGTCCATCCGGCCGGCGGCCGGACGATTACATTCTCTCGATAGGGGGTGGGGCAGATTCTGCCTAAGCCTATCTCCGTCGCAAGGTGGCGCTGCTTGCGAGTTAAATCTACAAATCTGCAAATAACTCTAAGGATATTCATGATATTCAAGAATTTATTTTTCAGAAACCTTCCCAGTACTATACTAAATAACTTCCCAAAGTTTCATGGCGTTCCAATGAGTGGTTTGGTCAGGCATAAAGGACAGACAGACACACACACATACATTCATTTATATATACGTATATATAGATTTAATGTTTTGTTCTATACTTGTGTCCAAGATTACTTTCTTCGACGGCGTATATTTTTATTTTATTTCAATTTAAACCGCTATGTCCCCCTAGGGACACTTGCGCTGTCATACATGTATGACATTTGTCTATACATATATATACAATAATTTTATGCCGTGAATAGAATAGTCATATGATATTAACAATGAGAAAGAGAGAGGAAAAAAAATATAACTGTACAAAAGAAAGAAGTGTCTGGCAATATGCACAATCAGTATAATATAAATTCAAAATTCGAAACTATTATAGACGCGTATGATTCTTTTTTTTTTAATTAAACAATTTCTACTGCTCTTACTGCAATGGAAAAATTAATGGGAGGACCTGGCTCATCAGTGATGAACCCTCCCAGCGGTTTCGCCAGTTTAATCTACCATACAGCTGTTATATTGCATATTTCGATCTTCCTTTTATAGGGATACTGATGCTAGACTCTTGGAATGGGTATTTTAGAAGAACTATGGACATAAGATTTGAAGACAGCAGAATTACATTCAATTATAAATATAGAAGCATAGGGCGCCTCTCCCGTCAAAATAAACGTCAAAAACCGTCGCCGCAACTAGCGGCCTCGGGTTGGTGACAAAGCCACAACACCAGCTTTGGCAAACTGAGAAGCGTCCACCTAGAGACCATGTCACTGACCCGAGGCCGCTAGTTGCGGCGACGGTCAATAGATGGCGTCAGTTTTTGACATTTATTTTGACGGGAGAGGCGCCCTATGCTTCTATGGATCAATTTCCTCCCGGCAAATTTTCCAATTATAAATATATAATATGCTTCGAGCAATCGCTTTTCCGCAAATTTCGCCAATAATGCATCATAATATAAATCATCAATATCACAATGTCTATAAAATACAATGCGATATGGTGCAGACTATGGACTCCAGGGTCCACCCAGCAGCGGAGGCCGGTTCGTGTCTGTACTCTACGCCTGGACCGGGACTGCACTGACGGCTGTGTGGCTGTGGGCGGCGGGACGACGACTCGCTGGACTCTGGACTCTGGTGGAGTCCGTCTCTGCGAGGATTTCTTTCGCGGGAGGCTGCCTGGCTCTGTACTTCGCCTTGGGAGCGGTCTACTTGGCGCTATGTTGGCCGAGCCGGACGGCGGGGGATGGCTTCTACCTCAGCTGTCTAGCCTGGGCCACCCTCTCCGACCCTGACCTGCCTCCACCGCCTCTCTTCTACGAAGTCTACCGTATATTCGGACTCTGTCAGGTGGTCGCCCTGGCACGTTTACTGGTGGACACTTACCCCTGGCCGTGACATGAAACTAATAAAAGCTTTTTTCCTTATTCCTAGTACACGTGGTACAGGCCATGATAATCATGGTGGGTAGAAGTAGGCGACAGCTTTTGCTGTAAGACATGGAACTAATAAAAGTTTTTTCCCCTTATCCCTAGTACACGTGGTACAGGCCATGATATTCATGGTGGGTAGTGGTAGGCGACTGCTTTTGCTGTAAGTGCACCACATGTCTACACACGGGAAAAGCATTTCGAGACTTTGCACTTACAAATGTGCCAGAACCCCGTTTGGTTACTTGCACATGCTGTTGGGGTTGGACTTTTGCAAGAATTCTGATTAAAAAAAAAGCCCAATGCGGGAGTCGAACCTGGGTCGTAACGGTCGAAAACCAACGGTTTAGACCATCCTTCCACCGACCCCCCACTAATAAAAGTTCATTGCTCAAATATACTCACTTAGGACCCCCGATTCCATTTGCAAGTATACCTACATTCAGCGAAGTATTAAATAAATAAATACGAACAGAACTTCTCTATATGTGATCCGAGCCCTGTCATCCGAGAGGTGTTCTCCATCATCGGCCGGCCGCCGGACCTGCAATCCTGGATCTTTCCAGTTGGTCTCGAGGACCACGCCATCACCATCTCCTCAGCGGCGAAGTACGCGATCTACGTATTTTTCGTAGATCGCGAAATGCGTGGTGTCGCTGGAGACCCACTGGCGATTCTCCACCAAACTCTGCAGCGCTGGCAGAGGCGCCATATTCATTGTACATATATATATATATATATATAAATATAAATCAAGGTTTGTATGTCCGGTATACAAATTCGCAGTAGTTCACTAATTCAAACCAAAATTTCCATACATAGGTAAAAAAATACGGGGAAGACGATAGGCTATTTAAAAAAATATATAAATCAATTATTAAAACTATATATTCAAATTATTCTACTTAGCTCACGAACAGCGCCCTCTATCAAAGATTAGATTAAATTATGCTGATGCAAACAAATAGATAATGCTAATAACAAACAATTATAAAAAAATTAAGTAGAACTGCTCTTCACTGAAGGTTAATAACGAGTTTACAAAGTGGGAAGAGGAGCTTCTTTTTATTAGCATGCACACAAGCTTTCGGACATATCGTCCTTCATCAGGTAAGAGTAATAAACGCGCTGAGGATCCATATATACACAAAGCTGAAAAGAAAATTTACATAACTGCAAAAGATAAAAGTATTTAAAGATAAAAATAAGAACCAAATATGCTAAAAAGATTATAGGGATTAAATGCTAATAAATCTGGACTAAGTACATATGCACTATGAATGGTGTTAATCAAGGGCAGGTAAATGCAACCTATGGCTATTCACATAACATATGGTATTGTTCTGGTATATCTATATGCCTGTTGATGCTGTTTGTTTTTATTGACACAAATGCCTCTAGTAAAAGTCTTTGGTACTTATTATTGATATTGTTGTATAGAATGGATGGCTTTGTTAGATTGAATGTATGACCGGTTTGCATAGAATGACTGTAAATAGGGGAATTTAGGTTTTTATTAGAGATGTTTCTGGAATGCTCAACCATTCTGATGGCGACGGATCTACCCGTCTCCCCGACATAAGTGGCATTGCATTGGTCGCAAGAGACGGAATAGACAGCACCACCAGAACGGAGGGAACTCGCATGAAGGGAAGATCTGGTAATGGGGTGTCGGATTAGTGTGGCGATGTTAGGTGGGTTCTGGAAGTATGTTGTAATGCCATGTTGCCTTAAAAACCTGGCTATGGTGATAGACTGGGGGCAAAAAGGAAGGGAGCAAATATTTCTGTGTATAGCTGGAGCACTGTTGTGGTGAGGGTCATGCATGTGTTTAAGAATGAAGGGGGTCGGGTAGCCGGATTTGGATAAATATGAAAATATTTTAGCCTTTTCTATTGTTTGGAATAACGGGAGGGAACAATGAGTAAAGATACGTTTAGTGAGAGCTCTAACTGTATTGATTTTGTGTGGTGTTGGGCAATGTGACCGGAAGTTTGTGTGGTGTGGGGGTGTGTTGTTTTTATAGTATACTGTGGTATGGAAACTGCTGGGGGTGCGTATGACTAGTGTATCTAGGAAAGGTAGGACTGAGTGATTTTCTGTTTCATGGGTGAAGGCTATGTCTGGGTGGAAGGAGTTGAGGTCAGATAGGATGTGAGAGGCAGATACCTCACTTACCAAGCAAAAGGTATCATCGATGTACCGCCTCCATAGAAAGATGTCTGAAGAATGGCGTGAAGTGATCCATTGGTCCAGTGACCTCATGACAACCTCAGCCACCACGGTTGAGAGGGGGCTACCCATGGGGGAGCCCTTGGTCTGCTTGAAAAACTGGGTATCAAATGTGAAGGTGGACATGCCTAGGCATATGGAAGTGAGCTCGACAACCGTCTCCGCGGTGAGGGTGTCTAACAGGGGGGCATTTTCGAGGAAAGTGCGTAAACTATTAATGATCAAGGGGTGGGCAAGTGAGAGATATAGAGACGTTACATCGAAAGAAACCATTATGGACCTGGGGGGAGGTGTGAGGCTGGTGATATAGGACACAAACGAGGGGGAGTTTGCAATGGTATATTCCCATGGGGGAGACTGTAGAAGGGGGGTCAAGAAGTTGGACAAAAATTTTGACAGGGTATATGCCGGAGAGAGATGGTAAGATATGATTGGTCGGAGGGGAACATCGGGCTTGTGGATTTTTGGAAGGCCGTAAATGTAGGCTATTTGGGCGAGGTTAGCTGTGAAGTCGTTATATTGCTCTTTAGTGATCTGCTGGGACCTTTTTAATCTTAACAATAGTAAACGGAAATTCTTAACGGATGTTTTATGTTCCTGTTCAGTGATGGCAGAAAAAATGGAGTGTTGGTCGAGAACGTTTTGCATTTTTTGCTTGTAAACGGTAGTGTTGAGAATTACGGTCTGTGAGCCTTTGTCGGATTTTGTTATGACTATGTCTCTATTGCGTTTAAGACGGGAGATAACCCTATTCATGGCTAGGGACGGTTTAGGGATATTGTAGGGTCGTTGAAGGGTGGAGGTGACAAAATGCCTGATCCTATGGGTGTCTTGGTGGTTAAGGCCTCTGAGAGCGGGTTCCACACCAGCTATGATGCGAGGAATATCAGAAGGCCCAGGCAGTCTGTATTTTAGGCCCAATGACAGAATCTCAGCATCAGCAGATGGCAAGACATAGTCCGAGAGGTTGACCACTCCTTGGGGTGACTGGGGAAGATAGGCTTCTAGTAGATAGGCAGGGAAGTTGTACTTCTTGATCCAGTGATGAAGCTTGGAGTTGTGACGTTGTGTTATATCGTTCTTCTGGTGCCGAATGTCCCTTGTGATGGATTGCAACAGATCGGCCATTTCTGGATTGGTTAGTAGCTGAGAGACCAGAAAGATCAATCCCTTGACGGACTTAGGTTGCCACTCCAATATCCGATTTATTTCTAAGTCCGTCTTATTTCTTTTTTATTTTATATACAGATTATATATGCTATTTCTAACTTACGTGGTTAGTATTTTTATAAGACTAAGGTTATTTATATTATTTTTTACAAAAAAAGATTGAAATTTCATTAATGTGCTCAATTTTATGTCTTTTTGAGGACATTAACAAAATTTTAATTAATTGCTTTGATATTTTAAAAACAGATTATTTATGGTGTTTTCCACATATATGGGTTGTTTTGTAAAAATAATTAGGGTTATTTCTATTTTTTTCACTGAAAAGCTAGAAATTTCATTAATGTGCTCAATTTTATGTCTTTTTTGAGGACCTTAAAAAAAATTTAATTAATTGCTTAGATATTTTAAAAGTAGATTATTTATGGTGTTTTCCACATATATGGGTTGTTTTGTAAACAAATTTTGGGTTATTTCTATTTTTTTTTCACTAAGATGCAAGATATTTTATTGATATGTTTATGTGATTGTCATTATGAGGCCCTTCTCAAATATTTCTTAAGAAATTTTTATTTAATTATTTAGATCTTTCAAATACAAATTATTTGTGGTATTTATAACATATAGGTGTTGTGTTTTTTTTTTAATATTTGGGTTTTTTTATTATTAATCGCAAAAAAGAGCAAGCAATTTCATTGTGTTCAATTATGGGTCATTTTGAGGTCCTTTTTTAAATTTTCTTATGGAATTTTTTAATTATTGCTTTGATCTTTTAAATACAGTTTATTTATTATATTTTCTACATATATGGGTTGTATCTAAAAAATAGGTTATTTATATTTTTAAATAAGCAAGGGATTTCTTTTACGGATTCATTTATTTGTCTTTTTGAAGTCCTTTTTCAAAATTTTTAAAAATATATTTTAATTTATTTGATTAAATATTTTATATTTAGATTATTTATAGTTTTTTTAACATATAGAGGTTGTATTTTGTATTTTAGAAAATTATTTCTATTTTTTACCTCAAAAAAGCATGCTTTTTCATTGCCGTCTCCAACGGTTGGTCTATTTTTGAAGCTTTTTAATGATAACTGGTTTTGTACATTAATTTTTTGGTAATATATAATATTATGATTTTAGTTTTTTAAAATCTTTTTAACATATCTGAAGGTTATTTTGAATAAAAAATTTAAAATATTTGATTTTTACCTCAAAAAGACAGGAAATTTTTATGCTTTGTTTAGAAATTGCTGGTTTTGAAGCTTTTGTTATTAATCTCAATCTAATTTTTTTTTCAGAATATGCCTCGCCACAGCCGACGTTTACTTGGTAGGAATACGGCTGCTTCCAGGAGATATAGGAATGCTAGAGCTATTGAGACACCACTTCAAAGTGAGACGCGTCGTGCGCTTCGCCGTCTTAGGTATTCTGAAGCCCGCGTCGCAGCTACACAAACTATGCAAGTTCCTGTTCAGCGTATTCAGCTTTGGACTCATAAGCCGTTTTCAGGTTTGCAGTATAATGCCCATATGGTTTATGGTTTTTAATTATTGGTTATCATTGTGTTTATTTTACATACATGTGTTTATAGTACACAGTATGTGTTATTTTATTGATACTTTGATTGGAAATATTAGTTTTAGCACAATTTGCTTCATACCGTAATGTTATATCTGTGTTGGCTTGCTGAACAATACTGGCCCAACACGAATTTACCTATGTTTACCCAAATTACCATTTTAGCATAAGTATACATCTTGCACCTAATAAGAGACCTAAACAATGTGTAAGGTTGAACAAAGAGTGGTCTAACATACACATTGTTTAGGTTTCAGTGAACAAAGAGGTCAGTAAATTTTATTAGAAAAAAAATCTATTCCATGTAATGTAATATAAACAAAATAAACCTCATCCTACCTAATATACATTACTTCTGAGGATTAAAGATTTTGATTTGTGTTGAGAATTTTGCATGCATTTCTCTATTTCTTTTCTTATCTTGCAAAGCTAATGGATTGTTTAGGTTGCTTATTTTTGACTTGCCAATTTGTTTAGTGATAAAGTGGTATAGCGTTCTTTTTCAGAGCATCACCCTACAAAAGAATTACCTGACCTCTCCTAATATTCAGATAGATTTATTATATCAACATACTAGACTACAAACATTCCCTCGAGTAAAACCCGGGCGGAGCCGGGTACACCCGCTAGTATAGGATAAAGCTTATACTCAACGTTTTCGAACTGTTCATAAATGTATAAATCCTATGCGAATCATATTAATAGTATGAAAAATAGTACAAATTTGATATTGTACTGGGATAATATGCCTAAATTGAGAAAACATAGGCATTTTCTTATTCTGGAAGAATTAAAAAATCAACGAATAGTTGGTATTTATTCTTTTAGATGGCGGAGCCTTCAACAACTTTCAGTTTCACGATAAGAAGATGCCTTTTTTTTTCTTATTAATAGTTTGTTAAAGAAATCGTTTTTCTATTCATAAAAATACTAGACGGGTGACCCGGGCTTCGCCCCGGGATTGACCCGTGTACATATCTACCCGAGTGATATATATTTAGATAAGATTTTTTTTATAATTGTTTGTTATTAGCATTATCTATTTGTTTGCATCAGCATAATTTAATCTAATCTTTGATAGAGGGCGCTGTTCGTGAGCTAAGTAGAATAATTTGAATATATAGTTTTAATAATTGATTTATATATTTTTTAAAATAGCCTATCGTCTTCCCCGTATTTTTTAACCTATGTATGGAAATTTTGGTTTGAATTAGTGAACTACTGCGAATTTGTGTACCGGACATACAAACAAACATACAAACATTGATTTTATATATATAGATATCACATAGAATTGATCACATTTTCATAAATATCTATTATTTTATAATCTACTAAATTATATATATTTTATCCACCATGGGCTGCTTGAGATTTCATATCAGAAGTTCTTCCTTCGATTTCGTGAGATCTAGGTCTCTAATTAAGTCATTACCATCAGTTTGAGAAAGTGTCGGTGTGTCCTCTTATATCCCAGTAATTCTTATTTGTTTTGAAATCTGTCTTCCTCTTCTGATGTTGTAGATGGACGTTTCTTCGGCGAATTAGGTATTGACTATTCAGGACTTCATCGTAGGATGGAATGGCTACCTAAGCTAGTATTGTTTGAACGCCTGCAGCTGAAGCTGAACCCCTGATATCCAGTTTTCCAGCCAGTTAGGAACTAGTGCATTCTCCATGCATCGAGCGGCCATTTGGTTTGGCTCCTCGCGCCCACCTTTATGGTCTATCTCCATGGGGTCGACTAATCAGCCCACAGACGTCTACGGGAGTTTCATGGCCAGGTTGCTGTCCTCTCGTTTGGACTTGGTTAAACCTGTGCTACGCCCCAATAGGACTAACAAGAGGTTATCCAGGACTGTGAGGAACGGGAGCAATGGATGAAGAACTATCTGAATAGATAATAGCAAGTGCATTCTTGTCCCTTCACTGTTTAGAAAGGTCCACCATATAAAAGTAGCATTTATTCGAGTGATCAGTGGGCTCTCGTCAAATTTTTGGGATAAGCAAACCTAACTCTTTTAACCTTTTTACTATGCATCCAGTGTTTTAGTACAAAGACTACAACTAAAGTGAGGTGCCCAAGCTTTGTCTTGTTCGCCAATTGACATGCCGAAATGTGCTTTGTAGACTTCACACATCTTGACAGCAGAAATAAATGAGTATTTTAAAACTTTTTCTCAAAGAAAATAGCCGAAGACAAAGCAAAAGTCAGAAATATACAGAAATTATTTATTAAAAAGATCTATAAAATAGACTACATTTTATATGCAATAACTAAAGCTGAACAATCCCCCAATGGTGTAATATGTGGAGGTGGTGGTGCTTATCTCCATGGTTAAACCAATTCCAGAAGTCCACTCCTCTCCAATTTTGTGATGGTAGTTATAGGCCTGGAAAATAGGTCCTCTATTGTCAGTTCTGAGCATGACAAGATATGCTCCCGAGAAGCTTCTGCACTATTGCATTTCAAGCATTTATTGGAGGTTTTCTGTCAATTTTGAAATTTTAGTGTAATAGGTAAGTGGAACATAAAAGATAAACACAACAGATTCAGTATATAATATCAGCAACAATATTCTATCAGTTTATTGAGTTACACAGAGCCAAGATGGGAGTCAAAGCGGCCGACTCGAGGAGGCGTACGCTTGCGACCCATGTGGCGAACATAAGCCGTTCGCAGCTGTACACCGCCTATGGGGTAGATCAATTCAGACATAGGAGCATCTTCTTCCACCACAGATCTACGGCGACGTCCGATACGGGGGTCGAAGCGATCTTGTATCTTATAGACTTCCTGAGACCCGGCTTCTCCTGAGTCACGGCTGACTAGAATCAACCCAGGCCCGGGCTCCAGAATGACATCTGCTGCAAACACAGACATGGTAGCTTGAACATAATTTGAATCATTTTAAGTAGCGCGGAGCCCAGCATCATTTACACTATCTAAAAACTGGTATTATATACACCTATCCCTCGATTTACACGGTAGATACGTTCCTGAGAAAAACGTGTAAATCGAAAAAAAAAAATGAATGTCTTATTTTAAATCTTTCAAACCAGCAATGACTTGCCAAAAATTTGGCTTCTTTTCAGTTGAATAAGAAGATGGCAATTTCTCTAAAATTTTTTCGTATAGTATTTCCTTTAGTATAGTGCAATAAAAAAAAACTTATTTGGAAAACCGTGTAAAAGCGAAAATGTGTAAAACAAGTACCGTGTAAATCGGGGGATAGGTGTATTCAATTCAACTCAAGTAAAAACAAAATTCGAAACTATTATAGACGCTTATGATTCTTTTTAAAAATAAACAATTTATACTGTCCTTACTGCAATGGAAAAATCAATGGGACTAGCGAAACCGCTGGGAGAGTTCATCACTGATGAGCCAGGCCCTCCCATTAATTTTTCCATTACAGTAAGGACAGTAGAAATTGTTTATTTTTTAAAAAGAATCATACGCGTCTATAATAGTTTCTAATTTTGATAACAGATGGCGCGCTAATGCATCATAATACAATTAAAAATAGTTTAATTAAGTCCTTTTCTTGAAGATTTAGAATATAAGTTATTTAACATTTCCTGTCAAAATCTACTTTAATAAAAATAAATTTTGTTAAACATCCAAATTTTAACTTTAACATTTTCTAAATTTCAAACAAATTCATATTTTCTCTGTTTATTTATTTCAATTTTTAAAGCGCTGTCCCCATAGGGACACTTGCGCTGTCATACATGTATGCCTCTACATTATTCTATACATATTTATTTACAATAATTTTAGGCCGTAAAGAATAGTCATATGATATTAGCAAGGAGAAAGAGAGGAAAAAACATTTCCATCAAATATTTACATCAAAATTGTTCATTTATCATTATTATTAAAAGAAAATGAACTCCGCCTTTGCCGATCCCAAGCCCGGATGAAAAAGGAGGAGGGGAGCAATAACAAGCTCACTAAAAAACCTGGGCTCAGCTGGCCCGGCTGATAGTGCCTTGTAAGGGCTCCTGATCCAGGGATTAAGGATGAGCAGCGTTTGTACTCCATGTTAGGAGCGGCTGCACATGGCGTCTGTTCCTCGTGTCTGAAGCGCCAATTTCTTTTGGAGCTAAGTCGGCCTGCCACTGAATAGTGCTCCCAGTCTTAATGACAAAGGCAGACGCATTCTACTTCACCCAGTCATGATGGTTGGAGATAAGAAAAAAGAAGAAGATTAAAAGAGAAGATAAAAAAATTATGTAGGAGTTTAAACATTCAAAGGCAATTAGTGATACATAACTTCTCACACCATCATTTTATTGAGAAAGGTAGTGGGGTTTATAAGTACTTCATTTTGAACACCGTTATTAATACAGTAGAACCTCCCTGTAAAGGACACCTAATTGCAGAGCCAAAGTGTTCTTTAGGGAGAGGTGTCCTCTTACCGGAGAGTTGCTAAATTGTTGAAATGGCAATTTTGTAAATGAAAACTGTCCTTTGTAGAGAGGTGTCCTCTAGCGGGGTATCCGCTAAAGGGAGGTTCTACTGTATACTTATTTATGTCAAATACGAAAAATTAAAATATAATCTCGAATAACATTCTGACATCTATATATATGTTAAATATAGAGCAATCCATTTATGATAATTAAATAAGGGCCATATTTTGGATCAAAATATTTATTAAATTTTAATATTTCGACGAGGCTGTTCGCCTATCTTCTTCTCGGAAAAATTCAAACACTTTGTAAGATTATTATCCGCGTGATGCACGCACGAGAAGTGTTGTTTAATCTATATATATAAAAATGAATGTTTGTTGGTCCGTTCGTAAGTGATAATCTTCTACATAGCTCAACCGATCGTGATGAAACTTTGGGAAGTTGTTTAGTATACTACCGGGATGGTTTCTGGCTAATTACTCTTTAGAAATAACCTTTCGTTGCATTTTTATTTACAATAAAACGTAAATTCACTCGCAATCAGCGCCCTTTCGCGGCAGGCGTATGGCCTGAAATAGCCTCGCATGAGCGTATTTGTAACGTCAAGCTTAGCCTATAGGTTAAGTACACAGCTTCGTACCCCACAACCTAGGTTCGGGGCTCAGCGTGGGTGTTTTTTTTTTTTTCATTTCTTTTATATTATTGTAGCAAATTATTAAAAATATTATTTTATTTAAAATGTAGGCTTTTTAAAATAAAAATTAACATAAACAATTTTTAAATAATATTTATAACAAACCTAGGTTTGAGGCTCAGCGTGGGTGTCTTTTTTTTATTTTCATTTCTTTCATATTATTGTAGCAAAGTCTTTTTTTTTACAGCATTATTATATTTTAATTGGTTTATTTTAAATATGTTTGTTATGAAGGCTCTATGTAATACTATTTAGAGCACATTTTACATTTTAAACACCTAAGCACCCCTCTTTTTAATATTGTAGCAAAGTATTAAAAGTATTATTTTATTTTAGATGTTTGCCATGAAACTTTGGGAAGTTGTTTAGTATACTACCGGGACGATTTCTGGCGAATTATTTTAAAATAATATTTATAACTCACTTTCAAATTTTAACGTAACGTTCCATTCTCAATCCCGTAGGGCTTTAGATCGGCTAAACCATTTTTTATCTTTATAAGTGAATATTAACTTTACTGTACTGAATAGTTTAGTATAATATTAATTTAACATATTACAACTTAGCCACAGCAACGCGTGGCCGGGTTCGCTAGTATAACATATGTTGGTGTGACCAAACCATTTAAATTGAATTATTATATCTTCAGAAATAAAATGCTATATATACATATGTTATATAAAACAACACTTCTCGTGCGTGCATCACGCGGATAATAAGCTTACAAGGAGTTTCAATTTTTCCGAGAAGAAGATAGGCGAACAGCCTCGTCGATATATTGAAATTTAATAAATATTTTGATCCAAAATATTCCCTTATTTTAAATATATATGTATATGTGGAGAATCTTGCCGATTCTCCGTTTGCTCTGTGGTAGTTGTGACAGCGAAGGTGCTGTCAACTGGAAGTTGGGATTGGATTGGTGAATTTTGCAGTCGTGTTGGCAGGAGTGAGGACACAGGATAGGTTGGTCAAGGGAACCGATCATTAAAGACAACATATATATTGTTTTGAAAATAGAGCAAACCATACTTAAATCATTAGATAATAAAAAGACATATTCCCCTGGGGAATTCCCCTGAGGAAAGTGACAGAATTTCACTGAAACGTCGGGAGTTAAATAAACCATTGGTTGATGTGGTTATGTTTTTGCCATATTATTTTCTCCCTTTTCCCTAATTTAACCACCTTGTGAAGAAATGTCGGTAATCGTTTCACAAAACAGATGCGAAATTCGGTAGAAGAATTCGCAGTGATGATTCTTTTGCGGGCTGTTGCAAGGATTTAAATCAGATCACTAAATAGCAGAAAGGAGAGGGTAAAAGTCTCCTTCAAACTAACTTTATTTAAAACATGTTAAGAGGACATGGGAAAACACCCAACAGGTCAGCAGCAGACCAGGCCGTGCTCTCCCTCCCTTTTTTATTGCCGGCTGGCGCAGCTGGGGCTTGTTTGTTTACAGTCACACGAGCCGTCGCTGTCCGACGTCCCGAAGTGGATCTCCATTATTCCACAATCTAATTCTAGTACAAATTCACTTTTGTACCACATTAAGGTCTGTCGGTTCTGGATACTTCACTTTACTCTAATAAATTTCATTTTCAAATTGTAAACATAGAAAAGAGAGAAATATATCTGTCCGGGATCTTGAAGGATCAAACGTCAACTTTCCAGAGTAAACTGAAGATGGTCTAAAATATTATGGCGGGATTTGGGGGATTCAAAAGAGGATATTTTTTTGAAAATTGAGCAACCATAAATAAATCTTTAATTAAAAAGACATATATTGGATCAAAATATCATTTATTTTACCAATATTTCATTTGGCTGAACACCAACCTTTATCAAGGTGTTATAACATATTAATGTGTGTCTAAATATTGTTAAAATAAATTATATTTTGATCCATTATATGCCTTTTTAATTAAAGAGGAAAATGTATATATCGATATCATTACTAGTTTTCTTCTAGAGCTGTTCAAACATTTGTTGTTTAAAACAACAATAGATTGAATGTACGTACAATATAAACAGTAACAACCTCTTACCATGCATATTATGGATAATTTCTTGAAGAATTGGAGGCAGGAATAACAGAACAGATATACATTTTAAATCCTATTTGAAGTAAATATTTCAAAGAACAATATAATACAGATGAAAACACCAAAACGCGAAAGTTTCTTTTCACAAACAAATTAAACTTCTATTGCCCTTACTGCGATGAAAAAAAATATTGGGAGGGTTTGGCTTATCAGTGGTGAACCCTCAAGAGGTTTCACCAATATAATCTACCAGACCGCTTCTTTAGAGCTCTAATACTGTATTGAATCATTCTGATTTTATATGCAACACTGAAGACTGGAACTTTAAAAATGGTATTCAAGCAAACTATGGGCATATGCTTTTAGGACAGTAGAATTACATTTAAATATTTGCATCGAGCAATGTTCTTCCGCAAACAATGAGAACAAAGCCAGTTAGGCATAAATTAATTCAAAGCAATAAGCTGATGAGCCAGGCCCTCCCAATATGTTTTTTCATCGCAGTAAGGGCAGTAGAAATTTGATTTATTTGTGAAAAGAAACATTCGCGCTTTGGTGGTGTTATTTGTATTATATAAAAGAACAGTATGTTTAAAGAATGAAGCATGGATAAAAAGGATTGTTTATAACATTATTTTTCAAAGGGTTTCAGGATATTATTATTATGCAAAAATAGAGCTAGAGATAAGAAGCATATACAGGGTGATCCAAAAGTCCCGCACTATTTTAAAAATTAATAACTCCGCGAATATTTGCGCTAGAGCAATGCGGTAAACACCATTGTGTTCAGGATGCAATGGGATTTTTTATGGAAAATAATGAAAAATTCGAAATTGATTTTAGTTACAATTTTATTCGCCAGATGGCGCTCTACCAGAATCAGAGATTCAGCGGCCAAATTGTTTGATAAATTGAAAAATATAACTGATCGGCATGTATTTTTCCTTTTTGAATACCAGGAAAGAACCCTAATAATATCAAATAACAAATTAATAAAACACCACTTCGCCAAAAGTATGAAGAATTGGTTAACGATTTTCAAATACAATCAGAGATATGTAAAATAGGTAAATGCAAATTAAAACATGTTACAAAAATAAAATTGATATTTTAGATACGGTTTGTTTCCGAAGATAATAAATTTCTAATATTTTTAATTCAACTCTCACTCAGTATCGATTATATTTATTTTAATTCATTTGAAAAATATGTATCTATCTCTGATAATTTATTTTACTCTGGAATGCCGTTGTTGTTGTCGTGTCCAATAAAGAGCCTCAGATGTATCCATGTATCTCCATCACAGCAGCAGCAATGTCCACTATCTTAGGTGTGTAAAGCTGCTGCTCAGGGTCTATGTCTAATTTTTGCAAGGCTGCGGCCATTGCTGGCTATAAGAATATGTGGGTAGGTGTAAGTTCCACACCAGGACAATTGTTGCATGCTCTATAGGTTCTTGTGCCATCTGGATGTATTGTCATTCCTTTATAGTGTTTTGTTCTAAGTCTTGTTATAGTTTTTGTCATTTTTCTCTCAGAGTTTATTTCGCATTTTGATCTTTTCTTATTTTTTCGTTTAATTATCTTGTATTTTGACAAAGAATCAGCGTCAAATAATGACATTTGTTCTTTCCTTTGGCTCAACTTTCTGGCTTCCTTTGCCAATTCGAATGCCATTTCATTACCCCTGATCCCAGAATGGGCAGGGATTCATTGTAGAATGCAGTTATTCTCCAATGGTTCCAGTTGGGTAAGTAACGAGTGTATTTTCTGTGTGATTTTAGTATTGCCCTTCTGAATTTCTTCTAGAGCGGATATGGAGTCGCTGTATATTAAAATTCCTTCTGCTTGATGCAGGGATGGTTGGTTAAGGCATACATCAAGGACTTTCCAGATAGCTGTCAGTTCACAAGTGAAGTTTGACGAAATCTGTCCTGCTCCTTCTTTGATTTTGATGTTTGTTCCATCTTGCAGTATTATGTTAATTCCGGCCCCTCCATTACTCAGGGTAAGGTCTGAAGATCCATCTGTATATGCTGTTGAAGGGCGTGGCCTAGCAATTTTAATCAAGAATTTGTACTATGAGGACATAGCCGTTAATATTACAAACACATTAGACCTCGAAGCCCAAGGTATCAAAGTCTACCTCAATCAAAACAAAGCCATCCACATATACAATATGTATCGCCCTCCAAACAATACATTTATTGACGATGGAACAATGGCTCAATTTCTTACAGACAACACTATTATTGTAGGTGACCTTAATGCCAAACATCAACTATGGGGATGTTCTACGCCAAACCCAAGAGGCAAAATACTATCAAACATATTTGACGACAATGCCTTCATGTGCTTAAATGATGGGAATCCTACCCATCATTCCTACAAGCTATAATACTGCACAAGCCCTTGATATAAGTTTCTCCAGTCCTGACATTTTTCACAAATGCAAATAGAAAATATTAAAAAGTTTTGGAAGTGTGATCATTTGCCTAATTTGATAGAAATTAGCCCCAAGACCAAAACTAGCTCAATTAAGAAAAATTCTGTAACTTCAAAAAGGCTAATATGATATCTTTCGAAAACACCATTATTAAAGCAGCCAAAGTTTGAATACCAAGAGGTAATATTAAGAAATGGATTCCAAATTATACACACCAGGCAAAAAATATTCAAAGACTTATAACTAAAAGAAATGAACTACAAAAAAGTGCACCCAAAACCAAAAATATTGTAGAACTGACCTGAACATTGTGATTGCAAAAATAAAAAAAGATTATGCGTAAATGTGAAAAGGGAAAAATGGAAACAAACTTGTGAAAACCTGAACCCAAGAAACCCAAATACAAAACTTTGGAATTGGGCAAAACAAATTGACAGAGTCCAGCCACAAATTTAAAACACAAATATGATTAAGAATACAGATGGTACACCAGCAACTAATGACAAAATTGCTGCCAATCTTTTAGGTAATTAATATCAAATAAGTAGTAAAACCAAGGTTGAAAAAAGGCCCGAAAGATTATTCATGACTGTAAAAAATGTCACCAGCACTCATAATATTTTCCATGAAAAAAATCAATATGAAAGAGCTAGCTTATGCATTAGAAAACACTGACCTAAACAAGACTCCTGGGCCAGATGGAATCCATGGCCGAATGATATCAAACTTGGGCAAAATTGGCAAAGAAAGACTTCTTAATATTTTCAATAACTCCTGGAAAACTGGAAAATTGCCTCAAGACTGTAAAAATGCAACAATAATTCCCATTAAAAAACTTTACAAATCTGCTGATGACCCAAAAAACTACCGACCTATCTCCCTAACAAATATTTGCTGCAAATTAATGGAAAAAATTATACTCAGACGACTCACCTACCACCCCGACACAAGAAATCTTTTACCAGAAGAACAATATGGATTTAGGAAAGGACATGGGACAATAGACCAACTCTTATTTTTCACACAAAAGGTAAAAGATGCACAAAACGAAAAACCAACTAACCACACCATAGCTGCTTTTTAGACCTTACACAAGCTTTTGATAAGGTATGGAAAAACAAGTTAATTACAAAATTATACAAACATTTCAAAATTGATGGAAAAGCTATCACTTGGATAAATGATTCTCTTAAAAATATATAAATCAGGATCAAATATAATGGCACTCTATCTAAAACCTTCAAATTGTACCAAGGATTACCACAAGGATCAGTCCTTAGCCCAACTCTCTTCACCCTATTTATTGCAGGCATAGAAAAATAAATTTCACATAAAACCAATATTGGACTTTTCACTGATGACATTATTCTATGGAGCAGCAGCACTAACTGGAAAAAAGCTGAAAGAGATTTAACAAGACTCTTCTCCACCTAGAAAAATTTGCTAATAAACATAAATTAGAATTTAACCCCCAAAAATCTGAAACCTGTCTTTTTACTACCGATAAGAAACTATACAAAATAAGACCAAATATTATTCTGAAAAAAACAACAATTGCAATATAATAAACATCCTAAATATCTCGGCTACACCCTGGATCCAGAAATCAACTCCAGTAAGCATATTGAAGGAGTTGTTAGAAAAGGAAGAGACAGACTAAAAATCTTGGAATATATTTCAGGAAGAGTGGGGAGCTGAAGCAACAACAATAAAATTAACTTACACATCTCTAATGAGACCTATCCTGGAATATGGATATCAAATCTATGGTACAGCATCTATGGTGCAGCTAGAATTATTACAGGTCTTCGAAAACCCTGCCCTAATGATATTGTACTTTACGAGGCAGACATTATGCCCTTAAAGAATAGAATAAGCTACAATCTGCCAAAATATATAAACAAAATCAAGAGTTATGAAAACAAACACAGAACTTTCAATTACATACTTAATTGGAAATCCAATCTAAGACTCAAAAAAGAAGGCCCTCTCCACCTGGCCAAAAGAAATGGATTTTTAAAATATAAAGTGGAAAAATATTATTTAGCTGAAAAAAATATCTCCATGCGAACCACTAACAAAATGTTATTTTTAATGCCACTTTAAATGAAACCACCAACAGACAATACCAAAATTCAGAATACTTAAAACAATTATCATTAGAAATAATTAATAAAATTCCTAAAAATGCAATAACTATCTATACCGATGGTAGCAGAGATGAGTTGGGACACACTGGCAGTGGCTCTCTCATTAAAACCACAAATGGCATTGAGAAAATAAACAGAAGAAACCCAGAATTTTGCTCAGTCTTCAGATCAGAACCTATAGCCATCTATGAAGTCTTAAAATCCATCAGAAACATTAAACATCACGATATATGGATTCTTACTGATAGTAGAAGTGCCATACAACACTTGAGTCACACAGGGGAACTTAGAGACAAAGTAAGCAGGAACATAATTGGTTATCTCCAAAAACTCTCAATACCTCAAAAATTCACCTTCAATGGATACTCTTACATGTTAGCATTGAAGGCAATGAAGCTGCTGATGCGCTAGCGAAAAAAGGCACAAAAGAACCCTTGCTACAGAAAAATAAACTTACTTTTAAAGAAATAGAAACAGTAGCCAAAATAAACAAGAACTGTAGGATCCCACCTAAGCACAGTTGGGATACCCTAGAAGCAGATGGCCACCCAGACCTTTCGGTCCACAAGCCGGCATGCGAAGCATGCCTTCGCTGCTATTCTGTTCAACTCATAAGCCAAGTAACGGTATACAAGCTAGTGATTGGACATTGTACCTTGAAACACCACCTCCCAGACAACGTGTCTGGAAGGATTTCTATACCGGTGGCCTTTAATCACAGCAAAATAGGAAACTATCTACTGTGTCCAGCAGGGACCGCGGGGAGGCAGACCCCGGTCGACTCTGTTCACTCACAGCTGAGGAAAAGCTCAGCTGCCACGTCGTGGGATTTCTCAAGAAGCTTGCTGTGATTTCTCAGCAGCTCACTCTCGATCGCGCCCCTCGCCCTCCTTCTCTCTTCCTGCACACCCACTACCCTTGGACAATCCAAGACGTAGTGGCGTGCATTCACATCCCTTTCTCCACAGACGCAATCAGAATTGCTCTTAATTTCAAATTTGTGGAGACTTGGGGAAGAGCCCATGTCCCGAACTACCCTAATGAGTTTGTGGGACATTACCTTACAGAGGTACTTGGGTGTTGTTACCCCATTGAATAACTCTCTCCCCTTCACAATGTTCCTCCATCTGTCCAAACATAAGTCCTGTACGTGCCCCTGATCCTCCTATAAACTTCTTTCTTGGTCACTGTGGTCCTCAGTGATCTACCTTTTAAGCATCCTGCCTTAGAGATCCTGTCTGCGAACTCATTACCTTCGATGAGGCTGCGTCTCCTAAACCAAGGGAGCTCCGGAGCCCGCGTCATCATCTCCAGCTCCTGGATTATTTGATGCGCGAGTTGCCCTTTCTCCAGATTGATGGCGACGAGGGCCGACATGCAATCTGAATAGAGGCGGTCCGTGCTGAAGTTATTCTCGGCACACACTCTGCGGGCTACCCTGATCGCAACCAGCTCGGCTGAAAAGACCAATTCGTCCACTCTGAGTGTTAAACTTTCTTGGAAGATCAGCTCTCCATTAGTGAAAATCACTACCCCAGCTCCAGTATTGGTTCCAGACCTACTCCCATCAGTGAAAACCTCCGTGCCATTCCCTGTCGGCTCTCCAGGACTCCAATTACACTTTGGCAACCACTGCGGAGGCTTTCTTGGGTCCCTCTTCCATTCCAGGGCACCCGCTTCAAGTCCCAGGGCATCTTCCCCGTTCTCTTAGATCTTCTGTCTGATGGTCTCCTCCTCTAGTTTCAATCCCAGGGGAATAAGCCCAGCGAGGACCAATAAGGCCTCACTGCTGGTAGTGCGTTATCCCCCTGTGATTCTGAGTGCCGCTGTCCTCTGCACTCTCTCTAGAGTAGTCGCCATTTTCTGATCCCTGTTTCGGCGACACCAAGCCCTGGAAGCATATAGCAGGATTGGCTCGACACAGGAGAGGCAGAGGTTCCTAAAAATAGTACCCTCCTTCTCCCCCCCCCCCCACCCTGTTGAGAGCCAACCAGGACAGGCCTGACAACGCCTCCCTGCCTCTCGCCACCATCTCCTCCGCCTGGTATTGCCAACCCATCTTGTCATCAATGACCACCCCCAGGATGGTCATCCTATTGACCAACGCTACCCTCCGTCCTTCGATCCCGATAGTCGGCTTGTGTTCCCATTTGATCCCTTTCCTTTTAGTTCTTATGTCCCTAGGCTTAAAGCTGAAGGCTTTAGTTTTGGAGACATTGAACTTAAGGCCAGAGTCATGGGCCCAGTTCGAGAGAATTTGGAGAGAAGTTTCAACACACTTCTCAGGCTTCGCTCTCGAAGCAGCCTCAACAATGAGGAACTGGTCGTCAGCATAGAGAACCAGCCTGGCTCCCTCAGGGAGCTCCTCCTGGAAAACGGTGTTCACCAGGATATTCCACAGAATAGGTCCGCAGCAAGAGCCCTGGGGGCAGCCCCTAGCACAGTTTATTTCCAACTTCCGCCCACCAAAACTGAGGCTAATCCGTCTATCCCTCAGGAAGTCACGAACCAAGCTGCACAAATTATCAGGACAACCCATGTCCATCAAATTTCTCATCAGCTTGTTCCAGTTCATGGAGTTGAACGCGCCATCAATGTCCAGGGCCACGAAAAGAACCCAAGCACCCTTATTTAAGCCCATCTCAACCCTCTCTAACACCTCGCTCAGAGCTGTGGTTGTGGACTTCCCTTCCCTAAAACCATGTTGGAAAGAGGAAAGGAGCTAATTACTTTCTAGCCAGTGCTTTAGTCGCTGAGCTAGTAGGCTATCCAGGACCTTACCTAGACACGCTAGTAAAGAAAGCATACGATAATCATTAGGAGAATTACCCTTTCTACCAGACTTTTCGAGAAGCACTACTCGGGCAACCTTCCATGCCTCAGGAAAAGTACCAGTGTCCAGGCACCTATTGAATAACCTGGAAAGAAGCGATGGGTGCATCCTTACCAGGGCTTTCACGACCGTGTTATCGATCCCTTCGGGACCAGGAGATTTCCTTTTCCCGAACTTGAAAGCCGTCAGTTTCCACCCATTCTCAGAAAAGGGCGGATCTACCAAACCACAAGTGGTCAGAGAGATCTCGTCCTTTGGTTCCTCGTTTCCGAAGTGCCGATCCAAGTTGTTTTTATTTTGTCTTCTGCTTTCGAGCGAGTAGGTCTAGAACACATTCTCTCTGAATTTTCTCATTGTTGGTGGATGAAACAGCACCAGTGATTATTTTGGCTGCTTTTGCTTGAACACTGTCTAGTCTTACTTTTAGTGATGAGCTTGAGGGAGCCCAGACCGGTGTTGCATATTCCATTATCGGCCTTATTAAGGTGGTATATGTTGTTCTGAGAATTCTGGGTTTTGCTCCCCAATTTGTTCCACATAGCCTTCTCAGAATGTTTAGTTTTCTGATAGTTCTATTTGAGGTGCTAATTATGTGTTCTGAAAATTCCAATTCCTCATCAATAATAATTAAAATAATTTTGTTGACATCTTGTCAATACATGCACAGTCTGCACTATTGAAAAAAGATAATATGCATTATATACACTATGTACAATGAATATGGCGCCTCTACCAGCGCTGCAGAGTTTGTGGAGAATCGCCAGTGGGTCTCCAGCGACACCACGCATTTTGCGATCTACGATGAATACGTAGATCGCGTACTTTGCCGCTTAGGAGATGGTGATGGCGTGGTCCTCGAGACCAACTTGAAAGATACAGGACTGCAGTATCACACCTAGGTATTATGGATTTCTAATTTTATCAAACATTTTTTTGTTTATGCTTATTTTTTTGTTATATTTATGCCTTTTTCCCTGTGAGTGGAGAAGACGCATAGGTTTGGTTTTATTGGGTTTATGGTCATTTGGAGTTCCATTGCCCACTTCTCCAGTCCTCTCATTGATGTGTTCAGTATTTTTTACGATTTTTCTATGCTGCTACTTGTGTGCCATATGGCTATATCATATGCATAACAGACAACCTTTGTGTCTTCAGTGAGGTAAGGATAGATGTCGTTAATATATAGCAGATAGAGTAGAGGACTGAGCACAGATCCCTGAGTTACACCAGCCCATGTTCTTTCTTCCTTGGAAAATTCTCCATTGACCCGAACCTTTAACCTTCTTCCCCTTAAGAAGTCTGTAATCCAGGTTAAGGTTTTTCTCTTACTCCGATGTTGTGCAGCTTTTCACGTAATTTCTCCCTCCACACTCTATCAAAAGCTGAGGTCATATCAAGGAATATAGCAGTGGTCTTCTTTGGCGGTTTTTCCTGGAAAGAATCTATTATTGATTGACAGAAGTAAAATAGTTGATCAGTCGTACAGTGCTGGGATCTATAGGCAGTTTGGTAGAGGTTTATTTTATTATTGTTAGTGAGCCAGACTATGAGCCTAGAGTGGATAATTCGTTCTGGTATTTTACAAAGTTTGCTGGTGAGAGCAATTGGCCGATAGTTCTTGTATTCCTTGGCATCTTTGTTTGGCTTCAGTATTGGCACTATAATTGATATCTTCCAATTCTTTGGTAGTTTACCAGTTTGCCATGAAATGTTCAGTATTCGTAGGAGTTGATTATTAGCTTTGTCTTCAAAGTGTTTGATCATTTAACCAAAGATTAGATTATCTCTTTGTGACCTCTTGGATTTTTTTATTGATAAGTTTAGCTCATTCAGTGTGAAGTCTCTCGAGAAAATATCTTGTTGATGGAAGTTTCTTGCTTGTTTAACTAACTGGTTTATATTATTTTTAGAGTCCTGTCTTCATTCGTATAGTTGAGTATGGAAGTGCTTGAAAGATATTCAGCAATTATGTCAGCCATCTGTTTGTTCTCGTTCGCGCTGTTCTATTCATATCGGTTAGAGTATTGGAGGATTGGTGTTGGTGTTGATTGTTCTCTTACACTCTAATCATATTCCAGTGTTGGCTGTCCTTTCTTGGATCCATTTTTTCGCAGAATTCTGCCATTTTTCTTGTTTGCATAACCAAATTTCTTGTTCTATTTTGTGACTAATTTCAATGAGTTCTTTCTGTTTTCTTCTGTTTTATTTTTTTAAGAAGTTCATTGATATTGTCTCTCTCTCTGAAATCACTGCCTCGATGTTGTGGTCCTTCCAGTAAGGTTTCCACAGGTCTTTACGTCTACCTCTAGGTATCGATGCTTTTGCAGATTTTGAAATGTTCGAAGAGAATTTTTCCAAGTTTTTGTCAAGCGTTCTGTAATTCAATTTTTCGTTGCACAGTTCTTCAAGCTTTTCTGTGAATTTTTTTCAAGTCGGCTTTCCTAAAGTTCCATGATATTTTATTCTAATGGACGTTCTCAATTTTGAAGTTTAGGGTTGTTAAAATTGGTCTGTGGTCACTGATTGCACCTCTCATGATTTTCCATTGTGTTGTGGGTGCGCGATGTTGTAATTTATCGCTGTGATGTCTATTGCGGAGTATATATAGTTAGTTGAGTATTTAAGTGCTTGAAAGATATTCAGCAATTATGTCAGCCATCTGTTTGTTCTCGTTCGCGCTGTTCTATTCATATCGGTTAGAGTATTGGAGGATTGGTGTTGATTGTTCTCTTACACTCTAATCATATTCCAGTGTTGGCTGTCCTTTCTTGGATCCATTTTTTCGCAGAATTCTGCCATTTTTCTTGTTTGCATAACCAAATTTCTTGTTCTATTTTGTGACTAATTTCAATGAGTTCTTTCTGTTTTCTTCTGTTTTATTTTTTTAAGAAGTTCATTGATATTGTCTCTCTCTCTGAAATCATTGCCTCGATGTTGTGGTCCTTCCAGTAAGGTATCCACAGGTCTTTACGTCTACCTCTAGGTATCGATGCTTTTGCAGATTTTGAAATGTTCGAAGAGAATTTTTCCAAGTTTTTGTCAAGCGTTCTGTAATTCAATTTTTCGTTGCACAGTTCTTCAAGCTTTTCTGTGAATTTTTTTCAAGTCGGCTTTCCTAAAGTTCCATGTTCTTTTATTCTAATAGACGTTCTCAATTTTGAAGTTTAGGGTTGTTAAAATTGGTCTGTGGTCACTGATTGCACCTCTCATGATTTTCCATTGTGTTGTGGGTGCGATGTTGTAATTTATCGCTGTGATGTCTATTGCGGATTCTGTGCCTGTGGACTTAGATAGGTGTTCTCTCCGTTATTTAACGGTGTAAGGTCGAGGTCTGTTAGCATGTCCTCAACCTGCTGACTTTTGTTATCCAGGACAGGTGATCCCCAAATTGAACTTTTGGCGTTAAATTCGCCGAGTATGATTGTGATATCCGAAGACGCTTCACTTAATGTCTCTATTGTGTGTACCCATACAAAATTCAAAGATTTCACGAGCTGAAAGTTGGCGATTTTGAGATGCGTCAAGAATTCGCTGCATGGGTTTTCCGGCAAATTGATATTGATGAAAACTGGCTGTCGAATGTTCTGTGGACAGATGATGCTCACTTTTCTCTAAATGGAGAATTTAACATTCAAAACAGCCGCATTTGGGCAACAGACAACCCTAGGATTTTTACAGAAATGCCACTTTACCAGCCTAGAGTTACAGTTTTGTGTGGGTTCACTTCTCTTATTATTGGGCCATTTTTCTTTGAAAAATCAATGGAAGAACTTTTAAAACCGTTTTTGTAACTGATGAACGTTATGTCCAACTTTTGAGAGAAAAGGGTATTCCCACATTGCAGGGCAAAAGCACTAAGCGAAATAACATTCATGAAAGATGGAGGACCTCCTCATATCTCCCGAGGTGCCAAACAATTGCTGAAGGATACGTTCTGTGAAAATCGTGTGATAAGTCGCCACTTTATATACCAGTGGCCTCCAAGATCACCAGACTTGACGCCTTGCGATTTTTGTTTATGGGGGTACATTAAATCGTGTGTTTATCGATGCTGGCCTACCACATTGGCCATGTTGAAGGCTTCTATCAGATGGCACGTTTTATCAATTTCAACAGATATGTTATTTAATGCTGTCTATTCTGTCATTTATCGTCTGCAGGCGGTGATTGAGAATGAAGGGTGCCACATTGAGCAAGGATTGTGACCTAATACAAGAGAGAAGGCAGTTACCTCATGTGTTATATAAGCCGCCATGTATTATATTATCTACCAATATTTTGCAGCTCTTTGTGTTGGGATATGGGGATAATAAATGCTGTCCTCACATATTGACTATCTTTTTTTATTTGTGAACAGTAATTTTTTGTTTGTCATTTGCTCACATATTATGTCGTGCAAACCAGAGTGTTATAACTTCTCGAATAACACTGGTACACACAATTTTTCCCCTTATGTTTAGTTTTCGCTTTTCGCTCATTAGAAGAAATAGCATAAGGAATATTTTCTGTATACCAATAACTTTAGAAATTTTGTGAAAAAAAATAATACAAAATGATTTTACTACCACGTTTTTCAACGCAAAAGGTCGATTTAAAAATTATTTTTATTTGAGGGGAAACATTTTTTTAAAATTGTGTACAGTATAATAAACAATGATAACATTTGACAAGCCCATAGGATATTTGGAATAAAGTACGACAAATATATTTTGTCACTCCCCTCTATATTTCATTTGTTGGATCATGACAAATACCCAGTTAAATAGTCAAGGGTCTCCAATTAGTCAAGAAATTACACATTTCTTATAGCAAGAAATCCTATTAGTAGTGCCATCATAAATTTTTGGTACTATATTAACATATCAAAAATTCGTGTATTGATATCAGCAGTATTTTTCAAACATTCAATCTATTTCACAAAACCCCATATAAAATATAAATATTTTTGCTACATGTTTTAATTTGCATTTGCCTATTTTACATATCTCTGATTGTATTTGAAAATCGTTAACCAATTCTTCATACTTTTGGCGAAGTGGTGTTTTATTAATTTGTTATTTGATATTATTAGGGTTCTTTCCTGGTATTCAAAAAGGAAAAATACATGTCGTTCAGTTATATTTTTCAATTTATCAAACAATTTGGCCGCTGAATATCTGAATCTGGTAGAGCGCCATCTGGTGAATAAAATTGTAACTAAAATCAATTTCGAATTTTTCATTATTTGCCATAAAAAATCCCATTGCATCCTGAACACAATGGTGTTTACCGCATTTCTCTAACGCAAATATTCGCGGAGTTATTAATTTTTAAAGTTGTGCGGGACTTTTGGATCACCCTGTATAATATTATATATGGAAAAGTTCAGGTATTGATATTAAAAATGAAAAGGCATATCCTGACCAGGCTCACATGAGCCTTAAATATGAATGTCGGCCAGAGGCAACCTCTATCTTGAAGATAAACTTACTTATGAATATTAGAAACTATTATAGACGCGTTATGATTTATAACAGATGGCGCGCTGATGCATCATAATAAACGTACTTAGTGTTACAGAAATGAGCTGTTCCCCAAGACCAGAGAGTTAGCTATGATAGGGAGGACGTAGAAGAATACAGACTAGCTGAGGTACGAACCTGGATTTGCCTGGACTGTGGCTCCCAACAGGAGGATCAGGACCACACACCTCATCTTCCAAGACTCCATTAGAACACTGAGAAGTCCAGGACTCCACACCCGGCTATATACCGCCTGCTGGTGGACTCTGGCAGCTTTCAGATGGATTATCTCGTTAGCAAGACATCCGGGATTATCCCTAATCTCATGCCACCCTTCAATATCGCCTACTCGGTCTAATCCATCGGATTATTCCGGATAATTTGACTAGTCAATTTTGTCTTATCTCTCTTTCTCCAATGAAGACTGTAAATATTTTATATTATATATAAATGAGGTTTGATAATGTAATTGTTTTTGTAAAAAATAATGTAAAATGTTAATCACGCCTTATTAAATTGTATAAGCCGGACAAATATTAATAAAAAAGAAAAGCCCTTATTTAACTTACTTGCATGACTGTCCAATGAATTTGTAATCAATTTATAACATACTATCAGGCGATGTATAAGCTTAAAATGTGCACACTTGCTTATTCCCGATGCCAATGCAAGTGTACAAAATTTCAAACTTCTAGGTATTCAGGATATTGGGTTGGAAGAGAATAGTTTCAGAATGTTGTTATCAATTTTTAACCTATTGTTATATAGAAAAATGGTGCATTTCAGAATAGAATGTTTCAGAACGTTCAAGAAAAATGTATAAAAATCGGAGAACAACTGATTGGCCAATATAAAGCGATTGCGCAAGGCTCAGCGCTGGCGGCTTTCTGAATGGCTAACCACCATGACCGTTCTGGAAAGATCTACTCTGGAATATATAGGGATGAGGAACTCATGAAAGCGAGAAGAAGAACGGAGTTACGTGGTGTACTCCAAGCAAATGTTGCTGTCTCAAGAGGTCGGACTGCTGCTTACCGCCGACGCCGGTGTACTTCCTGGAAGATTCTAGAATGTTCTACCAACTTCTGTCTCCTGTTCTGCTTTCCCTCACCGTGCTGCAGTTGGTGAGTTTGTAACTGTTGTTTTCTTTATTGTTGTTTTATTTTCGGACTCCTCTGTAATTATTTTATCGATTAGGCTTATATAAAGTCTTAAAGATGCTTTGTACACCCACGGAAATTATTCTTTGTCAGTCAATAACGCAAAAATATTTTCAGACTACCTAACTCGTTCAATTCTAATGACAATGCAAGTATGCAAACTATCAGACGCCTAGATCTACAGGAAGTATGTTAAATTTAATTTTGTTTTTGAAATGCATTATTATCCTTATTAAGCCTTTACTTGTGTACTTTTTGCATTTTTCAAATAAATCCTAGACTTAAAACAGAAGATTGAAGTATACAATTACTATATTTTCATTGTGTGCTCTAATTCGCCAGAAAACATAGAAAGAACTGAGGAAAGAAAATCGTTCTACATACAGTGTTATTAGAAAGAGGGAATCATATATCGCCGCAACTCTTTTTTATTAACGCGATTAAGGAAGCTTTCGGGCAAGCCCTTCTTCAGCTAACTATAGTGTACAAACAAGGAGAGATTATATATCGTTTTTAATATAAAATAAAATAAAAGAAAAGCCTTTTCTTTTATTTTATTTTATATTAAAAACGATATATAATCTCTCCTTGTTTGAACATTATAATTAGCCGAAGAAGGGCTTGCCCGAAAGCTTCCTTAATCGCGTTAATAAAAAAGAGTTGCGGCGATATATGATTCCCTCTTTCTAATTTGTCGAAATCCGCAAACCGTTTACCATGAATACAGTGTTATTTTATAATATTCTATATTTCTGCTATTTACTAATTTTGTAGTTAAATTTTGAATTGTATTACTATATTTTATAATTCTTGATATAATATTTTGCACACACACATTATATACAAGGTGCGTTCATTAATTTCCAGGACTGCTCTGTATCTTTGAAAAAATAAAACTAATAAAAAAACTAATTTAATATTTTTCAAAATATGCCCCTCCTGCCTCAATACACCCGTTCCATCTTTTTTTCCAATTGTCGAAGCAGGAGATAAAATCACTTTTTGAGAGGCTCCTCAAGGTTGCCTTCGATTCAGCTTGTATCATATCAACGTTGTCAAATTTCCGTCCTTTCAAGTTAATTTTCAATTTAGGATAGAGGAAAAAGTCATTGGGGGCTAAGTCGGGGGAATAGGGTGGATGAGGGATCTGTATGGTTGAATGCTTGGCCAAAAATTGCAAAACAACATGGACTGTGTGCGGCCGCGCATTACCGACGTGAAGTATCCAGTCATTGTTTTGCCATCTTTCAGGTCTTTTAAGGCGCACTGCCTCCCTTAAGCACCTCATTATCCCCAAATAAACAGATAGTCCAGTCACTGAAGATAATTCTTCTGTTAGATTTAATTAACTTCTTTATTTTGAGCTTGTTTTCCTCGCAACGAAATGATCTTGGACGCCCAGTATGCTGATCATCGTTTACCTTTTCCCGACCTTTTTGGAAGCTTGAAAATCATTCAAAAGTTCTTGAACGGGATAAAGCTGCATCGCCAAAAGCTTCTTTAATCAATTCATACGTCTCAGTAGCACTCTTTTTCAATTTAAAACAAAACTTAATGCAGATTCTCTGCTCTTCGAAAATGGCCATTTTAAAATTAGAAATGCGAACCTTACAAGGAAGTTGTTTTATTCTATTTTTAGATCGGCGCGTGCGCCACGAGACTCGTGCTTTCAGTCAGGTGTGGTCGAAGGTCCAATATTCAACTCTGTAAAAAAATATTTTCTCTAGCTTTTTTATTTATTTTATTTTTTAACCAGTCCTGGAAATTAATGAACGCACCTTGTATATGATTAATAAACTTATATAAATAACAAATCAATGAAATAATGAGTCTATCGTTTGAATATATTATATTTGAAAATAAATATGAATAATATGATAAATATTAAATTAATATTAAATGAATGAACTATTTTATACTTAAAAAGAACTAACCGCGCGTGGCTGGGTAGGCTGGTATATCAATCCCAACCGTCATGAAAGTTCTAACAGAGCGCAGCCTTGGTGATTTTTCGAACTGTTCCTAACCAGCCAGAAACATGTTGCCACAAGTATGGGATAAAGGTTTTGAATAAATACTTATAATACAATATAATTCGGCTTATGATTATAGAACGATGTTTGACAATTTTACTGCAAATGTTTTTTTTTGAATGAAAAATCATAATTTATTTAAAGAAGAAATAACGAATATTTCTATTCTGAGGGATGAAGTATGAAAGGATGAATTGTGATGAAGGATTGTGTGTGTGTTTGACAATTCATCCTTTTATACTTCATCCCTAAGGATAGAAATAGTCGTTATTTCTCCTCAAAATAAATTACAATTTTTCGTTCAAAAGAAACATTTGCGGTAAAACTTGTCAAAGGTCGTTCAAAAAATACTTATCTTAAGGCGCCATCATAACACTTTTTTTTCTGGGCGAGTAGAAAAGATCAGGTATTAGCAGCTCTGGCACCTTGGACTTTCATAGGTATATCCACGTTGAGAACTGACAAGGGCATACATTTTCAGCAACGATCCATTCAAATAGTGTCCCATTCCAAGGGCCAGAATTTGGAACTTGGTCGATACCATATCGCTTCGCAAGAGATCTATGTCCAGTTCTCTATTTTCAGCCCTTGTGTCTCTCAAGATTATTCCACCAGTCTCTCGCCAAAAGCCATATTTTGCAGCTCTGGCCACGCCATGTGGGTTTCGACGTGTCCATTGCCGAGGGCCAGATTTTGCAGCCCTCGCAGCTTAATGTTATTCCATGCGACATATATTCTTCATGCACTGTGATAATATATTTCAATTCACATTGGAGATTAGAAAAATCTCGGGTTCTTCGCTTGATATAGTTTCTATAAACTCAACAATATACCGAAACATAACTACAATTTGACGCGAACACTTCATCATTGCCTTTAAACTCCAGCCATTACATCGCACTCCTATCGTCAAAATTTGCTATAAGAGCGATTCTAATTAGCACTGTCTATTCTAGGCAATGGCATAAATTTGATTTTGAAACTATTTTAGACGCGTATCATTCTTTTAATAATTAAACTGCCAAAATTGCTGGGAGGGTTCACCACATATGAGTCAGGCCCTTCCATTAGTATTTCATTGCAATAAGGACAGATGATACTTTTTTAATTTTTAAAAGAATCATACGCGTCTATAATAATTTTTATTTATCATTATAGATGGCGCGCTAATGCATCATAATATATTTGATTCCGCGAGACCATTATAGAGAGCGAAGAAAGAGCTAAATTTTCAAAAGATACAATTTGAAAATTATAATCCAATCGGAATAGCTAGTTGCTCGTTAGTTCAAAGTTCCTTCTTGGATGTGTCATAAATTCTCGGGGGATTTGTCCGCATATCGGGCTGCACATGAGCGCCAAATGCAAACAATTATCAGCTTCTCAGATGGCGAAATTCATTCTACCATCATTTCCATTTAGCGCTGATATTTCGACAGCGAAAACGTAAACATATCAGTTCATCATTTTGCGGAAGATATTTGAACTCTAAATAGAACGTTTGGTAATATATCGCCCAATAATTATTGATCAAATATGGCGTAATATTACCAAAAATTGGTGCTCAGAAAAGCGCTAATATTTCATAGCGATATGGCAAAATAATTTGGTCTCCAAGTTAGTTCATCTCTTTTGATGATGGTTGACGTCTTTATCGGAGGTCTTGTAAAATTTAGACGGATAAATACTGAACCCAATCAATTCAAAAGTAAGGCAGAATGGATTGCGCATTGGCCTTGGTATTTTCACAGAAGATTCCTGAAACAAATGTGGTGGTGGTGCTTATCTCCATGGTTAAACCAATTCCTGAAGTCCACTCCTCTCCAATTTTGCGATGGTAGTTATAGGCCTGTAAAATAGGTCCTCTATTGTCAGTTCTGAGCATGATATATTCCGGAGAAGCTTCCGCACTATTGAATTTCAAGCAGTTATTGAATATTTTTTGTCCATTTTGAAATTTTAAGGTTTTTATATTGCCACTTCTTAGTTTTGTCTAAAGCTGTTTGTTGATTTCTATTGAGTTTTTGTGAAACAAATATGATCTACAAATCACTTTATCGCTGATAATTTTGCTTGGTCTTAAATAAGACGTATTGCAAAATTTCGTTCGATAGAATTCAGTGAATTTGAGTCACTGCGAAGTTTTTTTAAAGCAAACAAATCATTAAATTCAAAATCAGATTGTTTTGATTCACTCGGCGGCTTATAATTTGGCAAAACAGCTCCAAATTGAGCACCTCACCGAGGTAATTTCTTTTAAAAAGCCTTTGCGCCGAAAATTAAATGGTAGATATTGAAACGATGCTTCTCAACAACTTGGAAAAAATGCATTAATTATTCTTTGAAATACGCAGCGTTCAAATAAACGTCTAACTTGAAATGAGAGTTGCCAAAAATGGCTTCAAAAATGTATCCATTGTTGCTACTATGGCGATTAGAAACTTTTGAAAATAAATTTTCTTTTTTTTTTCGAGTTAAATAAATATTTAGAGTATTTTTGAATTTATACATTACAAAGGCATTCAAATTTCATCAAATACAACACCAAATTATCGCTTTTAAAATTGAAAAAATAATATGAAATAAAACTAATATTTTGAATGGATCGATGTACAGTTATACCTGTCTATAGCGCCCCCTCTTGGGACTCACCAAAATAGGGTGCTATAGAAAGGGGGTGCTATAGACAAGTCACATTTAATGTAAATCGCATCGTACTACGTATTTAAATTCGGGCGCTATTTAGAAGGGGCGCTATAGACAGGTTTAACACTGTATTATTACTATAAAAATAACTTAAAATGACTAAAGAAGCGTTTTAAAAACTGGTATTTGAAAAAGAAAAAGAAAATACCTATTTAATATCGATTCAAAATATATGAACGAAATGTAAAACAAATACAACAGATATAAAAAAAAATGGCGATTTAGAATTATAAAATATCAAAAACCTTTCGAAAATAATTTTCTTTATAAGAAACAGCGCGAGCTTTCGAACTCTTCAACGTGCAAAGTCACAATTAAAAGTAACTCCGCCTTTGCCGGTCCCAAGCCCGGATGAAAAAGGAGAAGAGGGAGCAGTAACAAGCTCACTATAAAAACTGCTTCAGCTGGCCCGTCTGATAGTACCCTGTAAGGGCTTATAATCCAGGGATACAGGATAAGCAGCGTTTGTACTCCATGTTAGGAGCGGCTGCACATGGCATCTGTTCCTCATGTCAGAGACGGCCATTTCTTTTAGAGCTAAGTCGGCCTGCCACTGAATAGTGCTCCTAGTCCTAATGACAAAGGCAGACACATTCTACTTCACCCAGTCATGAATGATTGAGTGGAGATAAAAAAGAAGAAGACAATTAAAAGTGAGCACGAGGGGGGGGGGGGGGGGATGTGTGAATGGAATTTCATTTTCTACACAGAAACGTATGTATAATACAATATAATGCGGCTTATGATCGTAGAACAACGTTTGAAAATTTACCGCAAATGTTTCTTTTGAACGAAATATGGTAATTTATTTAAAGGAGAAATAATGACTATTTCTATCCTTAAGGATGAAGTATGAAAGGATGAATTGTGAAGTGTAATGATGAACGGAAAATTTCCCATCACTGGACACTTAATTTTTCCGTTTATCATTACTCTTCACCATTCATCCTATCATACTTCATCCCTAAGGATAGAAATAGTCGTTATTTCTCCTTAAAATAAATTACAATATTTCGTTCAAAAGAAACATTTGCGGTAAAATTTCAAACATCGTTCTATATAAATGTATACATATTCATTTTTCAGAAATATTAGACATCATAAACACGATAATAACACTTAGATAGTGCATAGAAGCAATGGGCGCTTCTCCCGTCAAATTAAACGTCAGAATTTGACGCCATCTATTGACCGTCGCCGCAACTAGCGGCATCGGGTCGGTGACAAAGCCACAACACCAACTTTGGCAAACTGATAAGCGTCCACCTAGAGACCATGGTTTCGGGCTATTCCCTAGACTGACATGGGCCATTAGCCCAAAACCATGGTCTCTAGGTGGAAGCTTATCAGTTTGCCAAAGTTGGTGTTGTGGCTTTGTCACCGACCCGATGCCGCTAGTTTTGGCGACGGTCAATAGATGGCGTCAGATTCTGACGTTTATTTTGACGGGAGAAGCGCCCATTGCTTCTATGGATTAAATTCCTCTCGGCAAATTTTCCACTTAGATAGTGAACAAAAAGGAATATATTATGAGAAAGTATAAATATTTCTCTAAGTTAGTGACCTGCCACTGAGTAGTGCTCCCAGTTTTAATGACAAAGGCATTCTACTTCACCCAGTCATGATGGTTGTCAAACAGACACCATCAAGGGTCACAACTTGATACCCTAATATGATTGAGTGGAGATAAGAAAGAAGAAGATAAATATTTCTAGAAAATAACACTTGCGGTTTTTAAGGTTTTAATGTTCATTAATTGTAAACACGTGCTCCTTTTTTTAAATCTACGGTCAGAAATCTTTTATAAATTGAATCACATTCCGGAATTTAGTGAAAGTACCTTGTATCCAAATAGTATTGGTTGGATTGATGTTCACAATAAAAACAACAACAAATTATCTATATATAGATAATAGGCTAACAGAGTTTTCAGTTGTAAAGTTTGAAGCTATCTCCTCCAAATTTACTTAACTATTTGTAAATTAAATTTTATTGCCATCTATCGTTAAGATTTTACACAAATAAATTTACTGGCAATGCGTTTCTTTTAAATATCATCAAATATTATCTCTACAGACCTTACTGCAATGATATGAGTTATTGAATGAGAGGGCTTGGCTCATCAGTAGTGAACCCTCTCAGCGGTTTCGCCAAATTAATCTCTAGACCGCTCTACTATTGTATTGGACTGGTTTGGTTATATACCCTGTATTTTCTATGGAAGGCAGCTTAGGGGTGTTTAGTGAACTATGGACATAAGCTTATTGGTCTGTAGAGGTACATACATATAATTTCAAGGTATTGCATCGAGCAAAGCTCTTTCGCAAAATATGTTTTCATAACCAATATAATCATTCAATAACTCATATCATTGCAGTAAGGTCTGTAGAGATAATATTTGATGATATTTAAAAGAAACGCATTGCCAGTAAATTTATTTGTGTAAAATCTTAACGATAGATGGCAATAAAATTTAATATACTAATATATATTGGTTATGAAAACATATTTTGCGGAAGAGCTTTGCTCGATGCAATACCTTGAAATTATATGTATGTACCTCTACAGACCTATAAGCTTATGTCCATAGTTCACAAACACCCCTAAGCTGCCTTCCATAGAAAATACAGGGTATATAACCAAACCAGTCCAATACAATAGTAGAGTGGTCTAGAGATTAATTTGGCGAAACCGCTGAGCCAAGCCCTCTCATTCAATAACTCATATCATTGCAGTAAGGTCTGTAGAGATAATATTTGATGATATTATTCAAAAGAAACACATTGCCAGTAAATTTATTTGTACAACATTTTAAAGATAGGTGGAAATTAAATTTATAAATTTGAATACTTAAATATACATAGCAATCTTGTTGTATACATCTCCTCCGCTCTTCCATCTGAGCTCAGTGTTGTTTATATTGTTACATGGATGACAAGGCCAAGATACCAGAGTAAAGTTGGGGAAAGAGGGGTGGACTCTAGCGGCCCCCGCTGCCATGTGGCAGGCGCTAAAACAGCATTCCTGTGTGGGGGAGGTCAGAGTCTGGTTACATCTGCAGTGAGAAGAGGACTTGGCGACTTGCCTCCGGGCGTGTGGATGATCCTGCAAGGAGAGCCTGACATTGGAGCGGCCTACAAGACGGTGTAGTCCAGGCTGGACTTGAATAGTGTGGAGCGGGAAGCTTCAAAAGAGGACATCCACGGCGCCAAGGATTCTTCTGATGGGAAGGTCGAAGCCAAGTCCCACTGTTGTATTCCTTCTATTAAGTGAGATACAATAAAGCGCTTACTTTAGCTGCATTCCTTCGAACTCGCGTGTATATATTTGTGGCATCCTGAGTAGACAAAGTACACGAATAGCGTCTGGGTACAACGTAACAATACTTTAATTGATTAATTGTTTCCACAGAGTATGTTTAAGATCACAAGTAAATGGGCGCTAACCGTTACAAAAATGAATTTGTTTAGTATGTGATTAGTTTCTCTCTTATATTTGTTCTCCCTCTTGTAAATCAATCAATATAATGTTTGATTTTAAAATTCCTGGAATCAATTTCATTAAATTTTCTAAGTCAACAGATCTAAATACAAAATTTCTATTATTTTTTTGGTAGGTTCGATGTTCACAATAAAAGCCAACAACAAAGTAGATATTTAGACAAACCAGAATCTGTCAGTTTATTAAGATACAAAGCAGAGAGGTAAGCGGCCAACTTCAGGGAGTGAGTGGTGTATGCTTCTGACCTAATCGAGGGATATAAGACCCTCGCAGCTGCATACTGCTCCTTGGGTACATCCATTCAGGGAATGGGGGTTCTTCTTCTTCCATGGGACTTCGGCGACGTCCGATACGAGGCTTCAGGGTTTGTCTCTTATAGACATCCTGTGCCCTGGTATAACCTAGATCTGGTCTGACTAGAACCAACCCAGATCCAGGATCAAGTCGGAATTCAGCTGCAACCACAAACCAGACATTTGAAAAATTTTGAAATTGATTTATTTTAAAAGAATTACACGCGTCAAAAATAGTTCGAAATTTTCATAACAGATGGCGCGCTAACGCATCATATTAATATTGTGTTTTTAAAAACTTTACTTGCAATTTGCGGAAGAGCAATTGCTCGAAGCATATAATATATTTATATTTGTATGGATTTCTACTATCCTCAAAGCTTATGTCATAAAGCTTGTCATAAAGCTTCATAGTTCATAAGCTTGTCATAAAGCTTCATAGTTCATAAAGCTTGTCATAAAGCTTCATAGTTCATAAAGCTTGCCATAAAGCTTCATAGTTCATAAAGCTTGTCATAAAGCTTCATAGTTCCTAAAGCTTGTCATAAAGCTTCATAGTTCATAAAGCTTGTCATAAAGCTTCATAGTTCATAAAGCTTGTCATAAAGCTTCATAGTTCATAAAGCTTGTCATAAAGCTTCATAGTACATGAAGCTTGTCATAAAGCTTCCTAGTTCATAAAGCTTCTTCTATTAGAATAGTTTTATTGTAATAAGCAACAATAGCTAGGAACACTTCTTGAAGCAAACTGAATTAAAGTAAAGTGCAATCACTCAAATTAATAAATAAAACTCTATAAATACTAGCTCAAAGTCTCTCTATATCTGTATATAACATATTGTGAAGATTTACAATACAATGGTCTCAACCCTCTATCATAGATGGTCACCATGACCTTGTTTTATATTGTGGCTAAGAAATATTTTAATATTTAATTTAATATTATTCAATGAATATATTCAACAGATTATAATATTACTCTGTAGTTGTAAAATCATCTTTAAAATATTTCTTTGCTTGCTTGCTCGATATTCTCTAGCTGTGGATAGTTGAGTTGTTGATAATTATCGACCAGTCGTACTGACGTCATCAATACGCTTACATTTTAAGATATACAAATACTTGATTTCTACGCTACAATATTAAGAAAAAAGGCATTTCCTGATCGTGCAACTGAAAGTTACTGATGGCTTACGCCATCTATTTCAATTTTAATGGTTTTTCAGGATGCCCTAAAGACCAGCCTTTTTGGTCGTTGGAGGTAGAGCTTGTACCACGCTGACGAGGGTTAACAGCCCGAAACGCGTACGTGGTTAGCTTTTCTTGATTAATCAAGAAACGGTATATGGCTAATTCTGGAATAATTTTAAAAATCAACGATTAGTTGATATTTATTCCGATAGATGGCGAAAGCCATAAGCAACTTTCAGTTGACAATTGACAATTAAAATAATTTTATTGACATCTTGTCAATATATGCAAAGTGCACAATCTGCACTATTTAAAAAAAGATAATATGGATTATATACACTATGTACAATGAATATGGCGCCTTTGCCAGCCCTGCAGAGTTTGGCGGAGAATCACCAGCGGGTCTCCAGCGACACCACGTATTTCGCGATCTACGAAGAATACGTAGATCACGTACTTCGCCGCTGAGGAGTTGGTGATGGCGTGGTCCTCGAGACCAACTTTCAGTTGCATGATCAGGAAATGCCCTTTTTTCTTAATTTATCTACCTGATCCAAGTACAAATTCACTTTTGTATTATTTTTCACTTGTATTAAATGTTTAAACGAACTCTCTCTCTCTATCTGAATCAACAACAAGACTTCAAAGATAGTGTCTTTAATCCTTGGAGACTTGTTGTTGATTGTAATCAAAGTATTCTAACCATTGATCTCTATATATACTCTCCAAATACTTACTCTATATTCACTTTCAACTTCTCTCTCAAAATGTTTGTAATGGTCTGCATCGCTACTTCAAAAAGGTAAAAACTTATCAAATATTTTTCGATAATATATTACTTGTATATCCCTCTTTCTATAATTAAATATTGTCAAGTAGCTCTACAACCCCATCCACAGAAAGCTCCATGGGACACCTGTCAATCATCACTGGACTCCGGGGGATCAGGTGTGAGGGGTTCTCGGAATCTTATCGGCAAATAAGGAAAACGAGACGCCAGAGTTATAGGCCTTAAAAATAGGTCCTCTATTGTCAGTTCTGAGCATGACAAGATATGCTCCCGAGAAGCTTCTGCACTATTATTGCATTTCAAGCCGTTATTGAAGGTTTTTTTGTCCATTTTGAAATTTTAGTGTAATATGTAAGTGGAACATAAAGATCAACACAACAGATTCAGTAGATAATCTCAGCAACAATAATCTATCAGTTTATTGAGTTACACAGAGCCAAGATGGGAGTCAAAGCGGCCGACTCGAGGAGGCGTACGCTTGCGACCCATATGGCGAACATAAGCCGTTCGCAGCTGTACACCGCCTATGGGGTAGATCAATTCAGACATAGGAGCATCTTCTTCCACCACAGATCTACGGCGACGTCCGATACGGGGGTCGAAGCGATCTTGTATCTTATAGACTTCCTGAGACCCGGCTTCGCCTGAGTCACGGCTGACTAGAATCAACCCAGGCCCGGGCTCCAGAAAGACATCTGCTGCAAACACAGACATTAGAAATTGAACATTATTTCAATCATATCAAGTAGCGCGGAGCCTAGCAGCATTCACACTCTCTAAAAACTGGTATTATATATTCAATTCAACACAATTAAAAACAGTTTAATTAAGTCGTTCTTTTGAAGTTTTAGAACATAAATTTTTTAACATTTCTTGTCAAAACTCACTTTGATAAAAATAAATTTTTCCAAACATGCCAATTTTAAAGAAAATTCGAAACTATTTTCATAACAGATGGCGCGCTAGTGCATATCATCATAATACAAATTTTAACATTAAATTTTTTTAAGAGTCAGTGGACGAGTGGGTAACACCCTCAATTCCCGACAGCCATGAACCGGGATTGAATCCCGCGTTAACATTTTGTTTAATATGTGAATAAACTTCACATATTATTCATTTTTTCGCAAATTATAAACTAGATTTCTTTTTTTGAGCGGTACCTAATAAAGTGATTTTGGAACTTGATCTTTAAAATTTGCTCAATTTCAAACAAGTTAATATTTTCTGTGTATAAAAAGCAGTTAGTGATTCATTACTACTCACACCATTTTATTGAGAAAGGTAGTGGGGTTTATAAGTACTTCATTTTGAACACCGTTATTAATATATATATTATTATAGTAGTAGGTATATACATTATATTAATATACCAATTCTGGAATAATTAAAAATCAACGATTATTTGCATTTATTCAGAAAGATGGTACAAGCCATCAGCAACTTTTAGTTGCACGTTCAGGAAATGCTTTTTTCATAATTTATCCACCTGATCCAAGTACGAATTCACCTTTGTATCATTTTCACAAAGTTTAAGGTATGTCGGTTTTGGTCACTTCACTTTTCCCTAATAAATTTCATTTTTCAATTGTAGACAGTTGTCAGTAGACGGGTGGTCTAAACCGTTGGTTTTAGACCGCAACGACCCGGGATCGAATCCTGCATTTGACACTTTTTTTCTAATTAAAAAAAATGCTTCAATGGCCCCTGATTCTTGCAAAAGTTCAACTTCACCAGCGAGTGCAAGTAACCAAACGGGGCTCTGGCACATTTGTAAGTGCAAAAGTCGAACTGCTTTTCACGTGTGTAGGCATGTGGTGCACTTACAGTTAAAACATTCGTTAATTACCCACCATGAAACTCCGCCTTTGCCGGTCCCAAGCCCGGAAAAAAAAGGAGGAGGGGGAGCAGTAACAAGTTCACTAAAAAAAACCTGGGCTCAGCTGGCCTGGCTGATAGTACCCTGTAAGGGCTTCTAATCCAGGGATACAGGATGAGCAGCGTATTGTGCTCCATATTAGTAGCGGCTGCGCATGGCGTCTGTTCCTCATGTCACAGGCGGCCATTTTGGAGCTAAGTCGGCCTGCCACTGAGTAGTGCTCCCAGTCTTAATGACAAAGGCAGACGAATTACTACTTCACCCAATCATGATGGTTGCCAAATCTCTTTTTCAAAAGTTTCAAGCTTTACAAGCTTGACACCCTAATATGATTGAGTGGAGATAAGAAAGAAGAAGAAGAGGAAGACCCGCCATGATTTTCGTGGCCTGTACCACATGTGCTTGGGATATATACTAAAAAGATATTGTAAACAGAGAAAAGGGAGATATATACCTGTCCGGGATCTTGTAGTGTCAAACGCTAACTTCTCAGAGTAAAGTGAAGATAGTCTAAAATATTATGACGGAATTTGGGAGATTTAATAGAGGATATTGTATATATCGTTATCTTTATTAATTGTCTTCTAGAGCTGTTCTAATATTTGTTGTTTTAAACACCAATAGCTTGAATATACGTGCAATATAAACAGTAACAACCTCTTACCATGCATATTATGGATAATATCTTGAAGAATTGGAGGCAGGGGGAATACCAGAACAGATATACATTTTAAATCATATTTGAAGTAAATATTTTAAAGAACAATATAATACAAATATATGAAAACACCAAAACGCGAAAGTTTCTTTTCACAAACAAATTAAACTTCTATTGCCCTTACTGCGATGAAAAAAAATATATTGGGAGGGCCTGGCTCATCAGCGGTGAACCCTCCCAGCGGTTTCCCCAATTTTTTTAATCTACCAAACCACTTCTTTAGAGATCTAATACTGTATTGGATCATTCTGATTTTATATGCAACACTGAAGGGTGGAATTTTAGAAATGGCATTTAAGCAAACTATGGACAGTAGAATTATATTTAAATATTTGAATCGAGCAATGCTCTTCCGCAAACAATAAGAACAAGGCCAGTTAGGCCTTCATAGCAATAAGCTGATGAGCCAGGCCCTCCCAATATATTTTTTCATCGCAGTAAGGACAGTAGAAGTTTGATTTATTTGTGAAAAGAAACATTCGCGCGTTTTGGTGTTTTCATTTGTATTATATAAAAGAACAGTATGCTTAAAGAGTGAAGCATGGATAAAAAAAGAATTGTTTATAACATTATTTTCAAAGGGTTTTCGAATATTATGATTTTGCAAAAATAGAGCTAATGATAAGAAGAATTGATAATATAATATATAAAAGTAAGGTTTTTTATTAAAAACAAAAAAGGCATATCTTGACCAGGCTCACATGAGAATTTCTAGATGGCAGAGCGCCATCCACGGAACAAATTAAATAAACGTTTCGTTTATTTTTGTTTCACTAGATGGCGGTCTGCCATCTAGAAATGATCGTGTGAGCCTGGGCAGGATATTCCTTTTTTATTCATAATATTATATTAAATTTAATTGCCATCTATCGTTAAAGTTTTACACATATAAATTTATTTTAATATATGTATATTAATTTGGCGAAAACGCTGAGAGGGTTCACTCCTGATGAGCCAAGCCCTCTCATTCAATAACTCATATCATTGCAGTAAGGTCTGTAGAGATAATATTTGATGATATTTAAAAGAAGCGCATTGCCAGTAAATTTATATGTATAATTATTATATGTTGGTACATAGGGGTAGAAATCAATACCAAAGGAGTGTCAATAAAAACGTATTTATTTCTTTAACAATAGACACTTCAGCTAGATAAAGTTTATTTTCTCAACTTTTCAATAAAAACCTTTTGTCTTCATCAGGAGAAATAAAAATAATTCAATTGGCAAGGCGTTAACAAATATTAAGAATAACTTTTAACGTCTTACCAAATGCTTTATTTTCTCACGATGAAAATAAAAGATTTTTGTTGAAACGTTGACAAAATTTATCTGGCAGAAGTATCTATTTTTTTAAATCAATATGAATGCCAGCCAGAGGCAACCTCTATCTTGAAGATAAACTTACTTATGAATATTAGAAACTATTATAGACGCGTTATGATTCATAACAGATGGCGCGCTGATGCATCATAATAAACGCACTTAGTGCTACAGAAATGAGCTGTTCCCTAAGACAAGAGAGTGAGGTATGACAGGGAGGACGCAGAAGAATACAGACTAGCTGAGGTACCAACCTGGATTTGCCTGTACTGTGGCTCCCAACAGGAGGACCAGGACCACACACCTCATCTTCCAAGACTCCATTGGAACACTGAGAAGTCCAGGACTCCACACCCAGCTATATACTGCCTGCTGATGGACTCTGGCAGCTTTCAGATGGATTATCTCGTTAGCAGACATCCGGGATTATCCCTAATCTCGTCCCACCCCTCAATATCGCCTACTCAATCTAATACATCGGATCATTCAGGAAAATTTGACAAATCACTTTTGTCTTATTTCTCTTTTTCCAATGAAGACTGTATATATTTTATATTAGATATATATGAGGTTTGCTAATGTAATTGTTTTTGTAAAAAATAATGTAAAATGTTAATCACGCCTTATTAAATTGTATAGGCGCGCGCGAAAATATTTTTAAAAAGAAAAGCCCTTATTTAACTTACTTGCATGACTGTCCAATAATCTTATAATCAATTTATAGCATACTATCAGACGACGTATAAGCCTAAAATGTGCACACTTGTTTATTCCTGATGCCAATGCAAGTGTACAAAAATTCAGACTTCTAGATATTCAGGATATTGGGTTGGAATAAAATATTTTCAGAATGTTGTTATCAATTTCAAACATATTTTCAGAATACCTAAAAACCTAAAATGTTATTCACCCATTTAATCCTGATGACAATGCAAGTATGCAAAATTTCAGATGCCTAGATCGACAGGAAATATGTTATATTTAATTTTGTTTTTGAAATTCATTTTTATCCCTTTGTTATTCCTGGACACTTTTATTTTTACGTTCATCAATACTCTTCACAATTCATCCTTTCATACTTCATCCCTAAAGATAGGAAAAGTCGTTATTTCTCCTTAAAATAATTTGAAATCACGATTTTCCGTTCTATAAATTGCGGTAAAACTTGTTAAACGTCATGCATTGCTATCATTATTAAGCCTTTATATATACTTGAGTATTTTTTTCCATTTTTCTAATAAATCCTAGACTCAAAATCGAAGTTTGAAGTATACAATTACTATATTTGCATTGTGTGTCCTAATTCGCCAGTAAAACAATAATAAGAACTGAGGAAAGAAAATCGTTTTACATACAGTGTTATTTTAGAAGATTCTATATTTCTCCAATTTACTAATTTTGTAGTCAAATTTTGAATTGTATTACTATATTTTAGAATTCCTGATATAATATTTTGCACACACACATTATATACTAGTATAGGATTAATAAACTTATATAAATAACAAATCAAATGAAATAATGAGTCTATCGTTTGAATATATTATATTCGAGAATAAATATAAATAATATGATAAATATTAAATTAATATTAAATTAATGAACTATTTTATACTTAAAAAGAACTAACCGCGCGTGGCTGGGTAGGCTGGTATATCAATCCCAACCGTCATGAAAGTTCTAACAGAGCGCAGCTTTGGTGATTTTTCGAACTGTTCCTAAACAGCCAGAAACATGTTACCACAAGTATGGGATAAAGGTTTTGAATAAATACTTATAATACAATATAATTCGGCTTCTCATTCTAGAGTATGTTTGACAAGTTTAACCGCAAATGTTTCTTTTGAATGAAAAATCATAATTTATTTTAAGGAGAAATAACGACTATTCCTATCCTTAGGGATGAAGTATGAAAGGAAATTGTGATGAAGGATTGTGTGTGTGTTTGACAATTCATCCTTTCATACTTCATTCCTAAGGATAGAAATAGTTGTTATTTCTCCTTAAAAATAAATTACGATTTTTCGTTCAAAAGAAACATTTGCGGTAAAACTTTTCAAACGTCGTTTAAAAAATACTTATCTTCAGGCGCCATCATAACACTTTTTTTCTGGGCCGAGTAGAAAATATCAGGTATTAGCAGTTCTGGCGCCTTGGACTTTCATAGATATATCCACGTTGAGAACTGACAAGGGCATACATTTTCAGCAACGATCCATTCCAATAGTGTCCCATGCCAACGGCCAGAATTTGGAACTTGGTCGCCACCGTATCGCTTCACAAGAGATCTATGTCCAGGTCTCTATTTAAGCCTTTGTGTGGCTCAAGATGAATCCACCAGGCTCACGCCAAAAGCCATATTTTGCAGCTCTGGCCACGCCATGTGGGTTTCAACGCGTCCTTTGCCGAGGGCCAGATTTTGCAACCCTTGCAGCTTAATGTTATTCCATGCGCCATATATTCTTCATAAAAGGTGATAATATATTTCAATTCATATTGGAGATTAGAAAAATCTCGGGTTCTTCGCTTGATATCGTTTCTATAAACTGACCGATAAACCGAAGCATATCAACAATTTGACGCGAAGATTTTATCATTGCCTTTAAACTCCAGCCATTACATCGCACCCCTATCGTCAAAATATGGTATAAGAGCGATTCTAATTAGCTCTGTCTATTCTAGGCAATGGCATGTATTTGATTTTGATACTATTTCAGACGCGTATGATTCTTTTAATAATTAAACTGCCAAAATCGCTGGGAGAGTTCACTACTGATCAACCAGGCTTTCTCATTTATTTTTCTTTGCAGCAAGGGCAGTAGATTTTTTTTTAATTTTTAAAATAAACATACGCCTCTATAATAGTTTTAATTTCTCGTTATAGATGGCGCGCTAATGCATCATAATTTATTTGATTCCTCGGGACCTGTTGAAAGTAGCAATTCCGGATGTTTCTACGATACAATACTCTTGTGTTTGCATATAAATTTAGTATTGTCTATGCAAATTGACATCTCTGCCTATATAGCGCGGCCTTGTTTGTTAGTTAGTTGGCTAGCGGTTATTGGATAGGACAGGCCGGCGTGAGCTGCTGATGTACATATAATTTGATCTCCTGTCCTTCTTTATTGTTTATATCTTTAAGTAATAAAGGATATTTCTCTTCCTCTACGAATCTATATTTTTTTCCCAACAGGACCATTTTAACAAGCAAAATTCTCAAAAGATATAATTAGAAAATTATAATCCAATCACAATAGCTAATTGCTCGTTAGTTCAAAGTTCCTACTTGGATGTGTTATAGATTCTCGGAAGTTTTGTCTACACATCGGGCTGTACATCAGAGCAAAATGCAAGCGATTATCAGCTTCTCAGATGCCGAAATATATTCTACCCTTATTTCCATTTAGCGCTGATATTTCGACAGCGAAAGCATAAACATATCAGTTGATCATTTTGTGGAAGATAAACAAGCTCTAAATAGGACGTTTGGTAATATATCGTCCAAATTTTTGATCAAATATGGCGTAATAATAATACAGGTTGGGGTTAAAGAAGCGCTAATATTTCATAGCGATATGGAAAAATCATTTGGTCTCCAAGTCAGTTCATCTCACTTGATATTGGTTGACGCCTTTATCGGAGGTCTTGTAAAATTTTGACCAATAAATATTAAACCCGTTCAATTCAAAATTAACGCAGAAGGGATAGCGCATTGGCCTTGGTATTCCCACAGAAGAATCATGAAACAAATATGGCGGTGGTGCTTATCTCCATGGTTAAACCAATTCCTGAAGTCCACTCCTCTCCAATTTTGCGATGGTAGTTATAGGCCTGGAAAATAGGTCCTCTTTTGTCAGTTCTGAGCATGATATGTTCCGGAGAAGCTTCCGCACTATTGTATTTCAAGCAGTTATTGAAGGTTTTTTGTCCATTTAGAAATTTTAAGATATTTATATGGACCTCCTTAGTCTTGCTATAGATGTTTGTTGATTTCTATTGAGTTTTTGTGAAACAAATATGATCTACAAATCACTTTATCGATAATAATTTGTTGGTCTTAAATACGATGTCTTGAAAATTTTTGTTTAATAAAATATAGCGAATTTGAGTCGCCGCGAAGTTGTTAGCACAACGAAATCATTAAATCCAAAATCAGATTGTTTTGATTCACTCGACGACTCATAATTTGTCAAAACAGCTCCAAATTGAGTACGAAAGCGAGGTTATTTCTTTTTAAAAGCCTTTGCGCCGAAAATTAAAAGGAAGATCTTGAAACAATGATCCTTATCAACTCGGAAAAATACATTAATTACTCTTTAAAATACGCAGCGTTCTAATAAACGTCTAACTTGAAATGAGAGTTTTCAAAAGTAACTTTGAAAATGTATCCATTGTTGTTACTATCGCGATTAAAAACTCTTGAAAATATTTTTTTTTGTATTTTTGAGTATTTTTGAATTTATATATTACAAAGGCATTCAAATTTCATCAAATACAACACCAAATTATATCTTTTAACATTGAAAATATAATAGTAAATAAAACGAATATTTTTGAATGAATCGAAATAAAAAAACTACAAACAACTTAAAATGACTATAGAAACGATTTAAAAACTGATACAGTTAAACCTGTCTATAGCGCCCCCTCTAAATAGCGCCTTCCTCTCTATAGCGCCCGATTTTAAACATTAAAATGTAAACATTTTACATTAAAGTGACCTATCTATAGCACCCCCTCTCTATAACACCCTATTTTGATGAGTCCCAAGAGGGGGCGCTATAGACAGGTTTAACTGTATTTTGAAAAAAGAAAACACCTATTTAATATCGATTCAAAATATATGAACGAAATGTAAACAAATACAACAATACAGATATAGGAAAATTGCTATTTACTATTATAAAATATCAAAAACCTTTCGAAAATAAGTTTCTTTATTAAATACAGCGCGAGCTTTTAAGCTGTAGCTCTTCAATGGGCAAAGTTACAATTAAAAGTAACTCCGCCTTTGCCGGTCCCAAGCCCGGATGTAAAAGGAGGAGGGGAAGCAGTAACAAGCTCACTATAAAACCTGGGTTCAGCTGGCCCGGCTGATAGTACCCTGTAAGGGCTCCTAATCCAGGGATACAGGATGAGCAGCGTTTGTACTCCATGTTAGGAGCGGCTGCACATGGCGTCTGTTCCTCATGTCAGAGGCAGTTATTTCTTTTGGAGCTAAGTCAGTGGCGTGCTACTGAGTAGTGCTCCCAGTCTTAATGACAAAGGCAGGCGCATTCTATTTTACCTATTTATGAATGATTGAGTGGAGATAAGAAATAAGAAGACAATTAAAAGTGAGCACAGGGGGGATGTGTGAATGGAATTTCTACACAGAAACATATGTATAATACAATATAATGCAGCCTATGATTGTAGAAATTTCACCGCAAATGTTTCTTTTAAACTAAATATTGTAACTTATTTTAAGGAGAAATAACGACTATTCCTATCCTTAGGATGAAGTATGAAAGGATGAATTGTGAAGTGTAATGATGAACGGAAATTTCCCATCCCTGGACCAATTTTTCCGTTTATCATTACTCTTCACAATTCATCCTATCATACTTCATCCCTAAGGATAGAAATAATCATTATTTCTCCTTAAAATAAATTACGATATTTCGTTCAAAAGAAACCTTTCCGGTAAAATTTCAAAAGTCGGCCTGCCACTGAGTAGTGCTCCCAGTCTTAATGACAAAGGCAGACACATTCTACTTCACCCAGTCATGATGGTTGTCAAACAGTCACCATCAAGGGTCATAACTTGATACCCTGATATGATTGAGTTGAGATAAGAAAGAAGAAGATATATGTTTCTATAAAATAACGCTTGGGGTTTTTAAGGTTTTAATGTTCATTAATTGTAAACATGTGCTCCTTTTTTTCAAATCTACGGTCAGAAATCTTCAATAAATTGAATCACATTCCTGGAATCTAGTGAAAGTACCTTGTATCCATATAGAATTGGTTGAATTGATGTTCACAATAAAAGCCAACAACAAAGTATCTATATAGATAATAGGCTAACAGAGTTTTCAGTTGTAAAGTTTGAAGCTATTTCCTCCTAAGATACTTAACTATGTTGTACCAATAAATTTACTGGCAATGTGTTTTTCTCAATAATATCATTAAATATTATATCCACACCTTACTGCAAGGATATAGGTTATTGAATGATAGGGCTTGGCTCATCAGCAGTGAACCCTCTCAGCGGTTTCGATAAATTAATCTCCAGACCGCTACTATTGTATTTGATTGGTTTGGGATATACCCTGTATTTTCTATTGAAGCCAGCTTAGGGGTGTTTAGTGAACTATGGACATAAGCTTATAGGTCTGTAGAGGTACATACATATAATTTCATATTACAATAGTAGAGCGGTCTAAAGATTAATTTGGCGAAACCGCTGAGAGGGTTCACTACTGATGAGCCAAGCCCTCTCATTCAATAACTTATATCATTGCAGTAAGGTCTGTAGAGATAATATTTGATGATATTATTTAAAAGAAACACATTGCCAGTAAATTATTTGTACAACATTTTAACGATAGATGGCAATTAAATTTATAAATTTAAATACTTAATTATACATAGCAATCTTGTTGTAAACATCTAAAGTCCTTTGCTCTTCCATCTCAGATAAGTGTTGTATATACTACTCTGTGATCAAAATGTTTCAACACTTTGCTCATAAGTTTAAAAAAACTTTATTATTCTACCAAATTCAAATTGTCCCTTCAAAGTAGTCCCCGTTGGCCGCGATGCACTTCAGCCACCTTTTTTTCCAGTCGGCAAAACACCTCTGGTAGTCTGTTTTCGGGATCGCCTTCATGGCCTTCTTCAATTCAACTTTGATCTCTTCTATGCTCTGAAATTTCCGACCCTTTAACTTTTTTTTGAGCTTTCCAAAAAGGAAGAAGTCGCAGGGGGTCGAATAGGGACTGTAGGGGGGGTGGGGGAACACAGAGGTTGAGTGGTCCTGCAGGAACTTCGAGATTTTGAGGGCTGTGTGCGCCTGCTGATCGCTTTCCTCAATCGCCTCAAAACTCCCAGGTAGGAGTCAGCAGTTATTGTAGAGCCTTGTTGTTGAAATTCACGATGATCGACGCCCTGGTAGTCGAAGAACACCGTCAACATGACCTTTACTTTGCTGGAAACCTTCCTCGCTTTCTTTGGTCTCGGCTCATTTTTGAAGCGCCACTCCGATGCCCGTTGGGTAGTTTCCGAATCAAAGTCGTAATTCCATGTTTCGTCTCCAGTAATGACCCTCTTCAGCAATTCGGGGTCGTCGGTTGTCGCTTCGAGATTGAGACTGGCGTTTCTATCCGAGTGTTCTTTTGATCAAAATCAAATCTTTGGGAACGAGAACGGCGTTGAGTTTTCTCACTCCCACAATGTCCTTCATTATCGATTTAGTAGACCCGAATGATATCCCTTCTTCTTCGGCGATCTCCCTGACAGTTATTCGTCGGACTTCACGCACCAGTTCCAACACCTTGTCCACTTTTTCAGGCGTGGTTTATGTGGACGGTCTTCCGGAACGCTCGTTGTCGGCGGTCACTTCCCAACTCTCCTTGAAGCGCTTGTACCACTCGAAAACTCGTCTTCGGCTCATGACGGCATCCCCATAGGCTGTTTGCAACATCCAAAAAATTTCGACACCCTTGAATCAGTTTTTCACACAGAACTTGATGCAAATTCATTGATACTCCATTTCGGTGACTAACGAAATCGAAGCTCGAGGAAAATGGCTTCACTTCGAACAGCCGCTGCTTACGCTATTGTGGCGCGTGGTTTTTGAAAATTGGCAGGACTCCAAGCCAAGGGCGACGCTTGCGTTTGCCACAAGCCGGGAGAAAATATATTGAGTTTTCAGGATTTTATGAACAAAGTGTCGAAACTTTTTGATCAGAGTAGTATATTTTAATTGATCAATTGTTCCCACAGAGAGTGTGTAAGATTAAAAGTAAATAGGGGCTAACTGTTAAAAAAATTCCTTTGTTTAATATTAATTTCTTTTTATATTTGTTCTCTCTCTTGTAAATCAATAAATATAATGTTTGATTATATTATGATACATTAGCGCGCCATCTGTTATCAAAATTCAAAACTATTATCGACGCGTATGATTCTTTTAAAATAAAACAAATAACAGATGGCGTGCTAATGCATCATAATATAATTGTTCCAATAAAAGACACAAATTGATGTTTGCGGAAGAGCTCGAAGCATATTATATATTTATAAATGTATGTAATTGTGCTGTCCTCAAAGCTTATGTCCATAGTTCTTCTAAAATACCCATTCCAAGAGTCTAGCAAAGTATCACTATAAAAGAAGTTCCAAAAATGCAATATAACAGCGGTATGATAGATTAAACTGGCGAAACCGCTGGGAGGGTTCACCACTGATGAGCCAGGCCCTCCCATTAATTTTTCCATTTCAGTAAGGACAGTAGGAATTGTTTTATTTTAAAAAGAATCATACGCGTCTATAATAGTTTTGAATTTTAATAAGGTTTGATTTTATTTTTTTCTTGGAAACAATTTCATTAAAATTTCTAAGTCAACAGATCTATATACCAAAATTTTCGTTATTTTTTGGTAGGTTCGATGTTCACAATAAAAGCCAACAACAAAGTAGATATTTAGACAAACCAGAATCTGTCAGTTTATTAAGATACAAAGCAGAGAGTGTAGCGGCCAACTTCAGGGAGTGAGTGGTGTATGCTTCTGGCCTAATCGAGGGATATAAGACCCTCGCAGCTGCATACTGCTCCTTGGGTACATCCATTCAGGGAATGGGGGTTCTTCTTCTTCCATGGGACTTCGGCGACGTCCGATACGAGGCTTCAGGGTTTGTCTCTTATAGACGTCTTGTGTCCCGGTATCACCTAGATCTGGTCTCACTAGAACCAACCCAGATCCAGGATCAAGTCGGAATTCAGCTGCAAACACACGCCAGACATTTGAAAATTTTTGAAATTGATTTATTTTCAAAAGAATTACACGTGTCAAAAATAGTTCAAAATTTTCATGACAGATGGCGCGCTAACGCATCATATTAATATTGTGTTTAAAATACTTTACTTGCGGTTTGCGGAAGAATAATTCTCGAAGGGTATTATATATTTATATTTTGTTTTAAAATAGAGCAATACATACTTAATTCATTAGATAAAAAAGACATATATTGGATTTAATAAATATTTTATTAAATCCAATATATGCCTTTTTTGACGTGACAACGTCTTAAATTAGGTTGCGGCTGGGAGTCACTTATGAAAAAGTGTAACGCCCGGTAACGTTACAATGAGTCACCGAACGAGAGTGCTGCGCGCGCAGCTGCGCGCGCAGCGCTAGAGAATTAGGCGCATTGAATCGGCGCATGCTTGTCTCTGTTTTGTCTTTCTCGAACGTTCTTGGCGTTGGAAAAACAAGAAAGCGTCATAATACAAGTTCACACGTGTGGTTAAAGTATCGTCAGCTGTGTCTGTAGTGAAAATGTGGAGTGCTTAGATTCGTCATTTACAACAACTACAACAATAAAGGTAAATAATTGTACACTGATATTTCATTATCGTAAACTATGATTGATTGATTAATTGTTAGATTGACACAAAAGTTGAGAAACTGAGTTTATAGGTTATGTCATACTATTGATAAATGTTGATAGTGTTAAGTAAATTATTAGTTTAAAATTAATTAATTATTATTTTACAAATTTTAAATAGTTTCAAATTTATTTAGCAAAAATTTGAACCTTCGATCTGAATAAATGTTTTGATTTTCGAATTGATTATTTAAAATTACAAATATTAAGAAAAAGTGGCAGATATAAGAAAACTTTATTTAAACTGTGTTGAGCAAGAATTTTAACATCTAATATAAGTAAATGTTTTAATTTTCAACTTCATCATTTACAATTACAAACACCTTATCCGTCGATTGGGTGCCAGTGCACAAGAAAGTGGTAAACATTTCGTTGACAAAAACAGTGAAGTGCAAGCGAAAACAATTTCCTTGCGTGCCTGCTTGTGCAATTACGATCCACAAGGCCCAGGGTGGGACGTTTACTACAATTGTTTACAAGTACTCCTCAAAACAACCACAGCAATTGGTATATGTAGCCATGAGCCGCGTCACAAGTATCGACGGATTGTACATCATAGCAGAAAAGGACTCTCCATTGGTTTTCAAACATGGCCGAGATGGAAACGACTCACAGACTACTCGAGATGTTCGCAATGAATACCTACGACTTCGTGGACACACTCTAGACACAATTACCAAACAAGCCGTAAAATTCTGTGACGACGCAACCAACGCTGGACAACTTATTGTAACGAACATCAACTGTCAAAGTTTAAGTGCCCATGCCGCGGACATTGAAACAGATACAGTGATACCACGATCAGACTATTTAGTATTGACTGAAACGTGGATGCGCGACACTTGTGAACCAACTCCAATCAAGGGTTATGAGTGCGTATCCAGGGAAAATAATCGACCTAACTCAGATACCAACGCGACTGATGGAGTGGCGATCTATCGTAAATTATCATCGACATCTACGGCGGAAGTGTTCCAAGTTGCGATTACAGACGTAACTCGTGTCATTAAAACCAAGGGTGACATGTGCATGACTGAAGTTACTTGCTTCGCCGCTAATACTAGCTTCAAGTTTATACTCGGTGCTGTATATATTCATCCAGGAGCTAGTATGCAGGATATTGGAATGTTACTATGGCAAGGACTCGGTCCGTACATTCACAACAGCCAGTACGTGCCACCGTTCGGGCAAATTGATTCTAGTATACCGATTCTTCTGTGTGGTGATTTTAACAAAAACGTAAAGCCTGACAACTCGTTTCTTAATTTCATGAAAAATACGTATAATCTTGATTGCGTATCAAACGTTTCTAAGTCAACTACGTTAAAAGGAACAACTATCGACTTGACTTTCGCAAGACACATTACAGCAGAAACACTTCCTTTCATTTCATATTTCTCCTATCATCGTCCTATCCTCAACAAAATCACTCAAATAGGAATTAGTTAAGTTTAAGTTTACATGTACAATGTTTTAGTAAACAAAATATATTTCTATAGTTAAAATTTGTGCAATTCTTATTTTCATTCAATTCCTTGTTCCTATTGTGCAATTTAATTATATTCATATCAATAAATATTCTACCGTTGTCACGTAAAATCTTCGCCCGTAAAACCGACTTTACAGGCAACCATTGTTTTTTTTTTTATCTAATATTTATATTTGTATGTATTTCTACTATCCTCAAAGCTTATGCCTATAGTTCATAAAACTTCTTCTATTAGAATAGTGTTATTGTAATAAACATCAATACCCAGAACACTTCTTGAAGAAAACTGAACTAACGTAAATTGTAATCACTTGAATTAATAAATAGAAATCTATAAATACTGTCTCAAACTTCTCTCTATATGTATATACTAGCCGAATGACCCGGGCACCGCCCGTGTTTTACCCGATTGAATGTTTTGATTCAAATACTATTTGTTACAATTATAAATTTGGCGCCTTTAATAAATGCATATGTTAGTTAATAACTATAGCCTATGTGCTTTATCTGTCTATGTACTGTTGGCTTCCGTAGGCGTCTCTTACTGGGAAAAAGAAAGAGAGGATTTCATTTGGTTATTAACTAATATATGCATTTATTTAAGGAGCGACCCGCTCCAACACAATAGTTACAGAAATGGGGGGGGGGGGGGGCATGATGGGGGGGGGCAAAGGTGGCGTGACCGTAGCCAACCAATAGGAGGGCGCCATTCCAAAGAAAAAGCAAACGGTGACAGAGATGAAAACTGATGACTGATTGTTGATTAGGAGTTGAGGAATGACGCTCGTAACTGTATATAGAATAATAATATTTGTAAATAAGTAAAATAAAATGGCCTGTGTGGGAGTACAAGGGAAGATAGCCAGGTTAACAAACAACCCCCTTGGTAAACAGGTATCACGACTTCATTCTCCCCTAGGGGACTTATATTACTTAAAGCGGCTTGAAAGCGGCTAGACGGGATGATCAAGGGACAGTTCTCACCGAGGTGGTCTCGACGCCAGTTGTTCTAGGGGTTGTTCTCGGACCTTCTATCTTTCCTCCCTGATCTAATTCCTCACGGAAACTCTGGATCCTGTGTGTCCTTACCACCCATCACTCAACAACCACGACTGCTTCTAACCAACATGCCACACTGCATTCATCCAACAGCATAAACACTACATTACTACATATATATATAATATGTGGTGGAGATTTACAATTAAATAGTCGCAATTCTTTATCATAGATGACTACCATGACCTTGTATTATATTACGAAAAAGGCATTTCCTGAACGTGCAACTGAAAGTTGCTGATGGCTTGCTCCATCTATTTATTTTTTTTCATTTTCATGGTTTTTCATGATGCCTCAAAGACCAGCCTTTTTGGTCGTTGAGGTAGAGTTTGCACCACGCTGACGAAGGTTAACAGCCCGAATCGCGTACGTGGTTAGGTTTTCTTGAATAATCAAGAAACGGTATTTGGCCATTTCTGGAATAATTAAAAAAATCAACGATTAGTTTATATTTATTCCGATAGACGGTGCAAGCCATCAGCAACTTTCATTTTCACAATCAGGAACTGACTTTTTTTTCTTAATTAATCTACCTGATCAAAGTACAAATTCACTTTTGTATTATTTTTCACTTGTATTATATGTGTAAATGAACTTTCTCTATCAGAATCAACAACAAGACTTCAAAATGTCTTCTTATCCTTGGAGAGTTGTTGTTGATTGTGATAAAAGTATTCTAACCATTGATCTCTATATATACTCTCCAAATATTTACTCTATAATCACTATCAACTTCTCTCTCAAAATATTTGTAATAGTCTGCATCGCTACTTCAAAAAGGTGAAAACTTATCAAATATTTTTCGATAATATATTACTTATTGTAAAGATAGAGTCTTCCTGGCCGGCATTCATATTTCTTGAAAATAAAGATACTTCGGCAAGTAAATATTTTTATTACCTCGACGTTTCGACAAAAATCTTTTGTCCTCGTCAGGAGCAAACAAAAATCAAAGCATTTAGCAAGGCGTTAAAAATTATTTTAATTTATTAAATATATAATTAAAATGATTTTTAACGCTTTGCTAAATGTTTTAATTTTTGTTTGCTCCTGACGAGGACAAAAGATATCTGTCGAAACGTCGAGCAAATAAAAAGATTTACTGGCCGAAGTATCTTTATTTTCAAGAAATATATTACTTGTATACCCCTCTTTCTATAATTAAATATTGTCAAGTAGCTTTACAACCCCGGCCACAGGAAGCTCCATGGGACACCTGTCAATCATCACTGGACTCTGGGACCACAGGTGTGAGGGGTTCTCGGAATCTTATCGGCAAATAAGGAAAACGAGACGCCTCGGTGGCTGACCACTCCTTTCATTATTATGGGGGTCGGTGGAAGGATGGTCTAAACCGTTGGTTTTCGACCGCTACGACCCGGGTTCGATTCCCGCATTGGGCACTTTTTTATGTTAACAAAAATGCTACAATGGATTCGATTCTTGCAAAAGTCCATCCCCACCAGCGAGTGCAAGTAACCAAACGGGGCTCTGGCGCATTTGTAAGTGCAAAGTCGAACTGCTTTTCATATGTGTAGACATGTGGTGCATTTACAGTAAAAGCAGTCGCCTACTTCTACCCACCATGATTATCATGGCCTGTACCACGTGTACTAGGGATAAGCAAAAAATATATATTATATTTACCTTGGGATAAGTTGTTATATTGTCTCCCTCCCTATAAATACCTCTTGTATATAATTTTATTGGAGAACTAAAAGGTAAATACCCTTTATAATAAATTAATTATTTTCAAATTTGCCCTTGCTTTATTTATCTCCGCGACAATATAATGAAATAGAGCTAGGCCGCGCCCTCCTAATAATATTACCAACTAAAATGTAGGAAATTAATATTTTTTGTAACATCTTGCGCTATAAAAACGTCTCAAATGTTGACAGAAGTGTCAGTATCAGTATAAAAGAAATACATTCCAATACAATATATAAATCGATATGTTAGATTGAATTTACAAGAGAAGGAATCACCAGACATCATCTTGAAGAAGGAATCAAAGTTACCGGCGACGTGTTTCCTTTATTAATGCTGTAAATTCGGCAACCTAAACCTAAGTTGCCTGTCGAAGGACGTCATTTATTTTTTATTTATTGTTACAAAAAGCACGAAGTCCAAAGGACTATTGTGCTGTGACAGTATTATTTACATATATATGATTAATTATTTACACGATGGATTAGCAGTGTTTTGTAAATTATTGTACAAATATTTCTAAACTTAACAAAGTTCTCATAAGATAGAGTATATACACAAAAAGAATTTGGTAATGTTTCAAAGTATCTACATACAATTTGATTAGTCAGAGGGCAAGTTAAAAGAAGATGCTCTGGTGATTCAACATCTAAGCGGCATTCACATGTTGGATCATTGATAACATTCAGTTTGAATAGGAAACTTAAGAAGGGTCCTTTGCCTGTTAAGAATAAAGTAGTGAATTTATCAGAAGAAATGAAGGGCGTCATAGTACGAAAGCTTGCCGAATTTACAGCACAAATAAGAGAAACTCATCGCCGTTAACATCTTCAAGATGTTGTCTGGTGATTCCTTCTCTTGTATTGTTAGATTGAATTTGAGTAAAACTGCTTGAAGGGTTCACCAATTATAAATGGTTGTATTATTGCAGCAATGGCAGTAGAGAATTGTCTTCATTTATAAAAGTCATATACGCGTCATGAATATTTTAAGCTTCTAAAAGATACTTAACTCTAAGATAAGTTTTCTAATGCAAGAGCTAGGCCTCAAAGACATAATAATGAATAATAGGCAGCATGGATAATATTTCACTAACGTTAATAATATATATATATCGTTTTGAAAATAGAGCAATCCATAGTTAATTCATAAGATAATAAAAGGCATATATTGGATTTAATAAAATATTTATTTTGCCAATATTTCGACTGGCTATGCGGCGCTGAGTTTGTGTATACAAAAATGTAATGCCTCGATAAAGGTTGGCGTTCAGCCAGCCGAAATATTGGCAAAATAAATATTTTATTGAATCCAATATATGCTTTTTATTATCTAATATATATAAATATAATAATAATTTGTATAAAAGTATTTATCATTAATTTGTTAATGTGATATTCATGTTGAAGGACTGACAAGTCCAAAACTTGAAAAAAAAAAGATTTGAACAAGAAACTTAGCCCTGTAAGCTTTATTTATTTTATTATATTATATATAGTAATTTATATATATATATTATTATATATATATAGATTAGAAACTATATAACAAAATTATAACAGTGATTCTACTTTTAAAACTTAAGGAGCAAACTGATAATAATGATAACTTATATCAATTAGATTTGATTAGATTAGCAAGCTAAATCTAAATTAATTATAATAATAAATAGTTATTTAATTTTATAGTCCAGGTTTGTATTAAGATTATCTTCACTATTATGATCATTTAAATTCAAATTATAAAATTTGTAAAATGTTATTAATTTGTAGATAGAGAGAGAAAAAAAAATCCTTTACTTCTAATACATCATCAAGTTAATTATATATTTATAAATAATAACAATAAAAATTAACAACGTAACGTCTTTTGCATCGGCTTTTACACGTCATTTAGACATACTCTAATCCTATATATAGAATAATCGAAGTGAGAATATATATAATAGTTAGAAAAAAGAGAGAAAGACAGAACCATGCACTTTTAATCAAACTAATAATAAGGAAAAAAAAATTGTAAAGAAGGTAGATAAGATTGTTAGTATATATATATATTTTTTTATAATTTTATATTTTATCCTTTTTTTTTTTTAAAGATTTTTTAAGGTTTTTTTTTTATTTTATAATATGATTATAAATAGTTGTATTTAGTAATATATCTATAGTATGAATTAACATTTGTTATAAGTTTGGATATTATGTTTTGAAACCCTAATGGTAGACCAGACATACACAAAAAACTTTAAATTGAAATAAATTGGAAAAGAGATCTGCTGGACCGGGGATCTTCAGATAAAATAATATAAATAAAAATAAAATAATATAAATAAAATAAATATAAATAAAAATAATAATAAAATAAAAGGGGTGAAATGTCGCTGGGCTTTTATCTGAAGATCCCCGGTCCAGCAGATCTCTTTTTCCAATTTATTTCAATTTAAAGTTTTTTGTGTATGTCTGGTCTACCATTAGGGTTTCAAAACATAATATCCAAACTTATAACAAATGTTAAATCATACTATAGATATATTACTAAATACAACTATTTATATTCATATTATAAAATAAAAAAAAACCTTAAAAAATCTTTAAAAAAAAAAAAGGATAAAATATAAAATTATAAAAATATATATATATATACTAACAATCTTATCTACCTTCTTTACAAATTTTTTTTTTCCTTATTATTAGTTTGATTAAAAGTGCATGGTTCTGTCTTTCTCTCTTTTTTCTAACTATTATATATATTCTCACTTCGATTATTCTATATATAGGATTAGAGTATGTCTAAATGACGTGTAAAAGCCGATGCAAAAGACGTTACGTTGTTAATTTTTATCGTTATTAATTATAAATATATAATTAACTTGATGATGTATTAGAAGTAAAGGATTTTTTTTTCTCTCTCTATCTACAAATTAATAACATTTTACAAATTTTATAATTTGAATTTAAATGATCATAATAGTGAAGATAATCTTAATACAAAACTGGACTATAAAATTAAATAACTATTTATTATTATATATATATATATATATGTTTTCTCTCTCTCTCTCTTTAAAGAGAATATATCACATAAAATGCATACATAGAGCCTAAATAGAATTACCTAAGAGGAGATATAATTGTCAAAGAGTCAACTCTATCATTGAAGACATAGAAGATATAATACAATACAATATAATGCGGCTTGTGATTGTAAAACGACATTTGAAATACTATCCCGCATGTGTTTCTTTTCAACGAAAATTCAAAATTTATTTCAAGGAGAAAAAACGATTATTTCTAACCTTTTAGATGAGGTATGAAAGGGTGAATTGTGAAGAGTAATGATAAACGGAAAAATAAAGGTGTCCAGAGATGGGAAATAAATATATAATACGGGAAATAATTCCCATATCTGGACACTTTTATTTTTCCGTTTATCATTACTCTTCACAATTCATCCTTTCATACCTCATCTAAAAGGTTAGAAATAATCGTTATTTCTCCTTGAAATAAATTTTGAATTTTCGTTGAAAAGAAACACATGCGGGATAGTATTTCAAATGTCGTTTTACATAGAAAATATATTCTCAAGTACAAAACTGTGGACGATGATAAGGGGACGTAGAAAAAGATAAAGAGTCCGTAAGATGCCCTGAGGTACCAACCTGGATGGGCCTGGACTGTGGCTTCCAACAGGAGGATCAGGACCACACACCTCATCTTCCAAGACTCCATTGGAACACTGAGAAGTCCAGGACTCCACACCCGGCTATATACTGCCATCTGATGGACTCAGTTTCAATAGGATTACAATGTTTCCGGGATTACCTTGCCATTGTATCGCCCCCAGCCCCGCCTACTGGGAGAAACCATTCAGATTATTTCAGCAACTTTCATTTCTAAGTCTTTCTAAGTGACTTTTACGATTTCTCCATTTTTTCCTTTGTCTGTGTGGTTATAGAATTATGATTCCCTGAAGATTTCTGTCTCCTGTCTGGTTGAAACTACACATATCGCACATATATTTTATATATTGAGGAATAAATCCCTCAATTCTATATTTAATTTTATTCATTTATAAAGCTCGCACTTTCATGAACGATTTTAGAACGACAGCTAGTTCTAATTTATTTTTAATCTTTACGTTAATAAAAAGTTAAATTAAAATGTGTGTAGATTTTCAACATTCTCCGTCTGTGCCATCCGCCTTCGCGCTTCTTAGATCTGGGTCTGTCGTCGAAAGATGTGAGACGCTTTTAGGGGAAATATCGCGATAAAATATGAGACATACTTTTTATGGAGAATAAGATAGAGGCTTGTCTCGAAGACATCAAGTGCCTCTCCATTTCCCAGGTTGAAGATGAGGCCTACGTTGCCTGATAAACTGGTTCTCTCTTAACAGGCTCGAGGCTGAAAACGGTAGACGCCGCTGCCTGAGCTTAGGACCGACGACCGTCTTGAGGCCCAAAAGAACCCTTTAGAAGACGATAGCCTGAGGCACACCGCCTTCAACTCCTTCAGAGAGCGTTCGCAGCCTAGAGACCGTCGCTAGTTTCCTGGAGGAAGCTTCGGAGTGCATCATTTTGGAGGGCAATGACCCGCTTTACCGAGCGAAAGGACACAAAAGTATGATTTTCGTAAATGACATGCTAAATTCCAAGACTGCTTTAAAAAAAAGACGTTCGTCATGATGTTGTTTTCCTAGTAGATGCGCTTGGTCATGAACATAATACACAAAAGGGCGCTTATGCATGGTTTCGTCTAAAGTTAGTTTGAAAGCTGTTCTCCTTCACAACGGTAATAACTTCTCATTGGTGCCAATAGCCACTCATTCAGCTTTATAAAAATATATTACACACAATAGATCACATTTTTATAAAATTCTATTTATTTATAATCTACTAAATTATAAATATTTTATTCACTCTGGGCTGCTTGAGTTTTCATATCAGAAGTTCTTCCTTTGATTTCGTGTGATCTAGGTCTCTAATTAAGTCATTCCCATCAGTTTGGCTGGGAAAGTATCGGTATGTCCTCTTATATCCCAGTAATTCTTTTTTGACTTGGTATCTATCTTCATCCTCTGATGTTGTAGATGGACGTTTCTTCGGCGAGTTAGGTATTGGTTATTCAGGACTTCATCGTAGGATGGAATGGCTACCTAAGCTAGTATTGATTGGACGCCTACAGCTGAAGCTGCACCCCTGCCATCCAGTTTTCCAGCCAGTTAGGAACTGGTGCATTCTCCATGCACCGAGCGGCCATTTGGTTTGGCCCCTCGCGTCCGCCTTTATGGTCTATCTCCATGGGGTCGACCAATCAGCCCATAGGCGTTTACAAGAGTTTCGTAGCCAGGTTGTTGTCCTCTCGTTTGGACTTGGTTAAACCCGTCCTATGCTCCAATAGTGTCAAATTATATTGACAAATATTTGCATTTTTTACATCTTATCTCAGATTTTAGTGGGAAGGATTTTGTTATCGTTTGATAGTGAACAAATCTCTCCCGCCTTCTCATTGGACGAATGTGGCCATGTTTGTATATATAAGGAGGCTATGGTATTGCGAGGGGAGTCGAGGAGGAGTGTGGTGGATTATCGTGTGGAGACGCTTAAAGTGTTCTCTGCGTGCTTTATCCGTGTCTGGCTATCTCCTCGCATACCTGTGTAACTCGGGTCCGATCCCTACCAACGCAACAATAAAGATAAGTACTGTGTGTGCGTGTTTTTATATTTTATTTAACAAATTGTGAGTAATTTTTTACTTTTTTTGTGTTGTACTCTTGAGTGTACGTTTTTTTCTGTGTTTAAGTTACTCTTACTGTAGAACCTAGTATATTGCAATTTGTGTTAACCCGTACTAAGTAACTTTTGTCAATAGAACTAAACAAGAGGTTATTCAGGACTGTGAGGAACGGGAGAAATGAATGAAGAACTATCTGGATAGATGATAACAGATGCATTCACGCCTCTTCACCGTTTATAAGGGTCCACCATGCAAAAGTAGAAGTTATTCGAGTGATCAGTGGACTCTCGTCAAAATTTTAGGATAAGCAAACCTAACTCTTTTAACCTTTTTACCATGCTCACAGTGTTTTAGTATAAAGTCTACAACTGAAGTGAGGTGGCCAAGCTTTGTCTTGGTCACCAATTGGCATGCCGAAATATGCTTTCTAGGCTTCACACATCTTGACAGCCGAAATGAATTAGTATTTTATAACTTCTTTATCAAATAAAATTACCTCAGACAAAGCAAAAGTCAGAAATGTGCAGAGATCATATTATTATATTATATATTATATTATTTCTGACTAGACTACATATTATATTCAATAACTAAAGCTGAATAATCCCCCCAGTGGTGTAATATGTGGTGGTGGTGGTCCATAGTTAAACCAATTTCTGAAGTCCACTCCTCTCCAATTTTGCGATGGTAGTTATAGGCCTGGAAAATAGGTCCTCTATTGTCAGTCCTGATCATGATAAGATATGCTCCAGAGAAGCTTCTGCACTATTGCATTTCAAGAAGTTATTGAAGGTTTTTTTGTCCATTTTGAAATTTCAGTGTAATATGTAAGTGGAGCATAAAATATCAAGACAACAGATTCAGTAGATAATATCAGCAACAATAATCTATCAGTTTATTGAGTTACACAGAGCCAAGATGGGAGTCAAAGCGGCCGACTCGAGGAGGCGTACGCTTGCGACCAATGTGGCGAACATAAGCCGTTCGCAGCTGTACACCGCCTATGGGGTAGATCAATTCCGACATAGGAGCATCTTCTTCCACCACAGATCTACGGCGACGTCCGATACGGGGGTCGAAGCGATCTTGTATCTTATAGACTTCCTGAGACCCGGCTTCTCCTGAATCACGGCTGACTAGAATCAACCCAGGCCCGGGCTCCAGAATGACATCTGCTGCAAACACAGACATTAGAGCTTGAGCATTATTTCAATAGTTTTGAGTAGCGCGGAACTTAGCAGCATTCATCCTCTCTAAAAACTGGGATATATATATTCAATTCAACCCAATTAAAAATAAAATTCGAATTTATTATAGACGCGTATGATTCTTTTTGAAAATAACAATTTCTACTGTCCTTACTACAATGGAAACATTAATGGGACTGGCGAAACCGCTGGGAGGGTTCACCACTGATGAGCCAGGCCCTCCCATTAATTTTTTCCATTGCAGTAAGGACAGTATATATTTTTTTATTTTTAAAAAGAACCATACGCATCTATAATAGTTTCGAATTTTGATTACAGATGGCGCGCTAATGCAATCATAATACAATTTAAAAAGTTTAATTAAGTCTTTTTCCTGAAGATTTAGAATATAATTTCTTTAACATTTCCTGTCAAAATCTACTTTGATAAAAATAAATTTTGTTAAACATCCAAATTTTAACTTTAACATTTTCTAAATTTTAAACAGGTTAATATTTTCTCTGTTTATTTATTTCAATTTTTAAATCGCTGTCCCCCTAGGGACACTTGCGCTGTCGTACATGTATGCCTCTACATTAGTCTAAACATATTTCCAATAATTTTAGGCCATAAAGAATAATCATTTTATATTAAAAAGAAGAAAGAGAAGAAAAAAAAAAACATTTCCATCAAATATTTACATAAAAATTGTTTATTTATCATTATTATTAAAAGATATAACTCCGCCTTTGCTGGTCCCAAGCCCGGATGAAAAAGGAGGAGGGGGAGCAGTAACAATCTCGCTAAAAAACCTAGGCTCAGTTGGTTCGGCTGATAGTATCCTGTAAGGGCTCCTAATCCAGAGATACAGGATGAGCAGCGTTTGTACTCCATGTTAGGAGCGGCTGCACATGGCGTCTGTTCCTCATGTCAGAAGTGGCCATTTCTTTTGGAGCTAAGTCGGCCTGCCACTGAATAGTGCTCCCAGTCTTAATGACAAAGGCAGACGCATTATACTTCACCCAGTCATGATGGTTGGAGATAAGAAAGAAGAAGAAGATTAAAAGAGAAGAGAAAAAAATATTCAGAAGTTTAAACATTCAAAGGCAATTAGTGATACTTAAGTTCTCACACCATCATTTTATTGAGAAAGGTAGTGATTAATAAGTACTTCATTTTGAACACCATTATTAATACACTAGAACTTCCCTGTAAAGGACACCTAATTGCAGAGCCAAAGTGTTCTTTAGGGAGAGGTGTCCTCTTACCGGAGAGTTGCTAAATTGTTGAAATGGCAATTTTGTAAATGAAAACTGTCCTTTGTAGAGAGGTGTCCTCTAGCGGGGTGTCCGCTAAAGGGAAGTACTACTGTATATTTATTTATGTCAAATACGAAAAATTAAAATATAATCTCGAATAATATTTCTGGCATATATCTCTCTATATATATATATATATAAGTCAACATATTTATTGTTTTGAAAATAGAGCAATCCATACTTAAATCTTTAAACAACACACATTAAGATGTTATACTATCTTGATAAAGGTTGGCGTTCAGCCAACTGAAATATTGGTAAAATAAATGATATTTTGATCCCATATATGTCTTTTTATTTAAATATATATGTCGTAAACCCGGGTAAGCCAACAAGTGAGTTGGAAGCAGTCGGGGTTAAGTGGCAAGGCGTGCAGAGTGGGAAGTCCGCACGGGACAGTAAGGACAAAGTTTGGGATCAAAAGACGCTCTCCTAGTACGTCTCACGTGGCACCAGGACCAGGGGAAAGCTGGGGATTAACTGAGGAAAGCTCGGCGTCCTACATGAAGCCGCGGAGGCAGGGAGGAACCAAAACGGCGGCCTCGAGGGCCGCCGTGAGATGAAAACGGCACTCGACTGAGCGGCCTGTCCGAAAATATCCACTGTAACCTAACTAACTGTCAACATCCGGACCCTTCTTTGTCCCTCTCTGGATCCCCCGGGTGTCCCGTGGCAAGCTGGTGTCACTTTGAGACGACTAGAAAAGACGTCATACTTTATTACTTACATATCAAATTGTTTAAATTACGATATATATTGTTTTGATATTAAAGTAATCCATACTTAAATCATTAGATAATAAAAAGGCTTGGATTGGATTCAATATACTATAACTTTAACAATACACTTTAAAATGTTATAACACCTTGATAAAGGTTGGCGTTCAGCCAACTGAAATATTGTTAAAATAAATGATATTTTGATCCAATATATATGTCTTTTTAATTAAAAATTTATTTATGGATTGCTCTATTTTCAAAATACTTTAACTTTTATATATAATAAAGATATGCCAGATATGTATGTGTTATTTGAGCATATTGTAACAAAGTATTTATTTTTATTTTTTATTTTTATTAAGAGTGGTCATTTTTATGTTTATATTTTGCTACTCTGTAAATTTCCCTCGTGGCTTATCTTTTGTTTAGCATTCTTAGTTTGTCCTTCCCTGAAATAAATTGCTGTCCCCTCCTGAAGTTTTTGTCTTCCCTAATTTTCCACGTGGCAATATATTTAATTTTTTTTTATGTTCGCCGCAAAATCAATAACGGTGTTTAAAAAAGAAATGGTTATTAACCACAACTTTTCTCAATAAAATAATAGTATACGCAGTAATTTATCACACTAGTTTCCCAAATTGCACACTAATTACACATTTAACACAAAGATTAAGAAAAAAAGGGCATCTCTTGATCGTACAACTAGAAGTTGGTGATGGCTTGCGCCATCTATCGGAATAAATAGCAACTAATCGTTGATTTTTAATTATTCCAGAATTGACCAAATACCATTTCTTGATTAATCAACAAAAGCTAACCACGTACAGGTTTCGGGCTTAATTTATCCATCTGATCCATGTAAAAATTCACTTTTGTAGCATTTTTCACATTGTTTGGCGTTCTCACGCCCTTCTAGCCCAAATACCGGTTTTTTTCAGGATGCCTCAAAGAACAGCTTTTTTGTTTGTTGAGATAAAGCTTGCATCACGCTGACGAGGGCCAACAGCCCGAAACGCATAGTGGTTAGCTTTTCTTGATTAATCAAGAAACGGTATTTGGTCAATTTTGGAATAATTAAAAATCAACGATTATTTGCATTTATTCAGAAAGATGGTACAAGCCATCAGCAACTTTTAATTGCGAGATCAGGAAATGCCTTTTTTCTCAATTTATCCACCTGATCCATGTACAAATTCACCTTTGTATCATTTTAACAAAGTTTAAGGTATGTCGGTTTTGGTCACTTCACATTTTCCTAATAAATTTCATTTTCCAATTGTAGACAGTTGTCAGTGGAAGGCGTTAAAAATTGTTCTTAATATTTTTAACGTCTTGCCAAATGCTTTTTATTTATTTCTCATTATTAAGACAAAATATTTTTGTTGAAACGTTGAGAAAATTTAACTGGCCGAAGTGTTTATTTTTATAAATAAATATGAATGTCGGCCAGAGGGTACCTCTATCTTGAAGATAAACTTACTTATGAATATTCGAAACTATTATATACGCGTTATGATTCATAACAGATGGCGCGCTGATGCATCATAATAAAGGTACTTAGTTTTACAGAAATGAGCTGTTCCCCAAGACAAGAGAGTGAGGTATAACAGGGAGAACATAGAAGAATACAGACTAGCTGAGGTACCAACCTGGATTTGCCTGGACTGTGGTTCCCAACAGGAGGATCAGGACCACACATCTCATCTTCCAAGACGCCATTGGAACTCTGAGAAGTCCAGGACTCCACACCCAGCTATATACTGCCTGCTGATGGACTCTGGCAGCTTTCAGATGGATTATCTCGTTAGCAGACATCCGGGATTATCCCTAATCTCGTACCACCCTTCAATATCGCCTACTCGGTCTAATCCACCGGATTATTCCGGATAATTTGACTAGTCAACTTTGTCTTATCTCTCATTCTCTACAATGAAGACTGTATATTTCATACTGTATATTTTATATATCAGGTTTGCAAATGTAATTGCTTCTGTAAAATGTTAATCACGCCTTATTAAATTATATAAGCGCGCGCAAATAATTTTAAAAAGGAAAAGCCCTTATTACCCTTCCCCCTGCATGACTGTCCAATAATTTTGCAATCAAATGTTTAGTTTATTTTTTTCTTCACTAGATGGCGCTCTGCCATCTAGAAATGCTCATGTGAGCCTGGTCAGAATATGCCTTTTTTGTTTTTAATATATATATTTTTATATAAATCAATTCTAAAATTTACATTTATTTATATATATTTAATATTTATAATCTGTAAATAACCTCTCAATACCCACAACTAATTTTCCCACAAAATTATTTTTCACTTTACAGAATTCTCTCAGGCTAACCCCTTCTTGAATTCTTCACATGTAGGGGGCGCATCTGTCATAATTTGTATATAATTGTATGCCCCCCGACCCACTATGCATGTACAATGTATGATTTTCAAAGATTTAATAAAGAATAAGGTAACTGGAGGAAAGAAAGTGGCAACAAGACATAGGAAGCAGGCTAAAAGCGGGCACAAGTATAAATAACTTGTACAGTCAATACTTCCTGGCAAGCCCGGACGTATCTGGTATCCGCAGAAGTTATATTAGTAGAGAGACGCCCAATATTTCCGGACAGGACCGGACGTATTTGATAACGCGGAAGTAAATAGAGTCGAACACACCCGATACTTCCTGACCAGGCCGGGCGTAACTAACACCAAAGAAAGCCGCCGGTCCAATTAGGAAGCAACAACTAAGTAGGTCAACCAATAGAAAAACGGACACGTTCCATCCTTCGACCAATGGGAAGGAAGACAACTCGTGGTGTTAAATCGAAAAGCAAGAATTGTCAGTAGGGTTTTGGCTCCCAAGGAGGTGACATCGGCTCTGGACCTCTCTCCCTCTGCTCATCCCGTAGCTAAGTACAATCACCACCATGTGATCAGATAATTAACAATCAAAATCGCTCCGCTCTTCTCAAGCTTTCTTTCCTCCAACCCAGTTGCCTTTTATTTTCAAACCCCATCACGTGTCCTGATTATTCCTAACTGTAGGCTTCACTTGCCACTCAACGACTGCGTTTCAACCAATCCTCACCATTCAAATCGAACAACAAGAAATTCCGCAACGATATTGTCACAGAACGGTTAAGTCGACAGAATTCTACAACAGTGTAATACATCAAATATTGCAGTTTAATAACTTTGGATATATTACACAGAGTCGACAGGATAAAGATATTATGGAGCTTAATCAGGATCCCATAGGCGTAAAGTCGGACGGCCCGACGGAAACAACGGAAAGAAGGCAAGAAGTAAGAGAGACGGGCGAGACAACTGCGCCCCTAGCGGACGCCGTCACCCAGCTATCGGCGCTCCTGACCCGAGTAAAGATTTCTGAAGGAGCTGAGGCGACAATCCCGCCTTTCGATGGCACATACAACGCGATCCAGTTTTTCCAGACGTTCGACCGAAAAATGGAAGGCGCCTCCATGGGAGAACAAGAGAAATTACTCCGCCTGCCAAACTATCTGGTGCGACAACCCCTGGAGCTCTTCAGGAAACTTCGGATGGCCGACCGGAGCTATTTCCAGGTGAGGCAAACCCTCCTAGATCTCTATCCTGAGTCAAGCGAAGCGTCCTTTGCGAAATATTTCGCCATGAAGCTTACTGGGCAAGCCAACCTAGAGACCTACTACCGGGAGAAAACCGCCATGGGATTGCAACTAGGACTTCCACAGGAGGTGATTCTCGAGGCGCTGACAGAAGGACTGCCATTCAACGACCAGCGCCTAGTCCGCGTAGTGCCTCCCGAGAACCTAGGAGAGTGGTTCCGACTGGTACAGCGGATCCACGGGCCCAGTGTACCGACAACGCGACTCAGAGAAGATCAACCACCCACAATGTCGGGTCCGTATCACAGCACACCCCGACGCCCAGGTGCATGGAATGCACCTCTTCCGCCGTCCAACTGCAAGTTCTGCGGCGCCAGGCACTGGCACAGCGAATGCCAACATCGAGCAGTCCCGAGCCCCAAGCCAACCAACTCAAGGCAAGACGTCCCAGCCGAGCAGCCCTTTCGAGACTAAGGTAGGCACCCCCCTATGGCGTCAAGAATTGACTTTGAACTCTTATCTAACCCTACCTACCCCTTTAACCATGTATCTAAACATGTACCAAATGAATGCAAGCACGGGCTAGACCAAAACCTGTCCCAAAGGGCTCGTACAGCACACAAAGCTTTCACACATGGAAACCCTTGCCTGCATTCATTGCCCAAACCCCAAATATTTACATGCCACCATTCTAATCTCACACCACGCAACTTTTCATGCCCACAACATATAAAGCCACCACGACTTCAACCTACAATTCCAATAATGCCCAAAAAAGTGTCCGTACACCGACACAGCTCACCCACTTACCACACAAAATCCACACATGACCATACGTCGCCACGCCATAATCACGCAAATGTACCTCACAACATACACGCACGCCAAAAGACGACAACAACCAACAAACGCAACACGCGCGCCAACAGACGACAACGACAAACAAGCGCATGCACAACCATTAAGAATAATACAATCATCCCGTCTACACAAAACATAGAAAAAATTCACGCCACCAAACAACCACACAATCGAAAAACATTGCGATCTTTCCTAAAAGCTGTGAACGCCTATAAAGAGTTCATTCCGGACCACGCCCGCTTGCGGACGCCACTTGTCAACCTTCTAAAAAAGGATGTCATGTGGGTCTGGAGTGACGAATGCCAGAAAGCGTTCACTAACCTGAAAGAAAGCCTTACCACACACCCCACATTATACCTTTACCAAGGTCTGCCATGCCATGTGCACTGTAACACCTCAACATTCGGCATTGCAGGCATTCTTAAACAAGTCTACCCTGATGGGAAGACATACCCAGTTCAACATTTCAGCCGCTCTCTGCGTGGTCACGAGCGAAATTATTCAGACTTGGAACTACAATGCCTAGCCATTGTGGAAAGTGTGGATAACTTCCGCGCCTGTCTAATGGGCAGAAAGTTTACAATACTTTCTGACCATCCTGCATTGCAGTGGTTGAAAGAGATCAAAGCCCCGTCAGGCAGATTGTTTCGATGGAGGTTAAGACTGTCAAGATACGAATATGAGGTCCGTAGCATAAATGGAGTACAACAATATGAAACGGGCGTTGTAACTCGTATCCCATTTTGTGGCTTTCTAGATGCGCCACTCATAAAGAGCCAACAGTCTTCTCCACCGGGAAAATCTCGCGTGACTATGGATCACAATGAACTGCGCACCGTCTCCCGAAAAGGAGTACTTAAAACTATAGTCCCAAGTTCACTTACAGCCAGACTTCTTAAGTCCGTACACACACAACACCACCATCCAAACATCTCCAAGATGACGAGACTCATCTCGTCACAATATTATTGGCAGAACATGACACAAGACATCGCAAAACAGGTAAAAACCTACCCCACCTGCCGATTCGCTAGAAGAATCGATGAATCCGACCAACCTTCACGTAAAAATACCGACACAGGCCCCAAAACAAAACAAAATTCGTACATAAAGCACAGCGTACACACAACACAAACGATGCCAAAATTACACCACCCACGTCAGAGAAACGATCACACATCTCAACTTAAATCAATTACCGCCGACATATCGCTAATAAAACCATTAACGATCAAACAAGAGAACTGCGAACCTACCAATCATTTAAATTCTACAATTAATAAGGTTCAAACGAATATTTCAGAGTCCCCATTTACAAAAATATGGAAGAACATGGGGTAATACCCTATCTTTCATCTGATTTTCATCCTTTGTTTGTTAGTTCTACCATACAAATGTATCCCAATTTTATTTCTTAGTTATTTGTCCATTTATATCATGGCCCCTCACAAAATTTTCGAACTACAAGAGGCAGTTTTTAATTTTGGACAAGCAATTTTTCATTGTGGACAAGCATTTATTAAACTTCTCATAATTTTAGGAACCATTTTTGCAGAAAATCTAAATAAACTCCGAGGAGATAGAAGTAACTGAAAGATGACCAACCAATGTCGGAGAAGTCACACTCCAAAAACAAGATGCAAATAGCACACAAAATCAATTAGGCGGACAGGAAACGTAGTTCCCCCACTTCCGGATCCAATTACGTGCAAATAGAGAGGAAGTCTTGCTGCCCCCACGTTCCATGTCCGGTTTCTAATTACCATCCCTCGACCAGCAGCTAAATTGAGGTCAACTGGGAACCTCTCTATGCCACCGATTTTGGATTCCAATTCAAGCCTGCGCATCGACTTTTACAATGTCAATCAAATCGACTGTCATTCGAAAATCAAACAAGGTACACGCACACACATTTCTTACACAACAGACTTCTAACATTTTCCACAACACACACAAAGACAAAAAATATATAGGGCATAATTGAGCAATTAAAACATTTAGATCAGGGCATGTAGATACACAAAAGGGTTCAAACCAATACACCTTATTGTTCATATTAATCATTTTCATCATTTTCTCTCAATTAAAATTTAAATATATAATCAATTTATCAATTTATTCAACTTATTATCACTTTAATCATTAATTATCATTTTTTTTACCAATTAGTTTATATTATCATAATTTCAAATCAACGAGAACTCATTGGTTTTCTTTTAAAATTGGATATTATATTTTATTTTGATTTACAAAAACATTCTTTTTTTTTTTCCTATTTCTTTTTTTCCACCATGCAACAAAACATTTATTTTTTTTTTTCACCATGCAACAAAACATTTTTTTTCCCACCATGCAATCAAGCATTCACTTTGATTTCTTCCAACTTTTTATTTTTATTTTTATTGTTGATTTCTCAAAAGACCTAATAAAAATCCCTCGATTTCCATTCCCAATTTCGAGCAAGAATATAGTTAGGCATTTTTCCTTTTTTTTCTCACCATGCATCAAGCATTCACTTTGATTTCTTCCAACTTTTTATTTTTATTTTTGATTTCTCAAAAGACCTTATGAAATTTCCTCGATTTCTTTTCCCAAAATTCGAGCAAAAATTAGTTAGGCATTTTTCTTTTTTTTCACCATGCAACAAAGCATTTTTTTTTCCCACCATGCATCAAGCATTCACTTTGATTTCTTCCAACTTTATATTATTTTTGATTTCTCAAAAGCCCTAATAGAACTCCCTCGATTTTTTTCCAATTTCGAGTAGAAATTAGTAAGGCGCATTTTCTTTTCTTTTTAATCCACTATGTACCATAGCATTCATTTTGATTTCTTACAATTAAATTTTTTTTTTTGATTTCTATTAATTATACTCAACCTATATCATCAACACCATTCTATATTACTTCTTATATCACCACCAATGCTTGTATATAACCTCTCAATACCCACAACTAATTTTCCCACAAAATTATTTTTCACTTTACAGAATTCTCTCAGGCTAACCCCTTCTTGAATTCTTCACATGTAGGGGGCGCATCTGTCATAATTTGTATATAATTGTATGCCCCCCGACCCACTATGCATGTACAATGTATGATTTTCAAAGATTTAATAAAGAATAAGGTAACTGGAGGAAAGAAAGTGGCAACAAGACATAGGAAGCAGGCTAAAAGCGGGCACAAGTATAAATAACTTGTACAGTCAATACTTCCTGGCAAGCCCGGACGTATCTGGTATCCGAAGAAGTTATATCAGTAGAGAGACGCCCAATATTTCCGGACAGAACCGGACGTATTTGATAACGCGGAAGTAAATAGAGTCGAACACACCCGATACTTCCTGACCAGGCCGGGCGTAACTAACACCAAAGAAAGCCGCCGGTCCAATTAGGAAGCAACAACTAAGTAGGTCAACCAATAGAAAAACGGACACGTTCCATCATTCGACCAATGGGAAGGAAGACAACTCGTGGTGTTAAATCGAAAAGCAAGAATTGTCAGTAGGGTTTTGGCTCCCAAGGAGGTGACATCGGCTCTGGACCTCTCTCCCTCTGCTCATCCCGTAGCTAAGTACAATCACCACCATGTGATCAGATAATTAACAATCAAAATCGCTCCGCTCTTCTCAAGCTTTCTTTCCTCCAACCCAGTTGCCTTTTATTTTCAAACCCCATCACGTGTCCTGATTATTCCTAACTGTAGGCTTCACTTGCCACTCAACGACTGCGTTTCAACCAATCCTCACCATTCAAATCGAACAACAAGAAATTCCGCAACGATATTGTCACAGAACGGTTAAGTCGACAGAATTCTACAACAGAGTAATACATCAAATATTGCAGTGTAATAACTTTGGATATATTACATATATGTCGTAGCTAAATGAAGAGGCGCAGCCGTTATGCCTAGCGAACAGCGCACCCGCGATGTCTGCCACCTTTATTTTTTGTCCCGCTTTTATACATGGATGAATTTACATATTTACATTTTAACACAAGCGTAACATATTTACATACTTCTTTTGACAAAAATAAATTATATCTCTTGTCATTAACTATACAAATTATGACATATACATTTTAAAATATATATATATTATGTTAGTCATTGAAAATTAATTAATTAATCCCGACGTCTCTGTGACAAACTGACACCAATCTAGAGGGTTTTCTTAAAGAATTATAGACTCATGTATGTGTCAGAAATCGGTGAGGTTTGTTAATGTAATTATTTCTGTAAAATTAGTAATGCAAAATGTTAATCACGCCTTATTAAATTATATAGGCGCGGGCTCAAATATTTTTAAAAAGGAAAAGTCCTCATTTATAACTTACATGCATGACTGTACAATAATTTTGTAATCAATTTATAACATACTAGCCGAGTGACCCGGGCAACGCCCAGGGTTTACCCAAAGGGCCTGCAGAGACTTTAAAAGTATAGATGGTGGCTTAAAAATCGCAATGGGTATATTCAGATTTCCTAGAAGCAGCATTTCAAGTAAGGATGAGTAAAAATACTTTCTAAGTATAAATTCGTTAATTCGACCATGTTTTGATTTCCAGAACCTATGAAATTACAAACAGTAATTCGACAATACCGATAATTCGACCCCTTGCGATAATTCGACCTTGATTTGATTTCCCAATCTCTGGCCTATCAAATAACAAACGGTAATTCGACAATATTAATTATTCACCACTTCTGATAATTCAACCATTTTAAAATGCAAATTTCGACGATTGATGTTTACTTACAACTTTACTAAAAAAAAGGTATTATAGATGCGAGCAACGAAACATTTTGAACCCATATAATGCAAATTCATATCCTCACTTATAGGGTGTCAAGCCTAAAGGATGCGAATTCATGTCCCTGATTTCTAAAAATTAACATAAAATTGTAGGCTACCAACGCGAATTCGCGTCTACTGGGATCTTTTCCCATACCTTCTTGCCTATTTATCAGTGGGTTGGGTTGGGGGGGAATGTCAGCTGTCCCAATGTACCTGTAAAATGTCACATGCGACCGAGTTCAAGCAGCCATTATTTTTATTTATTTCAAGCTATATAGATTACATTAAAAGAAAATATCATTTTTTAAACATGTTATTATATGAACAACTCGATTTTCATACGGCCCACTGGACCATGTAACTCTGGAATCATAAGTGCAAAAACAGACATCCCTAAAGGACTCCTTTAAAATATCTTTATGATTCTTTTTTAATAATATTCTTAAACATTTTTAATTTTTTTTTTCATATTTATTAACTTTTCAATATAGAAAATAAGATAACATAAAAGGGATAAATTCATTTAATGGACCTCACTAAAAACTGCATTTCTAGCCGAGTGACCTGGGCAAAGCCCCAGGTTTACCCTAAAGGCCTGTGAATGGGCAGGATAACCATATGTGTGCCATTGCAAAGATCCTAAATCAATGTATAGAGCACTGGGGAAAATAGGTTTTTTTTTTTTTTGCTTATCCCTAGTACACGTGGTACAGGCCATGATAATCATGGTGGGTAGTTAGCGACTGCTTTTACTGTAAGCGCACCACATGTCTACACATGTGAAAAGCAGTTTGACTTTGCACTTACAAATGCCAGAGCCCCGTTCGGTTACTTGCACTCGCTGGTGGGGTTGGACTTTTGCAAGAATCGGGGGCCATTGGAGCATTTTTTTTTTTTTAAACAGAAAAAAGTGCCCAATGCGGGAATCGAACCCGGGTCCTAGTGGTCGAAAACCAAACGGTTTACCCAGCCTTCCACCGACCAAAAGTCAAAATAATAATAAATATTTTATGAATGAACAAATAATACAAAAAATTGCTTTCAGGTGAGAAACTATAGGCATTGGTGAAAACTTTAAAAAATTATATTGAAAAAAAAAAAAGAAAACAAATATTAAAAGAAAATTCAATACAACACAACTATATAGCAAATACAGCCATTATTTCTAGCCGAGTGACCCGGCAACGCCCCGGGTTTAGCCTAAAAACATGTGAAGCGCTAGATAACCATATGTGAGACATTGCATAGATCCTGAATCAATGTATAGAGCACTGGGGAAATTAGGTAAATAAAGACCAAAAATCAAAATACTTAATTATAAATATTTTATTAGTGAACAACTAATACAAAAAAATCCTTTCAGGTGAGAAACTATGTTGTTGATGTTTCTTATCCCCTTGTGTAAAGATTACACGAATTCCATGATCTCATGGAATGGGGTATAGGGGTGCAGCTTTCGTTGATCATGGCACCATGATCCAGGCACACTTTGGTGAAAGTCTGACTTTGCCTGTGATTTGAGGCCATTCCAAATATGGAAGCCTTTGTTTCTGACTCTAACATGAGCACAGACGCAGCTCCTCCGTATCCCTGGAGTGGAACCATTGCTGAGGTCCATCAACTGGGTCAGTTGAACTCAGGATTTTTAAAGAGGGAGTGTCCCTCCTGGTTACAGCATCAAGTCTACCAGAACAAGACTTGATACAATCGTGTAGAGAGTTTACTGTGCCTCCCAACAATGTCCACTGCACCACAGGCCAGTTACAGAGGGGTAAGCATAGGAGGTGTGAGAAACTATAGGCATTGGTTGATGAGGCACAATTTGGATTGTAGATTATAAACAAAAGGTAATAAGACCAAATCCAAATATATAAATAGTGTGTGACGTTTCGGTAACAGCGTTGTTACCATCTTCAGACAAAAGTACTGAATGGAAAAAAGGAGCCTACAGCACCCGGTGTTCCCAGGTGGTCACCCTCCCAAGTACTGACCGAGCCCGACGTTGCTTAACTTCGGTGATCGGACGAGAACCGGTGTTTTCAACGTGGTATGGCCGTAGGCCATAGTACTTTTGTCTGAAGATGGTAACAACGCTGTTACCGAAACGTCACACACTATTTATTTATTTGGATTTGGTCTTATTACCTTTTGTTTATAGGCATTGGTGAAACTTTAAACAATTTTTTTGGAAATGAAACAAAAAGTAAAAGAAAACAAATCTTAAAAGAAAATTAAATACAACACAACAATATACCAAATTAGACAACATAAAAGGCATACATTCATTTATTTGAAATAAATATCCAAATAAATAAATAGTGTGTGACGTTTCGGTAACAGCGTTGTTACCATCTTCAGACAAAAGTACTGAATGGAAAAAAGGAGCCTACAGCACCCGGTGTTCCCAGGTGGTCACCCTCCCAAGTACTGACCGAGCCCGACGTTGCTTAACTTCGGTGATCGGACGAGAACCGGTGTTTTCAACGTGGTATGGCCGTAGGCCATAGTACTTTTGTCTGAAGATGGTAACAACGCTGTTACCGAAACGTCACACACTATTTATTTATTTATTTGGATTTGGTCTTATTACCTTTTGTTTATAGGCATTGGTGAAACTTTAAACAAATTTTTTGGAAAATGAAACAAAAAGTAAAAGAAAACAAATCTTAAAAGAAAATTAAATACAACACAACAATAAACCAAATTAGACAACATAAAAGGCATACATTCATTTATTTGAAATGAAAAAAAAAAATTAAAAGAAAACAAATCTGAAAATAAAATTGAACACAACACAACTATATAGCAGATAAGACAACATAAAAAGGAAAAATTCATTTAAAGGACCTCATTAAAAACTATATTTCTAGTTTTATAAATACGTGGGTTCAACTTTACCCGTATGCTATTCAAAGTTCGCACACGTGAAAAAGCCACATAGAGCTGTCCATGAGTAAACACGGGCTCATGTAGCAAGAGACCCACTCTAGCAAAGGTTTGGCCTTGAGCCTTATTAATAGTCATGGCAAAAGCCAACCTTAGTGGAAACTGACGCCTCTTCAGAATGAAGGGAAGGTTGGTATCTGAAGGAGCCAAAGATATTTTTGGCACCAATAAAGTTTGTCCAACTTTGGTCCCTGTCAGTATTTGTGCTTCTAGGACATGAGAGCGCATGCGCTGGATAACCATACGTGTGCCATTGCAGAGACCCTGCTTAGGATTCAAATTTCTAAGGAGCATAACAATAGCACCAATCTTAAGGTTTAACCGGTGTGGAGGCATTCCTGTGGGAGTAAGGCTATTAAGGAATTCAGTAGGGTAGTTATTTTGTTCCTCCACATTCTCACACTCGACACTGTCAACACTGAGAAAACACTGACTCCTGTTTGGTAAGCGATCCAAAACTTTTTCATTAATCTCTAATGAATCTGTGTTTTTTTGGCGTTAAAATCACAGACTGGCTAAGGGCGGTAATATCACCATAGGAAGAACAAAATATTTCCTGCACCAGGTCAACCCCATGAAAGATACAGCTTTCTGGAAGAGAAATGAGGCCCTGTTGGTCTGTAGGTAGATCACCATCACCAACTTTAAGTAACCATTGAGAGAAGCTCTGTGCATCAATACCTGCTCGCATATTCTGAGTAAGGCGCAAGATCACAAACAATGGCCATAGCTTGCTTTGCTTAATGCAAGCAGCAACAATTTCAGCTCTTGAAGCTCGAGGTACCACAGGTAGCACTTGGCGAAAGTCACCTCCAAGAACAACAACCTTTCCGCCAAAAGCAAGGTCACAATGCATAATGTCCTTTAGGAGACGATCCACAATTTCAAGTGCTCTGTAGTGGGCCATAGGAGCCTCATCCCAAATAATTAAGGATGATCTACGAATAAGCTCAGCCTCAGAACTATTGGCCGAGATCGCAGCTACAGAATTCTCAAGCAAGGGAATCGGCAGCTTAAACCTGGAATGGACAGTCTGGCCACCTGACAAAAGGGTAGCCGCTATTCCAGTGGAGGCCAGCGGAATGACAATTTTTCCAACGGCTCTAACACAATGAATTAGGGTGTTATAAACATAAGTCTTGCCCGTACCACCAGGCCCATCAATAAAAAAGCAACGTGGATTTACATTGAGGGAATCAACAATTGTGTCAACAATTGACTTTTGATCTGGTGTAAGGGACCTATACATTTCTGTCCCAATTTGCAGCTCTGCATTAACATCAAGGTGATCCTCTCCTGAATCAAGAAGTGGGGTTAGGGGTGCAGGAAGTCCATAATGGTGGCAACTGAGGCGATTTTCACTCAGCTGGAATTCAAGCTCTCTGAGAGTCATCTGTTCAGCAGCTGCGTCAGATGTTGCACGAGAAAAGTCCTCACTAAGATACCCCTTGTATTTGGTCCACAGTGATACAGGGTCGGTAGGATTATTGTAGATGAGAATTGTCGCAAAGAGCTGCCGCAGTTGACAAGGCATTTGGAACAAAGCCGCCTCAGCTAAGCATGCATCCCATTCAGAATCATCAGCCAATAATCCACGGCGCTGGGCAGCCTCTTTAAAAGTGGAGCAAACAATATCATCCACAGTTCGCAAATCTTCAAAACTCTGAGCACCTGCAACATGTAATAGTAGAAGCCGGAGGTGGTAACGCTCAGAATCTTTAGGATTCACTGAACACATACGTCCAATGCACAAAGCCCCACCCCGAACTCTAGCACTCCATTGATTCTGCCTGAAAACATAAGCGGAAGGTATGTCTCCATATAAAAGTGATCTTGCGGATACATTAACACAATTGAGCTGAAACCAGGCAGTCAGAGTTGTGCGTCTGCGTGAGGCATTTTCAAGAGCCTGTTCTTCACTACCTTCAACAAAATAGACAGATTGAAAATTAGGTAGATGAACAGCTAAGCGACATATGGTATGCGAGTGAGCATGCAAGCGATATTCAAACATTCGCCACATTGCCTCAGGAGCACTTACATACCGAGCGTCAAGAAAGTTTTTGATTTCATCATGTGCCCTGCTTTCCATATCTAATTCTCCAACAGACACTTCCACCTCAGCCCTGTCGTGTCCCTTATATACATACTTGAAAAGATATTTGACACTTTTCACAGAGGCACAGACCTCCACATTAATGTGAGCATTGAACCTAACCAGCAGATAGGGGTTATAGGGAACAACCCAGCGGTTATCCACCTCGTGAGTGCCCACAACTAATGTCTGGCCGTCATCTCGACGTCTGTAGCGAGGATAGCCATTATTGTTAGCCTCAGTCAGCTGCAGGAATGATTTAGGGAAGTCTTTAGTACACTTGCCATCAGACATGCATGGTGAGTGAAGATTGAAGTTTCCACAAGGACCATGGATCATATGTTTACGAACCATGTCATACAGCTGAACCTGCATAGTAGGGCTAAGAATTTCTGCACAAACCAATCTGTCAATGGCATCCCTGTCTCTAGGCTTGTCTTCTTCTCTAAGCATAAACAGCATGTGGGCATGCGGTAAACCGCGTTTTTGGAACTCAACAACATGCACCCGAGCAATGACCACTCCCAATACATGCTGACTAACAATCTCGTGCAGTAATTGTTGTAACTTGAGATTCCGGTCTATCAGAAGGATTCTGGTTAGGAAGAAGATTTTCAACAATGTCAGTCCAACGTGGGTTACAGGTAAATGTCACGAATAGGTCAGGTCTTCCAAACTTTCTAACAATGGCCATTGCATCCTGATAGTTTTGTTGCATGGCCCGGGAACTCCCAGGAAAGGAAGATGGAAGAATAAAAATACGGCCTATTCGCACACCCCGAGAATGTTCCTGCTCATGGATATAATCCATCAGACCTTGATATAACTCCACCCTAAGCAGGGACTGATTTTGGCGAATATAGTTCAGGCGATTGCCCTCTGTTTTAACATAGGCATCAACAACATATTGCTGAAATAGTCTCCTGCCATAGTGAATGGGCGAAAAGCCAGGTCTGATGGCCAACCTATAACTATAGAACTGAAGCATGGTAACATGGTTTCTAGTGCTTGTGCGCATGTTTTCTTCATGTAAGATTCCTATTGCCCAACCAGGATCACCGGCAGGAAATAAAAGAGGGTATGTCATTGGGTCACAGTTAGGATTAAGTGGAGAAATACGCACTAAACCACAATCATGCGGAAAAACAGCAATATCTCTGTTAGAAGGTACATGGCCATCTTGATCAACAAAAATGGCCGCAACTTCACTTACACTTGGGGCATTATATCGGCGAAGATCTCTACAATGATTTTGCCGGATGAGCATCTGAACCTGACACATTTGCCGGTTCTCAATGCGAGCCCGGTGTTCCTCAGCTAGTTCCACCTGGTGCATCTGCCTATAAGCAGAAGTATACGGATTCACACGCCTAAGCACAGAATCCAAAAGAGTCAATATACCAGGATGGCATTCCAAAGGCCTAGATGCTGCAATGCGTGTATTATTCGCAGCCTCAGAATCCAAAATATAAAGTTGGGCATAAGACGGGGCTCTGTTTCCATGAGGATGAAGGGGCCCAGTCAAATGATAGATCTGTCCATGGATTCTATAACAAAAAGGCCCCTGTCCAGAAAAGACATCAACCTGCGCACCCATGGAGGCAAATGCCAAAGAGCTGTTGTAGCTCCGAATGTTGGTCTGGAAGTACTTAGCCTCCACACTGTTTGAAGTAATCAATTCCATCATTTCATATGGAAAGGAGGACAAAGTAGGAAGAATAACTTTCCCTTTGTGGCAGCAGGAGCTACCAACAGTTTCGCCAGGGAAATGAAGGGCTGAGCAGTAAGGGCAGACTATATCGAGGCTCCCAATAATGTATTCAGTGGGAACAGGAGAAATAGGATTAGGGGCGTTGTTCCCGTGGCGAGTCCTATAAGCGAGTCTTCCACGGCCTCTGCGAGGCATGATACAGAAGCCGCTGAAAAAAAAAAAGCTAAACTAAAAACCAAGTTGAGCAAATACATGTTAAAATAAATTTAATGTAAAAGATCTCAATATAAACAACATATTAAATTGCACAGTGCAAAAATGTAGAAAATTGTATGTATCATATAACATTTTATCATATAACAAATAAAGTAATCAACAATTGATTATACAAATAAATAATTAGCCTCTTATTGAGAAAAATAAAGATGCCAAAGACATTATGAAAGATACTGCAAAAAAGAATTATGAAAGATACGGCAAAAAAGAAAACCAGACACAAAAAATTGAGCAAAATGTAAAATTAAAAACTATAACAAAGAACCCGCAAATTAATTTAATCAGAAATACAAAAAAGACGCTGAAAAAAAAAAGGTAAAATAAGAACCAAGCAGAGGAAAACTATAAAACTGAAAGCCAGGACAGGCATAAAAAGAAAATTCCAAGCAAGTGAGGAAACAATTGATGAAAAAAAAAATGTGCAAATAATATGTATAAAAAAAAGCAAAGCCCAATTCTAAACCCAAATATTTTTTTTATGAGAAGAACATCAACATATTGAATGATTATGGCAGTCCATAGCTTCCCTGACAAAAATTCACCAAAAAAGTTAAATATGCCAAAATAAGTAAGGCACTTTTGCAGCCCCCCTGACAAAAATTCACTAAAAGAGTTAAGTATCCAAAAAATATTTTGGTATATATATTGCTAAATGTGTAACAAACATGTATATGAAAAAGCAAAGCTTAATTCTAAGTTTTAATATTTTTTTCAATATACAGAAGAAATAAGACACAAAAATGGAGCTAAATTCAAATGAAAAACTATAACAAACAGTTATAAAATATAATTATTATAGAATAAAGTAATAATTCAATCTACAAATAGAAAAATGTATATATTTAAATGAAAAACTAAGTTTCAATATTTTTTTTAATATACAGAAGAAATAAGACAAAAATGGAGCTAAATTCAAATGAAAAACTATAACAAACAGTTATAAAAGATAATTATTATAGAATAAAGTAATAATTCAATCTACAAAGCGAAAAATGTATATATTTAAATGAAAAACTATAACAAAGTACTTACATAATCAAATTAATCAGATATATATATTATTTCAAAACACATTTCTACGGAATTTCAAAACAAATGATTGATGATGATAAATGCAAAAAATCTACGATTGTAAAATAGATTAAATTAAAAAATAAAAATAACTGTTAACATTAGGAAAATAAAAACAGGCCTATGACACGAAGAAAAAAATAACGAAAATTTTGGTATATAGATTGTTATGTGTAGTTCAGAATCTTCGGAGGAGATAGCTCAGGACTTTACAATGGAAAACTCTGTTACGGTATTATCTATATAGAAGACTATCAGAGGATCTACAAGCCTAAATATTTGCACACTTGTTTATTCCCGATTCCAATGCAAGTGTACAAAATTTCAGACTTCTAGGTATTCAGGATATTGGGTTGGAAGAAAATATTCTCATCATGCTGTGTTTGTGTTATCAATTTCTAACATATTTTCAGAATAACTAAAACCTTAAAATTTTACACACTCGTTTAATCCTGATGACAATAAAAGTATGCAAAATATCAGAAGTCTAGATCGACAAGAAGTATGTTAAATTTAATTTAATTTCTGAAATTCATTGTTATCCCTTTGTTATTCCCATTCCTGGACACTTTAATTTTCCGTTCATCATTACTCTTCACAATTCATCCTTCCATACTTCATCCCTAAGGATAGGAATAGTCGTTATTTCTCCTTACAATAGTTAAAATTACGATATTTCGTTCTGTAAATTGCGGTAAAACTTGTTAAACGTCATGCATTGTTATCATTATTAAGCCTTTACTTGTGTCCTTTTTCCATTTATAAAATAAATCCTAGAGTCAAAACAGAAGTTTGAAGTATACAATTACTATATTTCCATTGTGTGTCCTAATTCGCCAGAAAAAAAAAAACATAGTAAGACCTAAGGAAAGAAAATCGTTTTACACAGTGTTATATTAGAAGATTCTATATTTATTCTTTTTACTAATTTTGTAGTCAAATTTTGAATTGTAATACTATATTTTAGAATTCTTGATATAATATTGTCAGGAATTCGTAGAGTCCGTCAGGGGTAATAAAGGCAGTTTTTTCTCTATCTGCTTCATCGACTTCTATTTGCCAATATCCTGAACGAAGGTCCATTGATGAATAAAATTTAGCTCCTTTCAGGGAGTCAAGTGTATCATCGATTTGGGGTAGTGGGTAAACGTCTTTTTTAGTAACTTTGTTTAGTCGTCTGTAATCCACACAGAAACGCCAGTTACCATCCTTCTTCTTCACTAAAATAACCGGCGATGACCATGGACTTTCTGAATGACGTATAATCCCGGCGTCTAGCATTTTGTCCACTTCCGTTTGGATTGCTTGGCGTTCTGTAGGGGAGACTCGATATGGTCTATGCTTTACAGGTTCATTATTTTTATCAAATATTTTTTCATATCGTTTTAAAATTGATAAGATTTGAGACTGCTGCTCTTCTGATAAATCATCACTAATTAAATTTTGTAAAAATTTAAAGTCATTTTTATCAGCATGACTGGCATGATTCGCATTTTTCACCTCCTTATTAAATTCAGAACATTCTGAAATAGCCGTCAAGTTATTTTCTTCAACCCTTTGAATTTTTTCCAGGCACATTCCCTTAGGGACTATTTGAGCTGTGGTGCTAGAATTTACGATCCAAAGTTTTCCTTTATTATGGGAAAGCCTTAATAATGCACAGGGAAGTGTTAACCCTTTTCCTATCAATACCTTTTTCGAAGGTTCAAAAAGTACCTGATTTTGCCCATTAAGCTCTTCACTCATAACATTTATTAGTTTGGTAGATTCGGCTGGGATTACGACGCTTCTGCTAGCCACAACCTTTCCCATGGAAGCTGGTGAATTTAGTACATCTTTGGCCTCTTCCAATCTCTTTCGGCGCGTCCACAATCAATCACGGCATTTGATGCCTCTAGAAAATCCCATCCGAGGATAATACTTGGGTTACTATTAGGGAGGACGATAAACTCAAGCGGCTGTTCCAATCCATTGATGCTCAAGCTGATTGTGCATCGGCCGATCGATGTAACATTCTTGCCATCAGCAACTTTCAGAGTCATTCCGTTATCCTTGAACATGGTCTTTTTTAATTGTCGTCTTAATCCATCAGAGATAACTGAAAAAGAGGAACCTGAATCGACCAGAGCAGAAAATGCAATGTCATCAATGATGATTTCGACATAATTTTGTTGTAATTTAGCGGCTGTCGACGATGGAGGGTTTTTCACACCCGCGGCTTCCCCCTCGAAAGAAGACGCGACGCTTAGTTTTTTTCTAGATTGTAGCGGCGTGGGGGTTGGCTTATATGGCGGCCTGGGGAAATGGACTGGCGTCTTGGGGATCTTCCTCTGTTTGGATACGGCGATTGTCTGCGGTAGATTTGGCTTCTTATGGCTTGGTGGTTACCCATTTGAGGTTCTTGGGTGCTTGGTGCATGTCCTTCGGGTCTCTGCGTCCATTGTCGTCGTTCTCTACAATATCGCTTAACATGGCCTGGGCGGCCGCAATTAAAACACATTGGGATGTTGTCATGCGTCCTCCATTCATCCGTTCTTCGTTGTGGTGGCGTCTGGTTATATATGGGTGTTTGGGTAGGGTACTGACGTCGTGGAACCTGGTTGAATGTACGTGTTTGGTTGGGGTACGACTGTCGTGGCGGAGGTCTTTGAATAGGCTTCGAAATTGAAGCTACGTTTTTTTCAATCTCTTCTCGGATAATTTCTTTCAGAGAATATGGTTCAGGGGTAGTTGACTCGGGATTTAGTGCGCGATGAACTTCTTCACGCACGATGCGTCGGATTAAGTCTTCCATTGATTCAGAGTCTGCTGAATCGATGGCGGCAACATTCGGTAGTCTGTCGAATACTACACGTTTATTTACACGTTTTTTATTTGAAGCCTCGATTTTACGACACCATTTGATGAACTCATCGATAGTTGCGATGTCTAAAATGATTATTGACTGATATATCTCCTCCGATATCCCTTTCGTCAAGTGTGCGACTATTTCATGGAGAACATCTTGAATGTAGGAATCACTGGTCTCCTCCTTCCCCTGAGCTCGAGTTTTGAGGTTCTCTGCGAGCTGATCTTTTTGGGTGACATGATGTCCGAAATTCTGAGAAAACATTTTCACAAAAATATCCCATGAATTAATTTTCTCTTCAACATTTTCGTACCATCTGTGCGCTGTTCCTTGGAGGAAAAAATAAACATTTGCGAGACACATTGAATCATCCCAGCAGTTGTAGCGAGCGACGCGATGGAATTCTTTCAACCATTTTTCTGGATTCTGGTTGCGTTCTCCAGTAAAAATAGAAGGATTTCTAAAAGGTTGAAAGTGGTACTGACCCATTTTTGTCTGTGTCTCTTGCTTGACCATAGCGATGTTTTCTACAGGTTCTAGTCCTTGTAGTCTTCTGCTTCTTCTAACGGCTTGGGCGTCGAGGGAATATTCCAGCTTCTCCACCAGTTGTCACGGTAGTGATAACGAGTATAACAAAAGTTTAAGTAAAAATAATTTATTTATAAAATGCAAAACTATTTCTAAAATTTATTTACAAGTAATAATATACAAGAATGGTAAGGGGTGATGACTATCCAAATATTAATGATGATATACCACAGAATATTTAAAATAATTATTCAGTGACAATATTTTGCACAAACATTATACACTAGTATAGGATTAATAAATTATATAAAAAACAAATCAAATGAAATAATGAGTCTATCGTTTGAATATATTATATTCGAAAATAAATATATATATTACTATTAAATTAATGAATTATTTTATACTTTTAAAGAACTAGCCGCACGCGCGGCTGGCGTAGGCTGGTATATCAATCCCAACCGTCATGAAAGTTCAAACATAGCGCAGCCTTGGTGATTTTTCGAACTGATCTTAAAGAGCCAGAAACATGTTACCACAAGTATAGGATAAAGGTTTTGAATAAATACTTATAATACAATATAATTCGGCTTCTGATTCTAGAGTATGTTTGACAAGTTTAACCGCAAATGTTTCTTTTGAATGAAAAATCGTAATTTATTTTTTAAGGAGAAATAACTACAATTCCTATCCTTAGGGATGAAGTATGGAAGGATGAATTGTGATGGATTGTGTGTGTGTGTTTGACAATACATTCTTTCATACTTCATCCCTAAGGATAGGAATAGTCGTTATTTCTCCTTAAAATAAATTACAATTTTTCGTTCAAAAGAAACATTTTCGGTAAAACTTGTCAAACGTTGTTCAATAAATACTTATCTTCAGGCGCCATCATAGCACTTTGTTTCTGAGCAGAGCAGTAAAGATCAGGTATTGGAAGCTCTAGCGCCTTGGACTTTCATAGATATATCCACGTTGAGAACTGTCAAGGGCATACATTTTCAGCCACGATCCATACCAAAAGGGTCCCATGCCACTTTGGAACTTGGTCGCTACCATATCGCTTCGCAAGGGATCTATATGCACAGCCCTCTAATTTCAGCCCTTGTGTCGCTCAAGAAGATTCCACCAGGCCCACGCCAAAAGCCATATTTTGCAGCTCTGGCCACGCCATGTGGGTTTCGACGCGTCCATAGCCGAGGGCCATATTTTGAAACCCTCGCGGCTTAATGTTATTCCATGCGACATATATTCTTCATGCACTGTGATAATATATTTCAAATCACATTGGAGATTAGAAAAATCTCGGGTTCTTCGCTTGATATAGTTTCTATAAACTGACCAATATACCGAAACATTTGTACAATTTGACGCGAACACTTCATCATTGCCTTTAAACTCCAGCCATTACATCGCACCCCTATCGTAAAAATATGGTATAAGAGCGACTCTAATTAGCTCTGTCTATTCTAGGCAATGGCATATATTTAATTTTGAAACTAATTTAGACGCCCACGATTATTTTAATAATTAAACTGCCAAAACGCTGGGAGAGTTCACTACTGATGAGCTAGGCCCTTCCATTAGTATTTCATTGCAGTAAGGGCAGTAGAGGTTACTCTTAAATTTTTAAAAGAATCATACACGTCTATAATAGCTTCGATTTCTCATTACAGATGGCGCACTAATGTATCATATATTTGATTTCGGAACCATTATAGAAATCGAAGAAAGAGCAAAACTCTCAAAAGATGTCATTTGCAAATTATAATCCAATCGCAATAGCTAATTGCTCATTAGTTCAAAGTTCCTGCTTGGATGTGTCATAAATTCTCGGGGGATTTGTCCGCATATCGGGCTGCACATGAGCGCCAAATGCAAGCAATTTTATCAGCTTCTCAGATGGCGAAATACATTCTACCATCATTTCCATTTAGCGCTGATATTTCGACAGAGAAAGCGTAACTATTTCAGTTCATCATTTTGTGGAAGATATTTGAACTCTAAATAGAACGTTTAGTATTATATCGTCCACATTTTTGATCAAATATGGCGTAATAATAATACAGATTGGTGCTTAGAAAAGAGCAAAATTGTATAGCGATATGGCAAAATAATTTGGTCTCCAAGTTAGTTCATCTCTTTTGATAATGGTTGACGTCTTTATAGGCGGTCTTGTAAAAATTTGACCGATAAATATTGAGCCCAATCAATTCAAAAGTAAAGCAGAATGGATTGCGCATTGGCCTTGGTATTTTCACAGACGAATCATGAAACAAATATGGTGGTGGTGCTTATCTCTATGGTTAAACCAATTCCTGAAGTCCACTCCTCTCCAATTTTGCGATGGTTGTTATAGACCTGGAAAATAGGTCCTCTATTGTCAGTTCTGAGCATGATATGTTCCGGAGAAGCTTCCGCACTATTGCATTTCAAGCAGTTATTGAAGGTTTTTTTTGTCCATTTTGAAATTTTAAGGTTTTTATATGGCAACTTCTTAATCTTGCTAAAGCTGTTTGTTGATTTCTATTGAGAATTTGTGAAGCAAATATGATCTACAAATCACTTTATCGCTGATAATTTTGCTTGGTCTTAAATAAGACGTATTGCAAAATTTCGTTCGATAGAATTCAGTGAATTTGAGTCACTGCGAAGTTTTTAAAGCAAACAAATCATTAAATTCAAAATCAGATTGTTTTGATTCACTCGGCGGCTCATAATTTGGCAAAACAGCTCCAAATTGAGCACCTCACCGAGGTAATTTCTTTTTAAAAGCCTTTGCGCCGAAAATTAAATGGTAGATATTGAAACGATGCTTCTCAACAACTTGGAAAAAATGCATTAATTATTCTTTGAAATACGCAGCGTTCAAATAAACGTCTAACTTGAAATGAGAGTTGCCAAAAATGGCTTCAAAAATGTATCCATTGTTGCTACTATGGCGATTAGAAACTTTTGAAAATAATTTTTCTTTTTTTTTTCGAGTTAAATAAATATTTAGAGAATTTTTGAATTTATACATTACAAAGGCATTCAAATTTCATCAAATACAACACCAAATTATCGCTTTTAAAATTGAAAAAATAATATGAAATAAAACTAATATTTTTGAATGGATCGATGTACAGTTAAACCTGTCTATAGCGCCCCCTCTTGGGACTCACCAAAATAGGGTGCTATAGAAAGGGGGTGCTATAGACAAGTCACATTTAATGTAAAATACAATATAACGCCGCTGATGATTGTAAAACGAAAATTAAAATTATACCGCGAATGTTTCTTTTAAAAATCGAAATTTATTTTCAAAGAGAAATAGCGACATTTCTAACTTTGAGGATGAGGTATGAAAAGGTGAAACATGAAGAGTAATGGAGAACGGAAAAATAAAAATAAAAAGTGTCCAGGGGCGGGAATCGAAATGTCGCTATTTCTCTTTGAAAATAAATTTCGATTTTTAAAAGAAACATTCGCGGTATAATTTTAATTTTCGTTTTACAATCATCAGCGGCGTTATATTGTATTTTAAATGTTACTTTAAATATAAGTTATGAACGGAAAAATACGTCCAGGGTAGCCGAGTGGACAAGGCACCTGCCCGGTAAGCAGAAGGGTGTGGGTTCGATTCCCGCCCCTGGACACTTTTTATTTTTCCGTTCTCCATTACTCTTCATGTTTCACCTTTTCATACCTCATCCTCAAAGTTAGAAATGTCGCTATTTCTCTTTGAAAATAAATTTCGATTTTTAAAAGAAACATTCGCGGTATAATTTTAATTTTCGTTTTACATTTAATGTAAATCGCATCGTACTACGTATTTAAAATCGGGCGCTATTTAGAAGGGGCGCTATAGACAGGTTTAACACTGTATTATTACTATAAAAATAACTTAAAATGACTAAAGAAACGTTTTAAAAACTGGTATTTGAAAAATAAAAAATAAAATACCTATTTAATATCGATTCAAAATATATGAACGAAATGTAAAACAAATACAACAGATATAAAAAAAATTGCGATTTAGAATTATAAAATATCAAAAACCTTTCGAAAATAATTTTCTTTATAAGAAACAGCGCGAGCAACGTGCAAAGTCACAATTAAAAGTAACTCCGCCTTTGCCGGTCCCAAGCCCGGATGAAAAAGGAGAAGAGGGAGCAGTAACAAGCTCACTATAAAACCTGCTTCAGCTGGCTCGTCTGATAGTACCCTGTAAGGGCTTATAATCCAGGGATACAGGATAAGCAGCGTTTGTACTCCATGTTAGGAGCGGCTGCACACGGCATCTGTTCCTCATGTCAGAGACGGCCATTTCTTTTAGAGCTAAGTCGGCCTGCCACTGAATAGTGCTCCTAGTCTTAATGACAAAGGCAGACACATTCTAATTCACCCAGTTATGAATGATTGAGTGGAGATAAGAGAGAAGAAGACAATTAAAAGTGAGCACAGGAGGGGATGTGTGAATGGAATATGTAATTTCATTTTCTACACAGAAACGTATGTATAATACAATATAATGCGGCTTATGATTGTAGAACAACGTTTGAAATTTTACCGCAAATGTTTCTTTTGAACGAAATATCGTAATTTATTTAAAGGAGAAATAATGACTATTTCTATCCTTAAGGATGAAGTATGAAAGGATGAATTGTGAAGTGTAATGATGAACGGAAAATTTCCCATCACTGGACACTTAATTTTTCCGTTCCTCATTACCCTTCACCATTCATCCTTTCATACTTCATCCCTAAGGATAGAAACAGTCGTTATTTCTCCTTAAAATAAATTACGATATTTCATTCAAAAGAAACATTTGCGGTAAAATTTCAAACGTCGTTCTATAAACGTATGCATATTCATTTTTCAGAAATATAAGACACCAGTAAAACGATAATAACACTTAGATACAAGTACTTGTAGTGAACAAAAAGGAAAATATTATGAGAAAGTATAAATATTTCTCTAAATCAGCCTGCCACTGAGTAGTGCTTCCAGTCTTAATGAAAAAGGCAGACACATTCTACTTCACCCAGTCATGATGGTTATCAAACAGACACCATCAAGGGTCATAACTTGATACCCTGATATGATTGAGTTGAGATAAGAAAGAAGAAGATAAATATTTCTATAAAATAACGCTTGGGGTTTTTAAGGTTTTAATGTTCATTAATTGTAAACACGTGCTCCTTTTTTTTCAAATCTACGGTCAGAAATCTTCAATAAATTGAATCACATTCCTGGAATCTAGTGAAAGTACCTTGTATCCATATAGTATTGGTTGGATTGATGTTCATTATAAAAGCCAACAACAAAGTATCTGCATAGATTATAGGCTAACAGAGTTTTCGGTTGTAAAGTTTGAATCTATTTCCTTCAAAGATACTTAACTATGTTGTACAAATAAATTTACTGGAAATGTGTTTTTTTCAATAATATCATCAAATATTATCTCAACAGACCTTAATGCAATTATATAAGTTATTGAATGAGAGAGCTTGGCTCATCAGTACTGAACCCTCTCAGCGTTTTCGCCAAATTAATCTCTAGACCGCTCGACTATTGTATTTGATTGGTTTGGGATATACCCTGCATTTTCTTATGAAGCCAGCTTAGCGGTGTTTAGTGAACTATGGACATAAGCTTATAGGTCTGTAGAGGTACATACATATAATTTCATATTACAATAGTAGAGCGGTCTAGAGATTAATTTGGCGAAACCGCTGAGAGGATTCACTACTGCTGAGCCAAGCCCTCTCATTCAATAACTTATATCATTGCAGTAAGGTCTGTAGAGATAATATTTGATGAAATTATTGAAAAGAAACATATTGCCAGTAAATTTATTTGTACAACATTTTAAAGATATCAAAATTCGAAACTATTTTAAACGCGTAAGATTCTTTTTAAAATTAAACAATTTCTTCTGCTCTTAGTGCAATGGAAAAATTAAAGGGAGGGCCTGGCTCATCACATTAATTTTTCCATTGCAGTAAGGGCAGTAGAAATTGTTTAATTTTAAAATGAATCTTACGTGTTTAAAATAGTTTCGAATTATGATAACAGATGACGCGCAAGTGCATCGTAATTTTAAAGATAGATGGCAATTAAATTTATAAATTTGAATACTCAATTATACATAGCAATCTTGTTGTAAACATCTAAAGTCCTTCGTTCTTCCCTCTGAGCTCAGTGTTGTATATATATTTTAATGGATTAATTGTTCCCACAGAGTGTGCGTAAGATCACAAGTAAATAGGCGCTAACCGTCAGAAAAATTCCTTTGTTTAGTGTTAGTTTTTCTTTTAAATTTGTTCTTTCTCTTGTAAATCAATCAATATAATTAAGAAAAAGGCATCTCCTTATCGTGCAATTGAAAGTTGCTGATGGCTTGCGCCATCTATCGGAATAAATATCGACTATTCTCGTTGATTTTTAAATATTTCCAAAATTGGCGAAATACCCATTCTTGATTAATCAATAAAATCTAACCACGGACGCGTTTCGGGCTGTTGACCCCCATCAGCGTGGTGCAATCTGTACCTCAACGACCAAAAAAAACAGGTCATTCAGGCATCCTGAAAAATTATGAAATGGGTATGATTAATCAAGAATGGGTATTTGGCCAATTATGGAATAATTAAAAATCAACGAGAATAGTTGATATTTATTCCGATAATTGGCGCAAGCCACCAGCAACTTTCAGTTGCATGATAAGGAGATGCCTTTTTCTTAATTTATGCATCTTATACCAGTACAATATCACATTTGTACTATTTTCACAATCAATATAATGTTTGATTTAAATTTTCTTGGAATCAGTTTCATTAATATTTCTAAGTCAAGAGATCCATATACCAAAATTTTCGTTTTTTTTTTTTGGTAGGCTCGATGTTCACAATAAAAGCCAACAACAAATTAGATATTTAGACAAAACAGAATCTGTCAGTTTATTAAGATACAAAGCAGAGAGTGAAGCGGCCAACTTCAGGGAGTGAGTGGTGTATGCTTCTGACCTAATCGAGGGATATAAGACCCTCGCAGCTGCATACTGCTCCTTGGGTACAGCCATTCAGCGAATGGGGGTTCTTCTTCCTCCATGGGACTGCGGCGACGTCCGATACGAGGCTTCAGGGTTTGTCTCTTATAGACGTCCTGTGACCCGGTATCACCTAGATCTGGTCTCACTAGAACCAACCCAGATCCAGGATCAAGTCGGAATTCAGCTGCAACCACAAACCAGACATTTGAAATTTTTTGAAATTAATTTATTTTTAAAAGAATCGCACGCGTCAAAAATAGTTCGAAATTTTCATGACAGATGGCGCGATAATGCATCATATTAATAGTGTATTTTAAAATACTTTACTTGCGGTTTGCGGGAAAGCAATGCTCGAAGCATATTATATATTTATATTTATAAAGTTATATATAATTCAAAATAAAGTCCGCCCTAGACTGAGGAGGGCCATTAGCCCGAAACCATGGTCTCTAGGTGGACGCTTCTCAGTTTGCCAAAGCTGGTGTTGTGGCTTTGTCACCGACCCGAGGCCGCTAGTTGCGGCGACGGTCAATAGATGGCGTCAGGTTTTGACGTTCATTTTGACTGGAGAGGCGCCCATTGCTTCTATGGATTAATTTCCTCCCGGCAAATTTTCAATTTATATTTGTATGTATTTCTACTATCCTCAAAGCTTATGCCTATAGTTTATAAAGCTTCTTCTATTAGAATAGTTTTATTATAATATGCATCAATAGCTAGGAACACTTCTTGAAACAAACTGAACTAACGTAAAGTGCAATCACTCAAATTAATAAAAAAATAGAACTCTATAAATACTAGCTCATACATCTCTCTACATCTGTGTATATAATATGTGGTGGAGATTTACAATACAATGGTCTCAACCCTCTATCATAGATGGTCACCATGACCTTGTATTATGTATATTAAGAAAAAAGGCATTTCCTGAACGTGCAACTGAAAGTTGCTGATGGCTTGCGCCATCTATTTTCATTTTATTTTTCATTTTCATGGTTTTTCAGGATGCCCCAAAGACCAGCCTTTATGTTCGTTGAGGTAGAGCTTGCACCACGCTGACGAAGGTTAACAGCCCGATTCGCGTACGTGGTTAGCTTTTCTTGATTAATCAATAAACGGTATTTGGCCAATTCTGTAATAATAAAAAAAATCAACGATTAGTTGTTATTTATTCCGACAGATAGTGCAAGCCATCAGCAACTTTCGGTTGCACGATCAGGAAATGCCTTTTTTTCTTAATTATCTCTCTTCCTGATCCAAGTACAAATTCACCTTTGTACTATTTTTCACTTGTATTAAATGTTTAAACGAACTTTCTCTATCTGAATCAACAACAAGACTTCAAAGTGTCTTCTTATCCTTGGAGACTTGTTGTTGATTGTGATCAAAGTATACTAACCATTGATCTCTATATATACTCTCCAAATACTTACTCTATAATCACTTTCAACTTCTCTCTCAAAATATTTGTAATAGTCTGCATCGCTACTTCAAAAAGGTAAAAACTTATCAAAAGTTTTTTCGATAATAAATTACTTGTATATCCCTCTTTCTATAAATAAATATTGTGAAATAGCTCTACAACCACAGCCACAGAAATCTCCATGGGACACCTGTCAATCATCACTGGACTCCGGAGGGACAACCACAGGTGTGAGGGGTTCTCGGAATCTTATCGGCAAATAAGGAAAACGAGACGCCTCGGTAGCTGACCACTCTCATCATTATTATGGGCGTCGGTGGAAGGATGGTCTAAACCGTTGGTTTTCGACCGCTACGACCAGGGTTAGATTCCCGCTTTGGGCACTTTTTTATTCTTTAAAAAAATCCTACAATGGCCTCGATTCTTGCAAAAGTCCAACCCCACCAGCGAGTGCAAGTAACCAAACGGGGCTCTGGCACATTTGTAAGTGCAAAGTCGAACTGCTTTTCACATGTGTAGACATGTGGTGCACTTACAGTAAAAGCAGTCGCTTACTTCTACCCACCATGATTATCATGGCCTGTACCACGTGTACTTGGGATAAGCAAAAAAAAAATAAAAAATTTTACCTTGGGCAAAGTTGTTATATTATCTGACTCTCTTTCTCTCCCTCTTGTAATTAATTTTATTAGAGAACTAAAAGGTAAATACCCTTTATAATAAATGAATTATTCCCAAATTTGCCCTTGCTTTGTTTATCTCCGCGACAATATAATGAAATAGAGCTAAGCCGCGCCCTCCTAATAATATTCCCAACTAAAATGTAGGAAATTAATATTTTTTCGTAACATTTTGCGCTCTAGAAACGTCTCAAATATTGACAGAATTGTCAGTATCAGTATAAAAGAAATACATTCCAATACAATATATAAATCCACATGTCGGACCTGAAGGCTGTTGGGTTCTGCGCTTCCTGAAGTATAGAAGCTCCATCTATGCTTCCTTCCTGTGGTGAACCTGTATAAGAACGGTGGTCTTAATAAAGATGTATGTATATGTGTTACAAGGGAAGGAATCACCAGACAACATCTTAAAGAAGGAATAAAAATTTACGGTGACGTGTTTCTTTATTTGTGCTGTAAATTCGGCAACCTAAACCTAAGTTGCCTGTCGAAGGACGTCATTTATTTTTTATTTATTGTTACAAAAAGCACGAAGTCCAAAGGACTATAGTGCTGTGCCAGTAATATTTACATATATATGATTAATTATTTACACGATGGATTAGTAGTGTTTTGTAAATTATTGTACAAATAGTTCTAAACTTAACAAAGTTCTCATAAGATAGAGTATATACACAAAGAGAATTTGGTAATGTTTCAAAGTATCTACATACAATTTGATTAGTCAGAGGGCAAGTTAAAATAAGATGCTCTGGTGATTCAACATCTAAGCGGCATTCACATGTTGGATCATTGATAACATTCAGTTTGAACAGGAAACTTAGGAAGGGTCCTTTGCCTGTTAAGAAAAAAGTAGTGAATTTATCAGAAGAAATGAAGGACGTCATAGTACGAAAGCTTGCCGAATTTACAGCACAAATAAGAGAAACTCATCGCCGTTAACTTTTATTCCTTCTTCAAGAAGATGCCTGGTGATTCCTTCTCTTGTATTGTTAGATTAAATTTGCGTAAAACTGCTTGAAGGGTTCACCAATGATTATGATAAATGATTGTATTATTGCAGTAATGGCAGTAGAGAATTGTCTTCATTTATAATAGTCATATGCGCGTCAAGAATATTTTAAACTTCCAAAAATGCTTAGACTCTAAGATAAGTTTTCTAATGCAAGAGCTAGGCCTCAAAGACATAATGATGAATAATAAGCAGCATGGATAATGAAAAATTGCCAAATAACTATCAATATTTCACTAACGTTAATAATATATATATGGTAATTTAAACCAACAACCCCATACTGTGTATATAACTTATAATAAGATTGTCATGTTGTATATAGAAACACATCTATAAATAATTATGCACATGATTAATCTGTGTCATTGCATCACCTATGTAATGTAATTTGTACAAAGTGGATAAATAAATAAAATCTGTAATAGATTTAAAAGTTGAGCTAAAGCAGAGATCGAGCATAGAATTGCCAAAACAACAGAGTCTAAAAATGGGAGTCATAAATCAGGTAGATTCACAGTTCCCACGACAGGCCACCCACACTGTCACATGTGGTGGAATGCAGAGACCCCTCTCACACCTGGACAGGTAAAGGCGCCCTTTCTCAAACGCCCCTGTCACATAAGGTCACCCCGTCTTTAACCTATAAATCATCACCTTACAGTCTCTTGACAGTTCAGACAGTTCAGTTCAGTTTAGTTTAGTTCACCCTCGACGCAAGCTCACGTCGGTTGTCACCAAGGTCCTCCTCAGTCACCATGTAGACTTGTAAGGACTCTTCTATCTCCATCTTTCGCTCCTGGCTCAACTTTTATCTGTTAACGGAACTTTCGTAGTGCAACTGTGTCTTCGTTTTTTGTGTATGGATATCCCCAGCTTTCCACTCTGCCTCGACCACGACTGCCTGCATTTTGTGAGAACTTTTAAAGGTCTTCCATGGTGCAGAGAGGTACTGGAAAACTCTACATCCTGACTGTTCCTCTTGGTCAACACAGTACAACAAGAGCTACCAGGACTTCAACATTATTTCAGTAGTCGACAGGATCTCTACAAAAGCTACTGGGAATTCATCTTTCATTACATGAGTCGACAGGATCTCATCACAGATAAGTCGACAGCAACTCATCATTACAAATATATATATAAAGAAACAAGGGTCGCTTCTCCCGTCAAAATAGACGTTTAAAACCAGACGCCATCTATTGACCGTCGCCGCAACTAGCGGCCTCGGGTCGGTGACAAAGCCACAACACCAGCTTTGGCAAACTGAAAAGCGTCCACCTAGAGACCATGGTTTCGGGCTAATGGCCCTCGTCAGTCTATGCTGTTGTGGCTTTGTCACCGACCCGAGGCCGCTAGTTGCGGCGACGGTCAATAGATGGCGTCTGGTTTTAGACGTCTATTTTGACGGGAGAGGCGACCCTTGTCTCTTTAGATCAATTTCCTCCCGGCAAAATCTCCATCTATATTTATATATAATTTGTATAAAAGTATTTATCATTAATTTGTTAATGTGATATTCATGTTGAAGGACTGACAAGTCCAAAACTTGAAAATAAAAGATTTGAACAAGAAACTTACACTGGAAGCTTTATTTATTATATTATATTATATATAGTAATTATTTTATATATATATATTTGCTCTCTCTCTCTTTAAAGAGAATATATCACATAAAATGCATACATAGAGCCTAAATAGAATTACCTAAGAGGAGATATAATTGTCAAAAAGTCAGCTCTATCATTGAAGACATAGCAGATATAATACAATACAATATAATGCGGCTTGTGATTGTAAAACGACCTTTGAAATACTATCCCGCATGTGTTTCTTTTCAACGAAAATTCAAAATTTATTTCAAGGAGAAATAACGATTATTTCTAACCTTTTAGATGAGGTATGAAAGGGTGAATTGTGAAGAGTAATGATAAACGGAAAAATAAAAGTGTCCAGAGATGGGAATTATTTCCCATATTATTTAGTTCCCATCTCTGGACAATTTTATTTTTCCGTTTATCATTACTCTTCACAATTCACCCTTTCATACCTCATCTAAAAGGTTAGAAATAATCGTTATTTCTCCTTGAAATAAATTTTGAATTTTCGTTGAAAAGAAACACATGCGGGATAGTATTTCAAATGTCGTTTTACATAGAAGATATATTCTCAAGTACAAAACTGTGGACGATGATAAGGGGACGTAGAAAAAGATAAAGAGTCTGTTAGATGCCCTGAGGTACCAACCTGGATGAGCCTGGACTGTGGCTTCCAACAGGAGGATGAGGACCACACACCTCATCTTCCAAGACTCCATTGTCACACTGAGAAGTCCAGGAATCCACACCTGGCTATATACTGCCTGCTGATGAACTCAGTTTCAATAGGATTACAATGTTTCTGGGATTATCCTTGTCATTGTACCGCCCCCAGCCCCGCCTACTGGGAGAAACCATTCGGATTATTTCAGTGATTTTCATTTCTGAGTCTTTCTAAGTGACTTTAACGATTACTCCTTTTTTTTTCTTTGTCTATATGGTTATAGAATTATGATTTCCTGAAGATTTCTGTCTCCTGTCTTGTTGAAACAACACTTATCGCGCATATATTTTATATATTGAGGAATAAATGCCTCAATTCTATATTTAATTCTATTCATTTATAAAACTCGCACTTTCATGAACGAATTTAGATTAACAGCTAGTTTTAATTTATTTTTAAGAGATTTTCAACATTCTCCATCTGTGATATCCGTCTTCGCGCTTCTTAGATCTGGGTCTGTCTTCGAAAGATGTGAGATGCTTTTAGGGGAAGCATCGCGATAAATTATGAGACATACATCCTATGGATAGAATGGGAAAGAGACTTTGTCCCGAAGACATCAAGTGCCTCTCCATTTCCCGCGTTGAAGACAAAGCCTACGTTGCCTGATAAACTGGTTCCCTCTTAACAGGCTCGAGGCTGAAAACGGTAGATGCCGCTGCCTGTGCTTGACATATCTTGTTCGTCCGACTACATTGCTTAGGACTGACGATCGTCTTGACGCCTAAAAGAACCCTGTAGAAGACGATAGCCTGAGGCACACCGCCTTCAACTCCTTCAGAGAGCGTTCGCAGCTTAGAGACGTCGCTAATTTCCTGGAGGAAGCTTCGGAGTGCATCATTTTGGAGGGCAATGACCCGCTTTACCGAGCGTAAGGACACAAAAGTATGATTTTCGTAAATGGCATGCTAAATTCCAAGACTGCTTAAAAAAAAAAAGACGTTCGTCATGATGTTGTTTTCCTAATAGATGCGCTTGGTCATGAACATAATACACAAAAGGGCGCTTATGCATTGATTTGTCTAAAGTTAGTTTGAAAGCTGTTCTCCTTCACAACGGTAATAACTTCTCATTGGTGCCAATAGCTACTCATTCAGCTTTATAAAAATATATTACACACAATAGATCACATTTTTATAAAATTATATTTATTTATAATCTACTAAATTATAAATATTTTATTCACTCTGGGCTGCTTGAGTTTTCATATCAGAAGTTCTTCCTTTGATTTCGTGTGATCTAGGTCTCTAATTAAGTCATTCCCATCAGTTTGGCTGGGAAAGTGTCGGTATGTCCTCTTATATCCCAGTAATTCTTTTTTGACTTGGTATCTGTCTTCATCCTATGATGTTGTAGATGGACGTTTCTTCGGCGAGTTAGGTATTGGTTATTCAGGACTTCATCGTAGGATGGAATGGCTACCTAAGCTAGTATTGATTGGACGCCTACAGCTGAAGCTGCACCCCTGCCATCCAGTTTTCCAGCCAGTTAGGAACTGGTGCATTCTCAATGCACCGAGCGGCCATTTGGTTTGGCCCCTCGCGTCCGCCTTTATGGTCTATCTCCATGGGGTCGACCAATCAGCCCATAGGCGTTTACAAGAGTTTCGTAGCCAGGTTGTTGTCCTCTCGTTTGGACTTGGTTAAACCCGTCCTATGCTCCAATAGTGTCAAATTATATTGACAAATATTTGAATTTTTTACATCTTATCTCAGATTTTAGTGGGAAGGATTTTGTTATCGTTTGATAGTGAACAAATCTCTCCCGCCTTCTCATTGGACGGATGTGGCCATGTTTGTATATATAAAGAGGCTATGGTATTGCGAGGGGAGTCGAGGAGGAGTGTGGTGGATTATCGTGTGGAGACGCTTAAAGTGTTCTCTGCGTGCTTTATCCATGTCTGGCTATCTCCTCGCATACCTGTGTAACTTCGGTCCGATCCCTACCAACGCAACAATAAAGATAAGTACTGTGTGTGTGTGTGTTTTTTATATTTTATTTAACAAATTATGAGTTATTTTTTACTTTTTTTGTGTTGTACTCTTGAGTGTACGTTTTTTTCTGTGTTTAATTTACTCTTACTGTAGGCCCTAATTTATTGCAATTTGTGTTAACCGTACTAAGTAACTTTTGTCAATAGAACTAAACAAGAGGTTATTCAGGACTGTGAGGAACGGGAGCAATGGATGAAGAACTATCTGGATAGATGATAGCAGATGCATTCTCGCCTCTTCACCGTTTATAAGGGTCCACCATGCAAAAGTAGCAGTTATTCGAGTGATCAGTGGACCCTTGTCAAAAATTTAGGATAAGCAAACCTAACTGTTTTAACCTTTTTACCATGCTTACAGTGTTTTAGTACAAAGACTACAACTGAAGTGAGGTGGCCAAGCTTTGTCTTGGTCACCAATTGGCATGCCGAAATATGCTTTCTAGGCTTCACACATCTTGACAGCAGAAATAAATTAGTATTTTAAAACTTCTTTATCAATGAAAATTACCTCAGAAAAGCAAAAGTCAGAAATGTACAGACATTATTTCTGATTAGACTACATATTATATTCAATATCTGAAGCTGAATAATTCCTCAATGGTGTAATATGTGGTGATGGTGCTTCTTATCTCCATGGTTAAACCAATTCCTGAAGTCCACTCCTCTTCAATTTTGCGATGGTAGTTATAGGCCTGGAAAATAGGCCCTCTATTGTCAGTTCTGAGCATGACAAGATATGCTCCCGAGAAGCTTCTGCACTATTATTGCATTTCAAGCCGTTATTGAAGGTTTTTTTTTGTCCATTTTGAAATTTTAGTGTAATATGTAAGTGGAACATAAAGATCAACACAACAGATTCAATAGATAATCTCAGCAACAATAATCTATCAGTTTATTGAGTTACACAGAGCCAAGATGGGAGTCAAAGCGGCCGACTCGAGGAGGCGTACGCTTGCGACCCATATGGCGAACATAAGCCGTTCGCAGCTGTACACCGCCTATGGGGTAGATCAATTCAGACATAGGAGCATCTTCTTCTACCACAGATCTACGGCGACGTCCGATACGGGGGTCGAAGCGATCTTGTATCTTATAGACTTCCTGAGACCCGGCTTCTCCTGAGTCACGGCTGACTAGAATCAACCCAGGCCCGGGCTCCAGAAAGACATCTGCTGCAAACACAGACATTAGAGCTTGAACAACAACAACAACAACAAAAGCCTTTATTAAGGGCCACTCGCCCTATACAGGATTCGCCAGTTCCCAAGGGATAGGGAGAACACTGTGAGGCCTTTTTCCGGGATATAGTCTTGTGGAATCCAAATATCGCCATCGCTATATACCTATTCTTTGATATTTCATTGATCAGTGCCGGAAATGAAGGACAAAGTTGCCCCGTTTTATCATTTAGTTTTCGTCTTTCTTCAGACAGAGCATCACAGTCAAATATGTAATGCAACATCTCCGTTGTTATTCCTGATCCACAGAAAGTGCATTTCAGGTCTTCACGCCTCAATAAAATCAAGTGGTGTTCTCTGAAAAAAATTGAAAGGGTTTAAATTGTGCAATTAATCTGGTGATAGGAAAAGGGAGTTCAGTTAAGAAGTATTCTTCGGTGGTAAACGTTGTATATATGCCTCTATAGTGGGAATATAACTTTGATTGGGTTATTCTTGTTAGGTCGTTTTGTATTGTTTGCTCTATCGCAATTCTTAATATTCCAGGGATAGCATTCCTTAGTGAATCAGGATCATTACAATAAGTAAGCCACGAGGATCCGTTATTATTAAGTAAATTGCTTAATTGTTTTATAAAACCGATGGGCGCACCTGTAGCACAGGATACTTGCCTCATTCTAATTAAACATATTCGAGGCAATCTATTTGTATCCATACTCAGCACCCTCAGCCAATATTTCAAGGTCAATTTCAGAGCTGTTATTATTAATGAGACGCGGCCTGTTTCTGGTCTTATTATGTATCCTGGTGTATATCTAGGCAAATTCAAAAACCTACGAATAAATGTATCTTGTATATGGTCTAATAAAGCTTTATACTCTGTTGCCCAAATTGGAGCAGCATACATCAAAACAGCCATCATAATTGAGTCAAACAGTTTCATTGCAGAGTTTAGTGAATTAATTTTTGATTTTGCCAATATTGGGGTTGTAGCATTTATTGCCGCAAGTGCTTTTCCTTTGAAGAAGTTTGCGGCTTGAGTGGTTTTAGTTGTACTGACCAGAGGGTATCCCAAGTAATTATATCTTCTTGTCACCATCAGAGGTTTACCATTCCAGTACCATCTATCTTCTCTTGAGGGTTTACCACCATTGCGAAATACCATAACCTTCGATTTGGACTCGTTCAGTGTCATATAGTTCACACCAATATATTCTTTCAATAAATTAATCTTTTTTTGGAGGTTTACCCTCGACTCCCCTATAATAGCAATATCATCTGCATACATCAGCAGGTGAACATCACCAAATTCCGGAAGGTATACACTCGTCAGATCTGAGTTGTCATACATTTTAATCAGGTCCGTCATAAATAATATAAAAAGTAATGGCGATAGTGGCTCTCCTTGTAAAACGCCCGAATGTATCTTAATATTTTCTGTAATTGATCCCCTCCATCTGACTGCCACAGTCGCCTGTTCGTAGTAATTTCTAATTGCATGTATAAATTGATAGCTCACGCCCAGATTGGTTAATTTCTTCCAGAGTAATGAGTGAGGAACTGTGTCAAATGCTTTTCTCAAATCAACAAAAAAAAAATAATAATAATTTTCCTCTCTTTTTCCTCAGTGAAAGTTGTATTAAAGTGGTCAATGTGAATATCAGATCCACACACGATCGGCCCCTTCGGAAACCCGCCTGATTTTCTGGAATGACGTTTCTTCTTTCTACCCATTCATTCAGTCTTGATCTTAATATTGTTGTAAAAAGTTTCGATAAATTTTACTTATCAGTGCTATACCACGGTAATTTGAAGGGTTATCTTTGTCACCGCTTTTAAAGATTGGATGTATGATCGATTTAGTCCATATTGTAGGAAAGTGTCCCATTATCAGAGCTCTATTGTAAAATTGTTCTAATAAACCCATGTATGAGTCTGGGAGTACTTTTATTATTTCATTGGGGATGTCATCAGGTCCATTAGAGCTTGAACATTATTTGAATCATTTTGAGTAGTGCGGAGCCTAGCCACATTCAAACTCTCTAAGAAACGGAATTATATAATCAATTCAACGCATTTAAAAACAGTTTAATTAAGTCTTTTTCTTGAAGATTTATAATATAAAATCTTTAACATTTCCTGTAAAAACTCACTTTGATGAAAATAAATTTTTCCAAACATGCCAATTTTTAAGAAAATTCGAAACTATTTTCATAACAGATGGCGCGCTAGTGCATATATCATAATACAAATTTTAACATTAAATTTTTTTAAGAGTCAGTGGAATAGTGGGTAACACCCTCGATTCCAGACAGCCATGAACCAGGAATGAATCCCGCGTTAACATTTTGTTTAATATGTGAATAACCTTCACTTATTATTCATTGTTTCGCAAATCATAAACTAGATTTCTCTTTTTGAGCGGTACCTAATAAAGTGATTTTGGAACTTGATCTTTAAAATTTCCTCAATTTCAAACAAGTTAATATTTTCTGTGTAAAAAGCAGTTAGTGATACATTACTTCTCACACCATCATTTTATTGAGAAAGGTAGTGGGGTTTATAAGTACTTCATTTTGAACACCGTTATTAATATATCTATTATATTATTATAGTAATAGGTACATATCTTAAAAAACCTATTAATACAAGAATAATTACATACTGACGTGCCAACATATTTTAAATTTTAGATAGAAAATTAACTTCTGTAAATTAAAATTCCAGCTTATTTTCTTGTATGCGAAAATAAAGATGGTATAGGCCATATAGAAGTATTTGTGAAAGAACAAAATAACAAGTTTCACCTTATAATAACAGAAGTTGACCAATATTGACAGTAGTTGAATAATATTGTAACCTAGAAAATTAGGAAAGACAAACCTCAGAATGACACAGCAATTTATTTAAATATAACACCAAAATTAAAGCTAATAAAACAGCAGAGAGGCAATAAGAAAAGTTTACAGTGTATCAAAATACAAATATAGAAATTAAAAATCATAGAATTTTTAAAAGAATTATTCATAGAATAATAAATAATCTGATACAGTATATTTCTATCAAGGATATCTCAAATATTTATGGTATGTACTGGGATTGTATTGAGATTTATTTTAAAGAGAAAATACTAGCTAACGATGCCCACTACACTAAAAATATTATTATTGAAGATAAACATATTAAACATATTATTGTAAACACATTTAACACAACCCATTCAAAAAGTATAGCATCAGTATCACTATGAAAGAAAGTTCCAAAAATGCAATATAACAGCGGTATGGTAAATTAAACTGGCGAAACCGCTGGGAGGGTTCACCATTGATGAGCCAGGCCCTCCCATTAATTTTTCCATGGCAGAAAGGACAGTTGAAATTGTTTATTAAAAAAAAAAAAGAATCATACGCGTCTATAATAGTTTCGAATTTTGATAACAGATGGCGCGCTAATGCATTATAACATTTAACACAAAGATTAAGTTAAGAAAAAAGGCATCTCCTGATCGTGCAACTGAAAGTTGTTGATGGCTTGCGCCATCTATCGAAATAAATATTCACTAATAGTTGATTTTTAATTATTCCAGAATTGACCAAATACTGTTTCTTGATTAATCAAGAAAAGCTAACTACCTACGCGTTTAGGGCTGTTGGTAATTTTTTTCTTAATTTATCCACCTGATACAAGTACAAATTTACTTTTGTAGCATGTTTAACATTTTTTGTCGTTCTGAAGCCCTTCCGGCCCAAATACCTCTTTTTTTCAGGATGTCCCAAAGAACAGCTTTTTTGGTTGTTGAGATAAAGCTTGCATCATTCTGACGAGGGCCAAAAAAAAAAAAAGCCCGAAACGATTAGTGGTTAATTTTTCTTGTTTAATCAAGAAACGGTATTTGGTGAATTTTGGAACAAGTTAAAAATCAAAGATTAGTTGTATTTATTCCGAAAGATTGTGCAAGCCATCAGCAACTTTTAGTTGCACGATCAGGAATGACTTTTTTTTTCTTAATTTATCTACCTGATCCAAGTACAAATTAATTTTTGTACCATTTTAACAAAGTTTAAGGTATGTCGGTTTTGGTCACTTCACTCTTCCCTAATAAATTTCATTTTTCAATTGTAGACAGTTGTCAGTGGAAGGATGGTCTAAACCGTTGGTTGTCGACCGCTACGATCCGAGATCGAATCCTGCATTGGACACTTTTTTCTAAATAAAAAAAAATGCTTCAATGGCCCCTGATTCTTGCAAAATTTCAACTTCACCGGCGAGTGCAAGTAACCAAACGGGGCTCTGACACATTTGTAAGTGCAAAAGTCGAACTGCTTTTCACATGTGAAGGCATGTGGTTCACTTACAGTTAAAAGAGTCGTTAATTACCCACCATGATTATCGTGGCCTGTACCACGTGTGCTTGGGATTAACTTAAAAAATTATTGTAAGCAGAGAATAGAGAAATATACCTGTCCGGGATCTTGCAGTGTCAAACGCCAACTTCACAGAGTAAAGTGAAGATTGTCTAAAATATTGTAACAAAGTATTTATTATTTTATTAGAAGAGTATTATTTTTTATGTTTATATTATCACTCATAGTTTGTGCTTGTTCTGAAATAAATTGCTGTCTTATCCCGAAATTGGTCTTCCCTAATTTTCTACGTGACATTTTGGTGGAGATGCTGGGTAAGTTAGAGAAGACAAACTGAAGACCGCCGAGAAGACCTTGAAGCCATGGGTGCTGTGATCTACATTTTCGGAGACCGACTCCAGGATTCCACCGCCGTGCTAAAGCCAAGACTTCCCTCGAAGATGACGATGTCCCTATAGACGATAGACGAAAACCCGCTCTTCACGCCGCAAGAAAAAGGACGCAAAGGTACTAGGGACAAAGTTCCAAGACTTCGATGGAATCCTTTGCAGAAGCACGTCAGATCCATGTCAGTAACTACAATAATTGCTAGCTGTGGGTCACAGCTCCCATAGGGAAGAAGCTATGTAACAAAGTATTTATTAATTCTATTAACAGAATGGTTATTTTTATGATTATATTTTGCTACTCTGTAAATTTCCCTCGTGGCTTATCTTTTGTTTACCATTCATAGTTTGTTCTTGCCTGAAATAAATTGTTACCTCATCCCGAAGTTGGTCTTCCTTAATTTTCCACGTGGCAATATGATACAAACGAAAACACCAAAACACGAATGTTTCTTTTCACAAACAAATTAAACTTCTACTTCCCTTACTACGATGAAAAACCATATTGGGAAGGCCTGGCTCATCAGTGGTGAACCCTCCCAGCGGTTTCTCCAATTTAATCTACCAGACCGCTTTTATAGAGCTCTAATACTGTATTGAATCATTCTGATTTTATATGCTACACTAAAGAGTGGAATTTTAGAAATGGTGTTCAAGAAAAGTATGGACATAAACTTTTAGGACAGTAGAATTACATTTAAATATTTACATCGAGCAATGCTCTTCCGCAAACAATAAGGACAAGGCCAGTTAGGCATAAATTAATTCAAAGCAATGAGCCAGGCCCTCCCAATATTTTTTTTAATCGCAGTAAGGACAGTAGAAGTTTGATTTGGTTGTGAAAAGAAACATTCGCGTTTTGGTGTTTTTATTTGTATTATATAAAAGAACAGTATGCTTAAAGAGTGAAGCATGGATAAAAATAATTGTTTATAACATTATTTTCAAAGGGTTTTAGGATTTTATCTTTATGCAAAAATAGAGCAAGAGATAAGAAGCATTGATAGCATTCTATATACAGTTACGAGCGTCATGCGTTCTTAATTCTTCAGTTTTCATATCTGTCACCGTTTGCTTTTTTTTTTTTTTGGAATGGCGCTCTCCTATTGGTTGGCTACGATCACGCCACCTTTGCCCCCCCACTCGCTTTTTGGTTTTTGTAACTATTGTGTTGGAGCGGGTCGCTCCTTAAATAAATGCATATATTAGTTAATAACTAAATGGAATCCTATCTTTCTTTTTCCCAGTAAGAGACGCCTACGGAAGCCAACAGTACATAGACAGATAAAGCACATAGGCTATAGTTATTAACTAATATATGCATACATTTAAGGCGCCAATTTATAATTGTAACAAATAGTATTTGAAACAAAACATTCAATCGGGTAAAACACGGGCGTTGCCCGGGTCATTCGGCTAGTAAGTTATAAAATTCAGGTTTTTTTATTAAAAACAAAAAAAGGCATATCTTGACCAGGCTCACATAACATTTCTAGATGGCAGAGCTCCATCCACGGAACAAAAATAAACTAAACGTTTATTTAACTTGTTCCGTGGATGGCGGTCTGCCATCTAGAAATGATCATGTGAGCCTGGGCAGGATATTCCTTTTTTATTCATAATATTATATTAAATTTAATTGCCATCTATCGTTAAAGTTTTACACATATAAATTTATTTTAATATATTTTTATTAATTTGGCGAAACCGCTGAGAGGGTTCACTACTGATGAGCCAAGCCCTCTCATTCAATAACTCATATCATTGCAGTAAGGTCTTTAGAGATAATATTTGATGATATTTAAAAGAAGCGCATTTCCAGTAAATTTATATGTATAATATTATATGTTGGTATATAGGGGTAGAAATCAATACCAAAAGAGTTTCAATAAAAACTTATTTATTTTTTTAAAAAATAGACACTTCAGTTAGATGGAGTTTTATTTTATCAACTTTTCAATAAAAACCTTTTGTCTTCATCAGGAGAAATAAATATAATTCAATTGGCGTTAAAAAATATTAAGAATAACTTTTAACGTCTTTCCAAATGCTTTATTTTTATTTATTTCTCCTAATGAAGATTGTAATGTTCCTTCGATTAAATACAATAAATATACTTTACCAAATTATGAAACAAATTTTAATTATATGTCTTTTCAATGCTATATACAATGCTATATTCTTAACAACAACGATAATTACAGTGCTGCCAAATCCAGACAATCAAAAATAAATTAATACAACAGAGTATATTGTAATATTATTATTATACATCATGATATAAATGTTCCAATAAAAGACACAAATTGATGTTTGCGGAAGAGCCATTGCTCGAAGTATATTATATATTTAAAATTGTATGTAATTCTGCTGTCCTCAAAGCTTATTTCCATAGTTCATCTGAAATACCCATTCGAAGAGTCAAGCATCAGTATCACTATAAAAGGAAGTTCCAAAAATGCAATATAACAGCGGTATGGTAGATTAAACTGGCGAAACCGCTGGTAGGGTTCACCACTGATGAGCCAGGCCCTCCCTTTAATTTTTCCATTGCAGTAAGGGCAATAGAAATTGTTTTATTTTAAAAAGATTATTACGCGTCTAAAATAGTTTCGTAATTTGATTATAAGGTATATGAAACGATGATAAAATAGAACTTTAACTGGCTGAAGTGTTTATTTTTATGAAGAAATATAAATGGCGGCCAGAGGGAACCTCAATCTTGAAGATAAACTTCCTTATGAATATTCAAAACTATTATAGACGCGTTATGATTTATAACAGACGGCACGCTGATGCATCATAATAAACGTACTTAGTGAAAAAATAGTACAAATGTGATATTGTACTGGGATAAGTTGCATAAATTATGAAAAAAGACATCTCTTCATCGTGCAACTGAAAGTTGCTGATGGCTTACGCCATCTATCGGAATAAATATCAACTATTCTCGTTGATTATTTGGACAATTCTAGAATAATTGAAAATCAACGAGAATAGTTGATATTTATTTCGATAGATGGCGCAAGCCATCAGCAAATTTCAGTTGCACAATAAGGAGATGCCTTTTTCATAAACGTAATTAGTTTTACAGAAATGAGCTGTTCTCTAGACAAGAAAGTGAGATATGACAGGGAGGACGCAGAAGAATACAGACTAGCTGAGGTACCAACCTGGATTTGCCTGGACTGTGGCTCCCAACAGGAGGATCAGGACCACACACCTCATCTTCCAAGACTCCATTGGAACACTGAGAAGTCCAGGACTCCACACCCGGCTATATACTGCCTGCTGATGGACTCTGGCAGCTTTCAGATGGATTATCTCGTTAGCAGACATCCGGAATTATCCCTAATCTCGTACCACCCTTCAATATCGCCTACTCGGTCTAATCTACCGGATTATTCAGGAAAATTTGACAAATCACTTTTGTCTTATTTCTCCTTTCTCCAATGAAGACTGTATATATTTTATATTATATATATATATATATATGAGGTTTAATAATGTAATTGTTTTTGTAAAAAATAATGTAAAATGTTAATCACGCCTTATTAAATTGTATAGGCCGGAGCGCAAATATTTTTAAAAAGGAAAAGCCTTTATTCAACTTATCTGCATTACTGTCCAATAATTTTGTAATCAAACGTTTAGTTTATTTTGGCTCCACTAGATGGCGCCCTGCCATCTAGAAATGCTCATCTGAGCCTGGTCAGGATATACCTCTTTTAATTTATAGGCTAATCCCTTAATAGAATGTTCAAATCAATAAGCTTGAGGGATGAGTTTCTTTTGCAAATAAATTTATTTCGAGCTTTCGGGCAACGCCCTTCTACAGGAAAATTAAAAATAAAGTAAATTAAATTATATTACACTGAGATTAAGCGAGGCAACTATATAACGGCCTATATAAAATAAATATCAGAAACAAACACACGTGAGACTACTCGTGCGTCAAGCGTTCATGATACATTGGGGGGTTTGGTGGCTGCAGGGAATATTACATTATAAATTTCCGGTAAATCAATTTTTCTATTAAGGCTGTGGAATTTACTTGACAGGAGGGATTCGATTATTAGTCTTTGATGTTTGCTGGAGATATTGGAATAATGAATTTTAGGGGATGTAATGTTGAAGAAATGGCCAGTTTCATTTATATGCTGCACTATTAGGGATCTATGGTCTAGGTTATCGATATTTCTTTTGTGTTCGTGAATTCTAATGTTGACCTGTCTCCCAGTTTCACCTACGTAGATTTTTGGGCAATTTGAACATTCTATGGAGTAAATAACGTTTCGTGCCGTGCAGTGAGGTTCATTATAATTAAGTTTCATTATCTGGTTTCGGAGAAGGGATCCTGAGGTAGGTGCGCAGGTGAAATAGGTTTTGATTCCGAATTTTAATAAGAATCTTGCTATTGTGGAGGATAATGGTGAATATGGCATATTGCAAATTGATCTGTATATTGGAGGCTGTATCTTTTTAGATGAGTCGTAAAAGTGTCGTAATATAAAGGATATTGGGTATGCGCAGTTTTTGAGGTTAGCTATTATGTTTTGTGTTTCAAGGTTCTTGTACTTCTGGAGGGAGCAGTGGGTATGTACGCGTTTTGATAGGGCAATGACTGTATTGATCTTATGACTGATTGGACAAAAGGACGAGTATTGAACGTAATTAGGGCGGAAGGATGGTTTATAATAATACACATATTAAACAAAATGTTAACGTGGGATTAAATCCCGGTTCATGGCTGTCGGGAATCGAGGGTTTTACCACTCGTCCACCCACTCTCAAATTCGATATATACATTTTGAAAATATATATTATTTTAATAATTAAAAAATTAATTAAATCCGACGTCTCGGTGACAAACTGACTCCATTCTAGAGTTTTTTTTTTTTAGAGAATTATAGACGCATTTATGTGTCAGAAATTAATACGGTTTGCTAATGTAATTGTTTCAGTAAAATTAATAGTGTAAAATGTTAATTACGCGCCTTATTAAATTGTAAAGGCGCCCAAATATAAAAAAAGGAAAATTCCTTATTTAACTTACTTGCATGACTGTCCAATTATTTTGTAATCAATTTATAACATACTATCAGACGGAGTACAAGCCCAAATATTTGCACACTTGTTTATTCCCGATGCCAATGCAAGTATACAAAATTTCAGACTTCTAGATATTCAGGATATTGGGTTGGAATAAAATATTTTCAGAATGTTGTTATCAATTTCAAACATATTTTCAGAATACCTAAAAACCTAAAATGTTGTTCACCCGTTTAATCCTGATGACACTGCAAGTATGCAAAATTTCAGATGCCTAGATCGACAGGAAGTATGTTAAATTTCATTTTGTTTCTGGAATTCATTGTTATCTCTTTGTTATTCCCATCCCTGGAAATTTTATTTTTCCGTTCATCATCACTCTTCGCAATTCATCCTTTCATACTTCATCCCTAAAGTTAGGAAAAGTCGTTATTTCTCCTTAAAATAATTTAAAATTACGATTTTCCGTTCTATAAATTGCGGTAAAACTTGTTAAACGTCATGCATTGTTATCATTATTAAGCCTTTACTTGTGTATTTTTTCCATTTTTCAAATAATTCCTAGTATTATAAAATTACTATATTTCCATTGTGTGTCCTAATTCGCCAGAAAAACAATAGTAATAACTGAGGAAAGAAAATCGTTTTACATATAGTGTTATTTTAAAGATTCTATATTTCTCCAATTTACTAATTTTGTAGTCAAATATTTGAATTGTATTACTATATTTTAGAATTCCTGATATAATATTTTGCACACACACATTATACACTAGTATAGGATTAATAAACTTATATAAATAACAAATCAAATGAAATATTGAGTCTATCGTTTGAATATATTATATTTGAAAATAAATATAAATAATATGATAAATATTAAATTACTATTAAATTAATGAACTATTTTATACTTAAAAGAACTAACCGCTGGCGTAGGCTGGTATATCAATCCCAACTGTCACGATAGTTCAAACAGAGCGCAGCTTTGGTGATTTTTCGAACTGTTCCTAAACAGCCAGAAACATGTTACCACAAGTATGGGATAAAGGTTTTGAATAAATACTTATAATACAATATAATTCGGCTTCTGATTCAAGAGTATGTTTGACAAGTTTAACCGCAAATGTTTCTTTTGAATAAAAAAATAGTAATTTATTTTAAAGAAAAATAACGACTATTCCTATCATTAGGGATGAAGTATGAAAGGATGAAATGTGATGAAGGATTGTGTGTGTGTTTTATAATTCATCCTTTCATACTTTATCCCAAAGGATTGAAATAGTCGTTATTTCTCCTTAAAATAAATTACGATATTTCGTTCAATAGAAAAATTTGCGGTAAAACTTGACAAACGTTGTTAAATGAATACTTATCTTCAGGCGCCATCATAACACTTTTTTCTGGGCAGAGCAGAACATATCAAGGATTTGCAGCTCTGGCGCCTTGGACTTTCATAGATATATCCACGTTGGGAACTGTCAGGGGCATACATTTTCATCCCCATCCCTATTCCAACAGGGTCCCATGCCAAGGGCCAGAATTTGGTACTTGGCCGCTACCATATCGCTTCGCAAGAGATCTATGCACAGTTCTCTATTTTCAGCCCTTGTGTCTCTCAAGATGAATCCACCAGTCTCTCGCCAAAAGCCATATTTTGCAGCTCTGGGCACGCCATGTGTGTTTCGACGCGTCCTTTGCCGAGAGCCAGATTTTGCAACCTTTGCAGCTTAATGTCATTCCATGCGACATATATTCTTCATGCACTGTGATCTTATAATTCCATTCACATTGGAGATTAGAAAGATCTCGGGTTCTTCGCTTGATATCATTTCTTAAACCTGACCAATATACCGAAACATTTGTACAATTTGACGCGAACACTTCATCATTGCCTTTAAACTCCAGCCATTACATCGCACTCCTATCGTCAAAATTTGCTATAAGAGCGATTCTAATTAGCACTGTCTATTCTAGGCAATGGCATATATTTGATTTTGAAACTATTTTAGACGCGTATGATTCTTTTAATAATTAAACTGCCAAAATCGCTGGGAGAGTTCACTACTGATGAACCAGGCTTTCCCATTAGTATTTCATTGCATTAAGGGCAGAAGAAACTTTTTTTTAATTTTTAAAAGTATCATACGCGCCTATAATAGTTTTAAATTTTCATTATAGATGGCGCGCTAATGCATCATAATATATTTGATTCCGCGAGACCATTATAGAAAGCGAAGAAGAGCAAAATTCTCAAAATATATAATTAGAAAATTAGAATACAATTACCATATATCTAGTTACTCGTTAGTTCAAAGTTCCTGCTTGGATGTGTCATAAATTCTCGGGGGATTTGTCCCCATATCGGGCTGCACATGAGCGCCAAATGCAAGCAATTATCAGCTTCTAAGATAGCGAAATACATTCTACCATCATTTCCATTTAGCGCTGATATTTCGACAGAGAAAGCGTAACTATTTTAGTTCATCATTTTGAGGAAGATATTTGAACTCTAAATAGGACGTTTGGTAATATATCGTCCACATTTTTGATCAAATATGGCGTAATAATAATGCAAATTGGTGCTTAGAAAAGCGCTAATATTTCATAGCGATATGGCAAAATGATTTGGTCTCCAAGTCAGTTCATCTCTTTTGATATTGGTTGACGCCTTTTTCGGAGATTTTGTAAAATTTTGACCGATAAGTATTGAACCCAATCAATTCAAAAGTGACGCAGAATGGATTGCGCATTGGCCTTGATATTTTCACAAAAGAATCATGAAACAAATATGGTGGTGGTGCTTATCTCCATGGTTAAACCAATTCCTGGAGTCCACTCCTCTCTATTTTTGCCATGGTAGTTATAGGCCTGGAAAATAGGTCGTCTATTGTCAGTTCTGAGCATGATATGTTATGTTCCGGAGAAGCTTCCGCACTATTGTATTTCAAGCAGTTATTAAAGGTTTTTTGTCCATTTTGAAATTTTAAGGTTTTTATATGGCCACTTCTTAGTCTTGCTAAAGCTGTTTGTTGATTTCTATTGAGTTTTTGTGAAACAAATATGATCTACAAATCACTTAATCGCTGATAATTTTGCTTGGTCTAAAATCAGATGTCTTGCACAATTTCGTTCAATAAAATTTAGCGAATTTGAGTCAATGAGAAGTTGTTAGAGCAACCAAATCATTAAATCCAAAATCAGATTATTTTGTTTCACTCGGCAACTCATAATTTGGCAAAACTGCTCCAAATTGAATCGAAAGCGAAGTTATTTATTTTCAAAAGCCTTTTCAAAGGAAGATCTTGAAACAATGATCCTTATAAATTTGGTAAAAATACATTAATTATTCATTCAAATACACAGCGTTCAAATAAACGTCTAACTTGAAATGAGAGTTCTCAAAAATAGCTTTAAAAATGTATCCATTGTTGTTACTGTGGCGATTAAAAACTTTTTAAAAATATTTTTTCCTTCTCAATTTTCCTTCAAATTAAATAAATATTTAGAGTATTTTTGAATTTATACATTACAAAGCCATTCAAATTTAATCAAATACAACACCAAATTAACGCTTTTAACATTGAAAAATAATATGAAATAAACTAATATTTTTAAATGATCGAAACAGTTGAACCTGTCTATAGCTTCCCTTCTTGGGACTCACCAATATAGGGTGCTATAGAGAAGGGGGTGCTATAGACAGGTCACTTTTAATGTAAATCGCATCGTACTACGTATTTAAAATATAGCGCTTTAGAGAGGGTGCGCTATTTAGAGGGGGCTTTATAGACAGGTTTAACTGTATTATAACAATAAATAACTTTAAATGACTTTAGAAACGATTTAAAAACTGGTATTTTGGAAAAAGAAAATACCTATTTATTATCGATTCAAAATATATGAACGAAATGTAAGCAAATACAACAGTTCAGATATAGGAAAATTGCTATTTACAATTATAAACTATCAAAAACCTTTCGAAAATAAGTTTCTTTATAGAACACAGCGCGAGATTTCGAGCTATAGCTCTACAACGGGCAAAGTTACAATTAAGAGTAACTCCGCCTTTGCCGGTCTCAAACCCGGATGAAAAAGGAGGAGGGGAAGCAGTAACAAGCTCGCTAAAAAAAAACCTGGGTTCAGCAGGCCCGGCTGATAGTACCCTGTAAGGGTTCCTAATCCAGAGATACAGGATGAGCAGCGTTTGTACTCCATGTTAAGAGCGGCTGCACATGGCATCTCTTCCTCATGTCAGAGGCGGCCATTTCTTTTGGAGCTAAGTCGGCCTGCCACTGAGTAGTGCTCCCAGTCTTAATGACAAAGGTAGACGCATTCTACTTCAGCCAGACCCTAATATGATTGAGTGGAGATAAGAAAGAAGAAGAAGAAGACAATTAAAAGTGAGCACAGGAGGGGGTGTGTGAATGGAATTTCATTTTCTACACAGAAACGTATGTATAATACAATAAAATGCGGCTTATGATTGTAGAACGACGTTTGAAATTTCATAGCAAATGTTTCTTTTGAACCAAATATTGTAACTTATTTTAAGGAGAAATAACGACTATTTCTATCCTTGGGATAAAGTATTAAAGGATGAATGGTGAAGTGTAATAATGAACGGAAATTTCCCATCCTTGGACACTTTATTTTTCCGTTTATCATTACTCTTCACCATTCATTCTTTTATACTTCATCCCAAGGATAGAAATAATCGTTATTTCTCCTTAAAATAAATTACGATATTTCGTTCAAAAGAAATATTTGCGGTTAAATTTCAAACGTCGTTCTATAAATGTATACATATTCATTTTTCAGAAATATTAGACATCATAAAAACGATAATAACACTTAGATACAAGTACTTGTAGTGAACAAAAAGGAATATATTATGAGAAAGTATAAATATTTCTCTAAGTCGGCCTGCCACTGAGTAGTGCTCCCAGTCTTAATGACAAAGACATTCTACTTCACCCAGTCATGATGGTTGTCAAACAGACACCATCAAGGGTCACAACTTGATACCCTGATATGATTGAGTGGAGATAAGAAAGAAGAAGATAAATATTTCTAGTAAATAACGCTTGGGGTGTGTGTTTTTAAGGTTTTAATGTTCATTAATTGTAAACATGTGCTCCTTTTTTTTCAAATCTATGGTCAGAAATCTTCAATAAATTGAATCACATTCCGGAATCTAGTGAAAGTACTTTGTATCCATATAGTATTGGTTGGATTGATGTTCACAATAAAAGCCAACAACAAAGTATCTACATAGATAATAGACTAACAGAGTTTTCAGTTGTAAAGTTTGAAGCTATCTCCTACAAAGACACTTAACTATGTTGTACAAATAAATTTACTTGCAATATGTTTCTTTTAAATAATGTCATCAAATATTATCTCTACAGACCTTACTGCAATGATATAGGTTATTGAATGAGAGGCTTAGCTCATCAGTAGTGAACCCTCTCAGCGGTTTGCCAAATTAATCTCTAGACCGCTCTACTATTGTATTGGATTAGTTTGGGATATACCCTGTATTTTCTATGGAAGACAGATTAGGGGTGTTTAGTGAACTATGGACCTAAACTTATAGCTCTGTAGAGGTACATACATATAATTTCATATTACAATAGTAGAGCGGTCTAGAGATTAATTTGGCGAAAGCGCTGAGAGGGTTAACTACTGATGAGCCAAGACCTCTCTTTCAATAACTTATATCATTGCAGTAGGGTCTGTAGAGATAATATTTGATGGTATTATTTAAAAGAAACACAATGCCAGTAAATTTATATGTAAGAGTCTAGCATCAGTATCACTATAAAAGTAAGTTCCAAATATGCAATATAACAGCGGTATGATAGATTAAACTGGCGAAACCGCTGGGAGGGTTCACCACTGATGAGCCACATCGCCTGGACGAGGACGATCGCGCGCCGGGGATGCCTTCCTTCATCCTCCATCGCTTAATCTTTGTATATATTTTTAACTTCTGTATATATCCTTTCTTCTTCTTAAACTACTGTTGGACTCTTTGAGTTTGTAAAATTGTCAAGATGACAATAAAATTGTTTTAATTGTCAATTGTCACTGATGAGCCAGGCTTTCCCATTAATTTTTCTATTGCAGTAAGACAGTAGAAATTGTTTTATTTTAAAAAGAATCATACGCGTCTATAATAGTTTTGAATTTTGATAATGTTTGATTACATTTTTTTTCTTGGAATCAATTTCATTAAGATATTCAAGTCAACAGATTTATCGACCAAAAATTTCGTTATTTTTTGGTAGGTTCGATGTTCACAATAAAAACCAACAACAAAGTAGATATTTAGACAAACCAGAATCTGTCAGTTTATTAAGATACAAAGCAGAAAGTGAAGCGGCCAACTTCAGGGAGTGAGTGGTGTATGCTTCTGACCTAATCGAGGGATATAAGACCCTCGCATCTGCATACTGCTCCTTGGGTACATCCATTCAGGGAATGGAGGTTCTTCTTCCTCCATGGGACTGCGGCGACGTCCGATACGAGGCTTCAGGGTTTGTCTCTTATAGACGTCTTGTGCCCCGGTATCACCTAGATCTGGTCTGACTAGAACCAACCCAGATCCAGGATCAAGTCGGAATTCAGCTGCAACCACACGTCTGGCATTTAAAAAAGAGCCTGAATAATATTTGAGATTATTATAGGTAGCAATACTCTCTTGGCTTGCAATGCTTTATCATCAGTTTCAAATTGTATTCCTTTCAACAATAACTTAACTTTTGGAAATAAAAAAGTCACAAGGTGCTAGATCTGGTGAATATGGTGGATGAGTGACTAATTGGACACCAGAGTTGGCTTAATATTTTAATTAATTATAATTGATGACAAAAATATTTGAAGTGACCCTTGTGTATATATAATTATACAAAGGTCGCCCCCAATGTTTTTGTCATCAATTATAATTAATTAAAATATTAAGCCAACTCTGGTGTTCAATTAGTCACTCATCCACCATATTCACCAGACCTAGCACCTTGTCACTTTTTTATTTCCAAGAGATGGCGTGGAATAAAATCAACCTAGGAAGTATCTCTCTCTCACATAGACATTATGAATCTTAAAATAACAATCCTTCGTAAACGATATCAATTGAGATACTTTCCACAGGATGATTTTTAAAAAATATTAAATGAATTATATAATTACTTGAAAAAGAATCAAAATTCAAACATATATAGCTGATTCTCTTGTTCCTTGTAAAATATCATCCCTAATTTATATCATAGATCGAGATCTTACTCGACAGTGAATTCCTAATTCTACCACCTCTATGCATTCGATATGAGAATCGGTGATAATGACAGTTGTCAAAATTCGAAACTATTATATGATTCTTTTTAAAAATAATCATACGCGTCTATAATTGTTTCGAATTTTGATAACAGATGTGTAAGAGAATCAGAGGCTGGATCTCAGAGATTATTGTTTATTTAACAAAACATTAAATCAAGATGACAGAAAACAAAAGAGGCAAAACAAAAACAAGCGTAAGGGCAGACAACCAAAGTTAAACTCAAACACTACAGGTACAGCCGGTCTGGGTTGCGCCAGGTCACGTGATGTCTGTCACGTGATGTCTGGTAGGAAGGTGGCGTTGCTAGGCAACGGCTGATGTGCGAAGTTACTCTCCAACAAGATGGCGCGCTAATGCATCTTAAACAGTTGTGTTGAAAAATGAGTTATCAAATTAATTAATATTAATGAATAATTATTACTTTAGCATATTGACTTCAGAAAATATTGTACGAACTATGTTTCTAAAGAAAAAGACAATGAAGCTATATTTTGAAGATAATACTTCTTAATAAACACTGAATCGGAAGCAAAGACTGACCATAGATAACACACAAAGAATGTGATATATATTTTATCCCCATTCAATATCGTGAATATTTTAATATTCAAAAATTAATTTGTTTTTAAAATACACTATATAACATCTATTTTTTATCGTGATAATCCTGTTGAAGGACTGACAAGTCCGAAAGCTTGAAAATAAAAATTTTAACAAGAAACTTAACTCTAGAAGGTTTATTTATTTTATAATACCATAGATAATATTCTCTCTTCTAATACTCTCTCTAAATTCTAAATCTTCTAATACTCTCAATAAATTCTAAATCTTCGAATACTCTCTCTAAATTCTAAATCTTCCAATACTCTCTATAAATTCTAAATCTTCTAATACTCTCTCTATATTCTGAATATTCTAATACTCTCTCTAAATTCTCAATCTTCTAATACGCTCTCTAAATTCTAAATCTTCTAATACTCTCTCTAAATCTTCTAATACTCTCTCTAAATTCTGAATCTTCTAATACTCTCTCTAAATTCTAAATCTTCTAATACTCTCTCTAAATTCTGAATCTTCTAATACTCTCTCTAAATTCTCAATCTTCTAATACTCTCTCTAAATTCTAAATCTTCTAATACTCTCTCTAAATCTTCTAATACTCTCTCTAAATCTTCTGATACTCTCTCTAAATCTTCTAATACTCTCTCTAAATTCTAAATCTTCTAATACTCTCTCTAAATCTTCTAATACTCTCTCTAAATCGTCTAATACTCTCTCTAAATCTTCTAATACTCTCTCTAAATCTTCTAATACTCTCTCTAAATTCTAAATCTTCTAATACTCTCTCTAAATTCTAAATCTTCTAACTCTCTCTCTAAATCTTCTAATACTCTCTCTAAATCTTCTAATAATCTCTCTAAATCTTCTTATATTCTCTCTAAATTCTAAATCTTCTTATACCCTCTCTAAATTCTAAATCTTCTAACTCTCTCTCTAAATCTTCTAATACTCTCTCTAAATCTTCTAATACTCTCTCTAAATTCTAAATCTTCTGATACTCTCTCTAAATTCTAAATCTTCTAATATCTCTCTAAATCTTCTAATACTCTCTCTAAATTCTAAATCTTCTAATACTCTCTCTAAATTCTAAATCTTCTAATACTCTCTCTAAATTCTAAATCTTCTAATAGTCTCTCTAAATTCTAAATCTTCTAATACACTTTCTAAATCTTCTAATGTTCAAGTAATACAAATTGATGTTTTAATTGATTAATTTGAATGTTTCTTGAACATGAATTAAGTAATTAAACAGGCTTCTGGAGATGAGCTTATTTTCATTTTATTAAAGCAGTCTCAAGCTTTCAGGTATCTCTGTCCTTCTACAGGAGAACATAAATAATCAAACACTGCCTGATGCCAAACTATTATAAGATATCAGAATGTATATATATGTCTGTATAGTTAAACCTGTCTATAGCGCACCCTCTTGGGACTCACCAAAATAGGGTGCTAAAGAGAGGGGGTGCTATGGACAGGTCACTTTTAATGTAAATAGCATCGTACTACGTATTTAAAATCGGGCGCTAAAGAGAGGAAGGCGCTATTTAGAGGGGGCACTATAGACAGGTTTAACTGTATAAAGATTTTGTAATAGTTTGCCATCAAGCGGCGTTTTATTCGTTTATTCATGTTCTCCTGTAGAAGGTCAGAGATGCCTGAAAGCTTGAGACTGCTTTAATACAAAGAAAATCATCCCCAGAAACGTGTTTAATTATCCAAAAAATGATGTATTAATGTTGTTTGCGGAAGAGCAATAGATGAAGCTTGTTTATTTGTTTATATTGTAGCGTAGAAATCAAGTCTCTGTATATCTGAAGATGTGAAAGTATTTATTGATGGCGTCAGTACGACTAGTCGACAATTATTAACAACTCAACCAAACTATTTACAGCTAGAGAATCTTGAACTAGCAAACAAAGAAATATTTTAAAGATGATTTTACAAATACAGAGTAATATATATTTTTATAATCTGTTGAATATTTTCATTGAATAGTATTAAATTAAATAATAAATTATTTCTTCGCCACAATATTTAAACTGTCCTCGAAGATTATGTCTATAGTTAATTTGAATTATTTTTTCCAAGAAGTTTATCTTCATTATCGGTGTGTGTGTGTATTAAAGAAATACATTCCAATACAATAAATAAAGCGGTATGTTAGACTAAACTGGCGTAAAACTGGCTGAAGGGTTAACCACTGATCAGGATAAATGATTATATTATTGCAGTAAGGCCAGTAGAGAATTGTCTTTATTTAAAAATAGACATATACGCGTCAAAACTATTTTAAGCTTCCAAAACATACTTAGATTCTATTTGGCGAATAATATTATTACAGAGAATACATAATAATACAGATAATACGAAGACATTATACATAACGGCGAATAATATTGGTATTTCAATTTTTTTACAAGTGTTTACGAACTTTTGGGATAACTTGTATATATAATAACAACTAGCCTGTTCAGTGATTCGCTAACCATGATGTATGAACGAAGGAACGTGTGGCCATTGGACATGCGTCGGACCAGGAGGCTGTTGTTGGGTGCTGCGCTGCCTGGAGTATAGGAGCTCCATCTATTATTTCTTCCTGTGGTGAATCTGTATAAGACCAGGGGTCTTAATAAAGCTTTGTGTGTGTGTATATAATGATAAAAAATTATGTTCTATAGAATATATCTCTCTCTCTCTCATATAAAATGCATACATAGATCCTAAATAGAATTACCTAAGAGTGTGTCAAAGAATCAACTCTATCATAGGAGACAGGAAGATCTCAAGTACAAAACTGTAACTGTAACTGTTGATAGGGGGACAGAGAAAAAAATACTCCTTAGGATGCCCTGAGGTACCAACCTGGATGGGCCTTGACTTTGGCTCCCAACAGGAGGATGAGGACCACACACCTCATCTTCCAAGACTCCATTGTAGCACTGAGAAGTCCAGGAATCCACACCCGGCTATATACTGCCTGCTGATGGACTCAGTTTCAATAGGATTACAATGTTTCCGGGATTATCCTTGTCATTGTACCGCCCCCAGCCCCGCCTACTGGGAGAAACCATTCGAATTATTTCAGTAATTTTCATTTCTAAGTCTTTCTAGGTGACTTTCTCGATTTCTCATTTTTTTTTCTTTGTCTGTGTAGTTATAGAATTATGATTCCCTGAAGATGTCTGCCTCCTGTCTGGTTGAAACTACACTTATAACCTGATATTAGATATTACACTAATAGCCTGCTTTTCACATGTGTAGACATGTAGTGCACTAACAGTGAAAGCAGTCGCCTACTTCTACCCACCATGATTATCATGGCCTGTACCACGTGTACTAGGGATAAGCGAAAAAAAAAACACTAATAGCACATATCTTTTATATTGATATCTTCCATAGAGAGCAAATGTTAATACTTTGAGAAACTATGAAAATTTGAAAGTTGTAGCTTTAATAAAAATAAGTGATTGGAAAAACTTTTCGAGTGACCCTTGTATATATACATATGTATATAATTGAAGTTGTTGTTGTCGTGTCCAATGAATAGCCTCAGATGTCTCCATGCATTTCTATCGCAGCAGCAGCAATGTCCACTATCTTGGGTGTGTAAAGCTGCTGCTCTGGGTCCATGTCAAATATAATTGAAGTAAAATAGACTTTAAAATATTTTTAACGATCTGGTAAAATATAAATTCATATTCTCTTTAGTGGCTGTAGAAAACTGTATTTAAAAAATAAAAACAAAATAATTAGTGCTAGGTATATATTTATGCATCCTAATAGGTTTAGATAGTTTGTGAAAAAAGGAAGTAGTGTATATAGAAGATTAAGTTAAAATATCTGCCTTTAACATTTCAAATTATAACATTGGGAGGCTCTGGGCCTTTATCTTGTTCAACTTGGAGTTACAAATCCCTGGTCGACACGATAGAGCAAAATTAAATCGAAATTTGGATGGTGAAAAATAATGAATAAAAAGATGAGAACATAAAATATAAATTAGAAACTATTATAGACGCGTAAGATTATTTTTGAAATAAAACAATTTCTACTGCCCTTACTGTAATGTAAAAATTAATGGGAGGTCCTGGATCATCAGTGGTGAACCCTCCCAGCGGTTTCGCCAGTTTAATCTACCATACCGCTGTTATATTGCATTTTTCGATCTTCCTTTTATAGTGATACTGTTGCTAGACTCTTGGAATAGGTATTTTAGATGAACTATGGATATAGGCTTTGAGGACAGTAGAATTACATATAATTATAAATATATAATTGTTTAATTTCAAAAAGAATCTTACGCGTCTAAAATAGTTTCAATTTTTTTTCATAACAGATGGCGCGCTAGTGTATCGTAACATAAGATATACCTAAGATGAACTTTTTAATGAGATAGAGAAGGCAATAAAATATAAGTTATTTGCTTCTTTATTTACAAAATCAGTCAAACTTTTTGTACGCGTGCTTCTCATTTCATCTTTTCAATATTTTTTTAATCTTCAGGTTGAGAAAAACAAGCTCTAAAAGCTTCTAAAACGATAATTTTCAAAACAAACTTTAATGTTTCTTTATATGTTTATGCAAATAGTTTTTCACGTTCAATGTATTATAAATATAAAAAAGGCATATCCTGACCAGGCTCACATGATCATTTCTAGATGGCAGAGCACCATCTAGTGGAACAAAAATAAACTAAAGTTTATTTAACTTGTTCCATGATAATTAGCCAATCCAATTTCATGATAATTCAAGAAAAGTCAACCACGAGCATGTTTCGGGCTATTGGCCCTCGTCAGCGTGGTATTAATGTATAAATGTATTATAGAAATTTAAAAAATAAAACAATATTACTCAAAAAAATAATTTTAATTCAAATATTTCTTTCGATTTTTTTTATTTCGATAAAAAGTAGTTTTTAATTTGATTCAGAGTTTATTGCCAAATATATATTTTCAAGAAATAGAGTAAAAATGAATCTAAAATATTCCTGATGATTTTCCTCCTGGTGGATTTGAAATTCGAATTCCACGACGTGAAGATTGTCGTTCTTCTTTTTCATCTCTTTCTGAATTTCCAAAAACGATTGAAGATCTATTTCTGTAATTATAACTCTGAGACCTGGATTTAGCGACATTGGCAATGTCACCATAAAGTTCCTGACGTTCACTGCGTACACCAGCTGCCATTAAATTTTCCAAATATTTTTCATCATTTACATTTAGATTTGAAACTTCCTTGCTGATATGATCTCCAGCTAATCCTAGATTTCCTAATGTTGCTGGAAGTTTTTCTTCCAAGATATTTCTACCAATATCACCTTGACTTATTATGTCTTTTGTAGGATTTTCAATTCCTGTTATTGGATTGAAGCTTCGTTCATTTGGATCAATCCTTCTGCGATCACTTCGTGGTGAAACGAATTCTCTTTGAGGCTTTAAGTTGAAGATATCACTAATATTGTGATCTATTCGATGCTCTGGTTCTTGATACTGGCTGGAATGATTTCCTTTATGTTGCTCTGGCGTTTGTTTGTGGGGTTCAGACTCTTTAAATTCAAGATACTTACTGAAATTACGATCTTTTCGGTTTTCCATTGCAGGTATCTCAGTCTGTCGATCTTTTAAATTGAATATATCGCTTGAGGTATAATCTTTACGCTCTTCGCATGATCGGACTTCAGGTTCCATGCATTTATGGCTGGTATTATAACTTTTTCGTTGTTCCATAATAGGTAATTTGGTTTGGGAATCTTTCAAGTTAAAAATATCGCTAAGATTATGATCTCTGCGTTGGTCTTTATCTAAAGAAGAGACATTAGGATCTTTGCAATTGAAAATATCGCTGGTACTGCGATCTTTTCGATTTTCCATTGTAGGCTTTTCTGTTTGGGAATCTTTTAAGTTAAAGATATCGCTGATGTTATGGTCTCTGCGTTTTGCAAATGTCTTGATCTGAATATCAGGTTCTTTATAATTGAAAATATCACTAGTGTTGTGATCTTTTCGTGGTTCTAGAGCAGATATCTCAGCTTGTGAATCTTTCATATTGAATATATCACTGGTATTATGATCACTACGTTTCTCTAAAGGTTTGATTTGAATTTCAGATTCTTTAGAGTTGAAAATATCACTAGTATTATGGTCTTTGCGGTGGTCCATCTCTTGTTTCTGAGATTCAGAATGCTCCAAGTGTCCACTTTGGAATCCTTCAGGAGTTTGATATCCTCTAGTGGAACGTCGTCTCCTGTCGCTGCTGAATTCCTCAGGAATGGAGCTCATTACTGTTGCTATTACTGTTGCCTGCTTTGATTTGAACGGTAGGGTGAGAGGAATGCGGCTCTCGCACGTCCTTTCCACGAGGAGCTTCTGCTTTGATACTACATATTTTATAACCATCCACCTTTTAAAATTATCTTTATATTCCCATATATTCTTATACTAGAAGAATGACCCGGCTTCGCCCGAGAAATCCCCCGAGTGAAGTATCCTTCATACTGAAAGTACATCAATAATAAATAGTAGAAGTGCCATAGAATAGCAATACAGAAGAAACACATAAACTACAGGAAAAAAGTGTGTAATGGCAAAAATTGTATTATATTAGTGTTTAGGTATTTGATTTGATTATTTTTTGCAATCCATTTAGTTGTTTCAAAATTAATATAGTTTAAATAGACGGCAGCTTTTCCACCAAACCCTCATTAACCTTTGAAAATGCCTGAGTTGAGTGACTGACTGTAAAGAATCCTGACTGCGATGCCCATCTTCTCAGTAAGAATTAAAAAAAAAGGTTTATAAACAAAAAAATAAATCCAAAATACTGGCATGTGAATATTTTTCTGTAAAAAAAATAAAAAAGCATATGGAAATATTAGGCAAACATATGTGTTCGCTAATGATTGCGACTGCATTTTAAACGATTTTTAAAAAGAGATTTAAACAAATAAAGGCCAGAACAAAAATTAATAAAAAATATGAAATCCATTATTTACATACATTCACAAAAGCAAACGATGACAGAATTGATGACTCTGATACTTGTATATAGAATAATAATAAATGAGTTTTGAAAATTGTAAAAAATAAATGCATCGGCCGGGAATCGAACCCGGGCCGCCCGCGTGGCAGGCGAGCATTCTACTACTGAACCACCGATGGTTATAAGAAATGGCCATATTTGGGTATTTATTCCATTCACAAAAGCAAACGGTGACAGAATTGATTTATTGTTGATTATGACTCTGATACTTGTATATTTTAACAATTTGAAATATAAAGAAAATTAAATCATTTAAAAGCGCAAATGATTCTGTTTGCGCCTAGTTATGTAAATAACTTGCTAGGCTGCATTGTTCTATAATCATGTAAATTTTTATTTCTTTCTTTTAATTATGTAAATATGTATAGGTATATAAAAGGAGTGAAAGATTCAATAAAGTCATTCATTCAGTCAGCTAAACCCGAGTGAGGCGTTCTTACTCTATTCAGCCAGCTTGCTACATCGCAGTCTTGCGAAAGGAAAAAATTCTCGGTAGTCAATCCGCCGGTCCGGTCTCGTAAAGTACAGTCATCAACAAGCTCTGCCACATATCGTCATCACCCGAGACCAGAAAGAAGGCTGAGGGAGCTAAAGGAAGTCCTGGCTAACATTGTCAGGAACCAAGCCCCAACATATGGTCCTTATCGAGCCGGTTACTAAGGAAAAGAGCGTGATTCTACTGAGAAAGGAACCTTCAAATCTGGAAACATGTCTAAAGCAATGAAAAGCCTAAAGGTCAAGATCCGTTCCCTGCTAAGACGAATGGATAGATACCTGGCATCCATAGATGAAGACATATCGGGTGACGATCTCCATAAATTGAAACTTATAGATGAAGGTATATCAGAAATAAAAACTGAAACAAAGATCCTATTCGATTAGTTATTTGAACAGGAGGAAGTAGATGAAGAGAAGGAACTCAAAAGTTAAGAAACAATTCAAGTTCCTTCTCTTCATCTACTTCCTCCTGATCGAATAGGATCTTTGTGTCAGTTTTTATTTCTGATATACCTTCATCTATATGTTTCAATTTATGGAGATCGTCTCCCGATATGTCTTCATCTAGATTCTTTTGTACACAGAACAAACTTCTACTGTCCTTACTGCGATGGAAAAATATATTGGAAGGGCTTGGTTCATCAGCTGTGAACCTTTCCAGCGGTTTCGCTAATTTAATTTACCAGACCGCTTCTTAGAGCCATAATACTGTATTGGACGTGTTACTATTTTCTCGCCTTCTACATGCTTTGGCTGCAAGCTTTTTAAGGTTATCTGAAGTCAGAGCTATTCGGCACCACACTGACGAAGGCTAACAGCCGAACGCGTACCTGGTTGGCTTTTCTTGATTTTTCGAGAAAATGGGTTGACCAAACATCACGGAACAGAGCTGATTTAAACGCTACTTTAAGCAATAATTTATCTGATAATCTCACCCGATAGGTCGAAGACAAGATTTATCGTAAAGATAGAGGCTACCTGGCCGGCATTCATATTTCTTGAAAATAAAGATACTTCAGCCAGTAAATCTTTTTATTGCCTCAACGTTGGACAAAATTTTTGTCCTCGTCAGGAGCAAACAAAAATTGAAACATTTGGCAAGCCGTTAAAAATTAAAGAATAATTTTTAACGCCTTGCCGAATGTTTTAATTTTTGTTTGCTCCTGACGAGGACTAAATTTTTTTTCCATTTACTGGCCGAAGAATGGATTTAGGCGATGAATCCTCCCAAAAGATTACTTTGACTAAGGACTTAGTTTCGTCAGTAAAGGATCAAGATGGTTATATGGACTACACTGAAATTAGTGGCAGTTAGAAGAAAATGATCCAGACTGGTTGTGTAGTGAAGGAGGGCGAGCTGATTGCCTCCGAAAACGGCTGTGACACGAGTGTTTTGAACCAAATCAAGCGAACGTAAAGAAAGTGCCCTACTGGGGATACACAGTGTGGAAATTCAAACCCTGGATTCTTACTGAAATACTCCAAGAAGACACCAACTATGTTGAAGAGCTTCAATGCGAAGATATGGCTGACTTCTGCCACGGTACCAGACTGTCAGGGACTACAGCGGCTATTTCATGAGCCTCATTGAAAGTTAATTCTGGTTCTGAAAATAATATTTCTTTATTTTTTTCATCGCTGATTCCCCATACAAAACGATTTTTATCAACATATCATCTAATATCAAAATTCGAAACTATTATAGACGCGTATGATTCTTTTTAAAAATAAACAATTTCTACTGTCCTTACTGCAATGGAAAAATTAACTGGATGGCCTGGCTCAAACAGTAGTGAACCCTCCCAGTGGTTTCGCCAGTTTAATCTACCATACCGCTGTTATATTGGATTTTTCGATCTTCCTTTTATAGTGATACTGATGTTAGACTCTTGGAATGGGTATTTTAGATGATCTATGGACATAAGCTTTGAGGACAGCAAAATTTCAGCGGTATGGTAGATTAAACTGGCAAAACTGCTGGGAGGGTTCACCACTGATGAGTCAGGCCCTCCCATTAATTTTTCCATTGCAGTAAGGACAGTAGAAATTGTTTATTTTTAAAAAGAATCATACGCGTCTATAATAGTTTCGAATTTTGATAACAGATGGCGCACTAATGTATCATAATATCATCTAATATTTTTCCAAATTATCAAAATTCCAATAATTTCCCAAGTCGATATTGTGGTATATTTTCATTTCCTAATTTGTATGCTCTATTGAAATGACAATTTTATTCGGTTTAGGATTTAAATGTTTAGAAACCTTTTCTCTATAATTATTTGTAAAAAGTCATTGTTTCCACAGATGGTGTTTCAGATGTAACGGTGGACGAGTGGGTAAAACCCTCCATTCCTGACAGCCATGAACCGGGATTGAATCCCGCGTTAACATTTTGTTTTAATATGTGAATAACCTTCACATATTATTCATTGTTTCAATTATCATAAACTAGGTTGCTCTTATTGAGCGGTACCTAATAAAGTGATTTTGGAACCGGTTTCAGATGTGTTATAAAAATTCCTTATTAAATTTTATAGAAATATTGTCCACACACAACAATATAAAAATACACCTATCCCCCGATTTACACGGTACTTGTTTTACACGTTTTCGCTTTTACACGGTTTTCCAAATAAGTTTTTTTTTATCGCACTATACTAAAATGCGATATTCTACTCTATACTACCTATGTTGAAAAGAATATTGGGAGGCTCTGATTCATGAGGGGGCGAACACCTATTCAGATTTGACAGTTTAATATACACCTACCCCTCGATTTACACGTTTTTCTCAGGAACGTATCTCCCGTGTAAATCGGGGGATAGGTGTATAGCCTTTTGTTTACTTATGTTCGCTATATCGTTGGTCATTTAAAAGATCACGAAAGACATTATGTGTGTGCACATGACCAAATGTATATATTGGTTGACACATAGCAGTAATAATACATTTTTATTTATATGAAAAATAGACACTTCAGCCAGTTGGAGGTTTTTTTTTTTTTTTCTCAACGTTTCGACAAAAATATTTTGTCTTCGTCAGGAGAAGTAAATAAAAATAAAGCATTTGACGTTAAAAAAATTTCTTTACTTCTTATTTACTTCTCCTGACGAAGACAAAAGATTTTTGTCGAAACGTTGAGAAAATAAAAACCTCCAACTGGCCGAAGTGTCTATTTTTTATATAAATATGAATGCGGTCCAGGCAGCCTATCTTTACGAATACATTTTGAGTGCAAACAATCATTCAGGATAATTCTTTGTTTATTTTATTCACAAGTTTAAGAATTTTAAAGTTAGAATTACAACTTAATACAAAGATAGAGGTTGCCTGGTCGGCATTCATAGTTCTTCAAAAAAAAAAATTAAAGATAATTCTGTCAGTAAATCTTTTTATCATCTCCTGACGAGGACAAAAGATTTTTGTCAAAACGTCGAGGTAATAAAAAGATTTACTGGCCGAAGTATATTTATTTTGAAGAACTTAATACAAAGTTTCAAAATAATTTACACCTTCCTTCGACATCATTCGTCATTTGCTATTTTTTAAAATTATTATTCTTTATTTGTTTTCGGACAAGGTTGCCAGATTAACTCAATCTTTTTTTATTATTTTTTAATCATAGAGAAAGAGACGTATAATATATATATGTGAGTATCAGTTACCTAGAAATTATTCGAAAAAGATATAATAAATAATATTAAGGTAAAAGGTTTCTTTTAATTTTGATTTTCACAAGTTTTCGAGCAAATTTTCTGTTTTACAACGGACATATACTTCTATATACAATATATATATTATATTTGTACAGAAATAATTGAAAAATGTGTTATGATCTTTGTACATAGATATAACTTATAGAATAACTTATTTATTGGATGGCCCTCGTATTTACCCGTTAAAGAACAGAAATTTTGCTTGAAAACTTGCGAAAACAAAATTAAAAGAAACTCTTTACCTTAATTTTATTTATTCTTTCTTTTTCTAATAAAATATATTTATGTTATATAAAAATATTATTTTATTTAAAATTATATTTCATTGATTCAAATATTCTGTTAAGTATACCACCAGATGTCGCGACTTCCCTTTATATAACCTATTGTTGTTGTTTCCTGATGGTCTTTGGCTCAAAAATCATTCATTCTGGTTAGCAGCCCCGTAAATAAAGATATTTCCGTTCCTGATGGTCGGCTCAAACCTTTTGTAAATTATGTAAATAGGTTTTTCATTTTTTTATTTTTATTCCTTAAGCCAGGCAATATTTTCTCAGATTATTTATTTTGTGTTTTATAAGCTAAATTAAAGCAATAATGATCTGAACTATTTTATTATTATTGCCACGACTGTAGTGTCACATGCTCATGGATTCCGCGATCAAGCCAATGATCAATAAATCTATATAAAATCCTCTAAAATCAACAGAAAATCTTATTTCCTAATTTACATATTTACGAATTTTTCATAACCTCCCATTACTGCCACCACGCGCGTATAAACAACAATTCTGTAAACAAAATCTCTCACTACGCTCAGTGACATCTGAACTAATTGATTAGTACAAATGGTACCAAGATCCGTTTAGAAGGAAGTCAACTAAATCCTGACTGATGATTGGTCAATCCAGGCAGGATATCCGGCTACATCTGGCTTCTAATTGGCTATTTATCTGACTTATGCATCCGAGCATTTATAGACAGTGTCGTTTGGTTTATACACTGAATTACATTGAAAATAGAACACCAAGTAAGAGGGGCCAGAAAGTAATGAAACTTGACAAACAGAGAAAGACAGGAACGAACAATAAATGATCGTTTTTTCAAAATGATGGTCGTAATACAGAGAGAGAATGACGTCGGCTTTCAGTAGCAAGTAGGACTGTAGTATTCTGTGTTTAAATATAGACAATATATTATCATCATAGAGCGCGTGAAGCGAAAAACATTGGATTCGAATATAAAGAAAATTGTAAAATAAAATAAATGTAACCTTTTAAATATATATAATTGTAATAAAATAATTTCATCTGGTGAGTAATGTTTAATTAATAAATTAAATAATAACTATACAACAAGGACCACCGCGATACACGCAGAAACACATCTAGGTAGAGAGTCAATCATACTACGGATAGCGTCAGGAAACTGTAGTCGTTTAAATTGAGATGACAAGTTTGAAGAAATGAAGGGAATCCTTAGGTACCATACCTTCTAATCAAAATAGTGAAAATACATTTAAACCTCTCTGTAGCGCCCCCTCTTGTGACTCACCAAAATAGGGTGCTATAGAGAGGGGGTGCTATAGACATGTAAATCGCATTGTACTACGTATTTAAAATCGGGCGCTATAGAGAGGTTTAACTGTAGTTGTATCTAGAAGATTTAATTGTATTTATCTCTATCGTTGTAAAAGTGACAAACAAATATGAAAAATAATTCAAAAGTGAAATTATACTGATATAAAGTGATCCAAGAGATACGATTGTGTTTTGTATACAGTTAAACCTGTCTATAGCGCCCCCTCTTGGGACTCACCAAAATAGGGTGCTATAGAGAGGTCACTTTTAATGTAAATCGCATCGTACTACGTATTTAATAAATCGGGCGCTATAGAGAGGAAGGCACTATTTAGAGTGGGCGCTATAGACAGGTTTAACTGTATAAGCAGCACAGATTGGTACTGGAATCCATCATATCAACACAAACAAACAGCATAAATAGGAAAATAGATCTACCGGAAATATATCATATAATATCTCAATAGTTACACCGTGATACACTCGGGTGTGTGGTCGGGAGGAGTGGACCCCAGCTTGGTTTTTCTGTGTTGAGATGTTTTAAAATTTTACTGGTTTTAAATGTTACGAAATTTTAAAGTGTCACACGGCTTACATACAGTGAATATCATTATTTTACTTAACTTTTATCGCATTTAAAAGTTTTTGCCATAATTCATCTAAATTTTAAAAATCTATAAGTTCATTTACATAGTTTTATTTTTATAGTCATAGTTCCTATTTCTATTTTATTACGTTTGAAATATCACTCCGCATGTAAATTTATATGTTGTATATAATGGCTCAAGCGCGCTTATACCCTGTTAGTGTAGTCATACTACCCACGCCTGTGGAAGAACCGAAAGGTTCGAAAGCTTGCAAATGTATAATAAAAGAGGCTCCTCCGCAAAACTTTAGATTTGTTATACTTTTATATTAACTGTGTATATGTTATAAATAAAGATGAATGAGATTTCTGTTGTATTTTAGAATTGTTGAGATTATGCTATGGTAATGCAGTCGTGGTTAAAAATCTTGAAATAAAAATAATAATGGTTTTGATCAGATGTTGCTTTAATTGAGCTAAGGAATATATAAAAGGACATAATTTGGTATAAGTACTGCCTGGCTTAAGGCGTAAGAATAAAAAAATGAAAACGTATTTACATAATGTACAAATGTTTTGAGCCAGCCATCGGGGAAGAGAAAATATCTTTATTTTACGGGGCTGCTAAAATAAAGATATTTTCTCTTCCCCGATGGCTGGCTCAAAACATTTGTACATTATGTAAATACGTTTTCATTTTTTTTATTCTTACGCCTTAAGCCAGGCAGTACTTATACCAAATTATGTCCTTTTATATATTCCTTAGCTCAATTAAAGCAACATCTGATCAAAGCCATCGGGGAAGAACAACAACGAGTTTTTATAGGGGAAGCATGACCTCTGGCGGTCGATTTAACAGAGTATTTGGATCTATGAAATATAATTTTAAATAGAATAATATTTTAATATAACATATATACAGTATATATTCTCGTTGATTCCTAATTATTCCAGAATTGGCCAATTACCCAATCTTGATTAATCAAGAAAAGCTAACCACGTACGCGTTTCGGGCTGTGTGACACAATGTGAAAAAATAGTACAAATGTGATATTGTACTGGGATAAGGTTCATAGATTATGAAAAAGGCATCTCCTTATCGTGCAACTGAAAGTTGCAACAAGAATGGGTAATTAGCCAATTCTGGAATAATTAGGAATCAACGTTAATAGTTGATATTTATTCCGCTAGATGGCGCAAACCATCAGCAAATTTCAGTTGCACGATAAGGAGATGCCTTTTTCATAGTATATATAAAGTTTAAATATAAAATAAAAGGATTTAAAAGCGCGAATGTTTCTTTTATACATAAAACGAACTTCTACTGTCCTTACTGCGATTTAAAAATATATTGGGAGGGCTTGGCTCATCAGTGGTGAACCCTCCCAGCGGTTTCGCCAATTTAATCCACCAGACCGCTTCTCAGAGCTCTAATACTGTATTGGATCATTCTGCATTTATATGCTACACTGAAGGATGGAATCTTAGAAATGGTTTTCAAGTAAACTATGGACATAAGCTTATAGGACAGTAGAGTTCAAATAAAGTTTAAATAATGAGTATGTATGTAAGATCACAGATAAATAGACGTTAACCGTTTGAAGAAAAGGTTCTTTTTGTTTACTATGTTATAAGTTTTGTTCTCTCTCTTGTAAATCAATAATGTTTGATTAATCTTCTTGGAATCAGTTTCTTTAAAAGTCTAAGCAAAGTCAACATTAAGGCTTTTAGTACATTAAATTCAACAACATTATAGGAATTGAAAATGAAACGAAATAAACATCTAACTTCATTGTAACCAAATTACTTGGACGTACAGAGATAGAAGTATTATTGTATAAAAATCATATTTTACAGAGAAATTTTATTAATATGATACAGTAGCGCGCCATCTGTAATGAGAAATTTAAACTAAACTTCTGGACACCCAACACCAAGAAAGACAAGAGATATCACAACAAAATATATTTTATAAAATAAATGAAGTTTCCAGGGTAAAGTTTCTTGTACAACTTTTATTTTCAAGCTTTCAGACTTGTCAGTCCTATAACAGGATTATCACTTTAACAATTAAATAATAAATACATTTTTATATACACGTTATTATATACATATTTTAAATACCTACTATATAATGAGAGAAAAATATTCTACATTATTTCTGTTTGAAAATAATTTTAAAAATTGAAAATATACGTGCGTGGTGGATGGATGATACGTGCTGGTTGAATGATATCTCGAGACTACAAAATATATTTTGTAGATAACATGTTAACCAAGTATCAAATGATTAAATTTATAGACTTCTGCGAAGTTCCTTCCAGAATCAGTAGCCAGAGTAGCCGCCATTGTTGGAGATCACCGCTCACACGCCTCGGCATTGATTCAAAGAGACTTTGGATGTGTTCTTGGGGTACAGCAGACCAAGCAGCTTCCACATGTTGCCAAAGTTGATCTGGTGTGGCAGCTGGGGATGTAATCTGAGTCAATCGTTGAGCAACCATATGGACCACATGTTTTCTATCGGCGAAAGATCCGGAGAGCGAGCCGGCCAGAGAAGCAATTCAATCTGGAGATTGACGAAGAACCTTTGGACAATGCGTACCACGTGTGGTCGCGTATTATCCTGTTGAAATATGGCTGTAGGCAAGCCCTGAAGGTAAGGAAGCACAACTGGCTCCAACACCTCGGAGATGTAGCGTTGGCTGTTTAAAGAACCGACAATTAGTACTAGAGGAGTGCGAGAGTGATATCCAATACCGACCCATACTATAATACCCGGTGCAGGACCAGTGGGGCGGTGCATAACGCAGCTGTTCAGCATCCTCTCTCCATGGTGTCTCCAGACTCGGATTCGACCATCGTGGTGTTGCAGACAAAAGCGTGACTCGTCAGTAAAGACAATTTCATTCAATTCTGCCGTCCACATCCTTCTTTTATCCCACCATTGGCGGCGCAGACATCTGTGGTTCTGCGTCAACAGCGTCGAATGGTACGCGCAGACACTGGATGATGCGTTACAGACTGAATGTGCTGTGCTACGGTTCGTGATGTGACTGAGCGATCTGTCACTTCCATGCGCACAATTTGCCTGTCAGCACGTGAAGTGGTGCACAGATGTGGATGCAATCGAACACGTCGGTCCGTCGTCCCTTCCTGCATCCAACGATCACATAACAGTTGTTTGGTTTTGTCCAACACGACTACCGATTTCTCTGAAAGATAATCCACAATCTATGTAGGCCACTATCCTTCCTCTGTCGAACTCGGATACTTGATAAAAAGATTATCGCTGTTTTCTACGAGGCATAATTGATCGTTTTTTTTTTTTTTTTTTTTTAATACAAGAAAGACACTATTACCGAACTTGAAATCGTCGAAATCCCCAAGCCATAAATAGTGCTTTGAAATGGAGCCACAGGTGCGCGTGATGTGCGTCTGCGCTGAAATTCTAATCATTTGCATATCCCACCTCCGATAATGCATGTTGTAAATTTCATGTTATTTGCATGATTCTTTCAGGATGTTGCATTTACGATGGCCAGCAGTTTATTTTTAACGCGTATGATTCTTTTCGAAATAAAACAATTTTCTACTGCCCTTAGTGCAATGATAAAATATTGGGAGGGCCTGGCTAATCAGTGTTTAACCCTTCAAGCGGTTTCGCCAGTTTAATCTACCATACCTCTTTAATATTGTATTTGGCTGTTTTCCATTTATACCGATTTATAATGATGATAAACTCTTGGAAAAGGTATTTTGATTGAACTATGGAAACAGCTTTGAAGACAGTAGTAATATATATATATATTTATAAATATATAATATGCATCGAGAAATGCTCTTAAAGAAGATTATTTGCAATTTTCGGAAGAGCATTAATCGAAGCATATTATATATATTTATAAATATATATATTCCTACTATCCTCAAAGCTTTTGTGTCCATAGTTTATTCAAAATACCTTTTCCAAGACTTTAGCATCAGTATGAATATAAAAGGAAAACAGCCAAATGTAATATTATTGCGGTATGGTAGATTAAACTAGAGAAACCACTGGTAAGGTTCACCACTGATGAGCCAGGCCCTCCCACTATTTTATCATATTGCAGTAAGGGCAGTAGGAAATAGTTTCATTTTGAAAAGATCCATACGCGTCAAAAATATTAGAAAATTCTTATATATTATGATATACCCATAATTTCAACTCCGACCTATTGCGTTGCTGAACAAGGATTCAAAATTAATAGATGGTTAAAAGAAATAGAAAGATCCGGAGTTGCACTTCTTTCTATTTCTTTTGGAGTTGCACTTAAATAATATGAATTGTTAAAATAACTTTGTGCAATTTCTCTCTTTCTTTCTCGACCCCAGGAAATCCATACCTTCTAGTCATTCCTAAGCACCTGCACTTAGAGCTCTTAAGAAGCTTACATGACATCCAAAGACAGGCTAATTTGAATTTTCGAAGATCTATGAGAGTATAAAAGCAAATACCCTTGGCAATGACTTCACGGGGATATGAATAAAAGTCCCTTACCTTGATCGAACCGGACACTCTTCATCTCTTGCTTCGGAGATCCAGTCGGTCACCTCGCCAATCAGGCCCGGAAAACTATGACCTGCGACCATTAACGGGAGTGAGGCCGCAGTATTAGGAAATTCTCCCTTGACGACTACAGTGGAAATGAAAGGAATTTATGTTGACACGTGAAAATTGAAGAAATGATGACGCACGCCTTAGTCGATTCTGGGACTTCCAATTCCGTCGTGTCCGAGATTTAAACTAAAAACTAAGAAAATAATTAAGAAAAAGGCATCTCCTAATCGAGCAACTGAAATTTGCTGAAGGTTTGCGCAATATATCGGAATATATATCTATTATGTATCTAGTTTCAAATAATTGTGACGCAACGCTAGCCATTTTTGTATTCATACATTTTAATTAAAAACAAAGTATTTATACAAGCAAATGATGATGATAAATACTCTCTGAAAATATTAATACATAACAACTTCTCCCCACAACAAAAATTTACATTTCAAAAAACTTCGAAGGCCTTCTTAATCTTGAGGACCTTCTCAAAATAGGACTCGACGCTTCACCAGTAGGATATATTTCCTGATCAGCTTGGGGGTCTTCAATATTAGTTGACTCTTGTGGAGTTGACGAGGTAGACGGAGTTGCTTCACTTTCTTCACAACCTCTGACTTGATCTAAATGCCGGTTCAAAATTTCTCCGTCATCTGTCTCTACCTTGATAGAAACAGGGCCAGTTTTTTCTTGCACTACACCTGGTAGCCATCTGGGGCCATGGTACCCTCGTGCTATAACTGCCTGCCCTTCATTTACCACTCTATGGGGTTTCCAATTTCTTATAAACCTATCCTCCTGTCGTATCTGTTAGGATTAATTCAGATAATTTTTCTATGTAAATAAATTATATAAATATATGAATAAATATAAGTTGATGATGATAATATTAGCTAGCATATGTTGATTAACAATTGGGCAACGGGGATAGTGCCTTCTTGATCCTTTCTTGTTTTTTGTATTTCTTCTTAATCCTGAATTTTTACTTTTGTACTTTCTATGCATAAAGATAATATTAAAAAATATATTATATAACATTTTTCTCTTTTTTACCCCCAAAAACACCAACATTTGGTAGCAGAGCGTGGTTTACGCAAAAAAGGTAAACAAACGCCATTTTGAAAAAAGAAAGATAGAAAATATCTTTAAGGTTCGAAAAGAACATATTAAGTAAAAATTCAAAATGGCTGAATCATCGATGAATATCCAAAAATTCGATGGAAATAATTTCACAAGTTGGAAATTTCGCATCATTTGCATTTTGGAAGGCAAAGATCTAGATGGCTTTATAAAAGAAGATCCTCCAAAAGATGAAAAAATAACTGTCGAATGGAAAAGAAAAGATGCCCAAGCTAGAGGGATAATAACTTGTGCAATGGATGACACACAAGTAAGTTTAATTTTAACATGCAAAACAAGTAAAGAAATTTGGACTGCTTTGCATTCTAGATATGAGGGTAACATAAAGAGAAAATGCATAGAGGCTAAAAACAATGTATCTAGATTAACAATGAAAAAAGAGGAAACCTGGGAACAATATTTGCTTAGAGCAGAGAAATTATTGCAAGAAGCAAGAATTTTGGGTGGATCAATAGAAGATGAAGAATTCATCACAGCTTTTATTAGAGGGCTACCCCCAAAATACAATCTTGTCTCAATGCAATTTGATAATTACCCAGATGCTACTATTTCTGATATAAGAAGAATTTTTGAGCTCCATGAAGAAAGAAACAAGAACAACAAGGATGAAAATGCTGCATATAATATGGGCCATAAATTTAATAAAAACTTTAAGAAAAATTCAAGTGATTCTAATAGAGAAAGAAAACCCAAATGTTTCATTTGTCAAAAGTTTGGACATAAAGCAGCAGTATGCTGGTTCAATCCAGTTAACAAGAGAAAAGAAAACAATCAAGGAAATTCTATACAAACAATCCCCAAGCAAACATTTTCAAAAAATAAACAATATACTTCTAGGGCTTCTTTGATAGGAGAAAATCATAATCAAGAAACTGCCATGAACTTAAGATCCCCAGAGTTCAACAATAAATGCAAGTGGATACTAGACAGTGGAGCAACAAGCCACATGTCTAAAGACATTAATCTAATAGATGATCTTCAAGAGGATAGCAGAAAAATCACTCTTCCTGATGATAGATTCATCAAGTCAAAAGGTATTGGCACTGTTGAAATTGATCAGGATGATAATCATCTTTTAACACTAAAAGAAGTTCTTTATGTACCTGAACTTAATAATAATTTAATATCAGTAAGTAAAATAACTGAAGATGAAAAACAGATTGTATTTGATGAGAATGGTGCAAGGATAATAGATAACAATGGATCCAGCATTATAACTGCAAAAAGGGAAGATAACATTTATACAATTGATGCATGTGCAAACATCAAACTGGATGAAAATGTGTTCAAAACCCAAGAAAATAATTGGAAAATTTGGCACAAACGCCTTGCTCATATAAATGAAAATTATATGAATATGATGCTAAAAGACTCCATGGTATATGGGTTCAGTTGTTCACCAATTAATAACTTAGAACCATGTATCACATGCATTCAATCAAAGTTTACTAGATTGCCATTTAAAGAGATTGATTCAAAGCAATCAACCAAACCCCTTGATCTCATTCATATGGATTTAATAGGTCCATTTCAGCATGAATCCATTGGCAAAGCAATATATGTGCTGAACATAGTTGATGACTTTTCAAGGAAAATATTCCCAAAGTTCCTTAAAAGCAAATCAGAAACCTTTGGCAAACTAAAGGAATTTATTGAACTTATAGAAAACATAAAAGATACAAAAATCAAAAGAATAAGGTCTGATAATGGAGGGGAATTTACAAATAGACAATTAAGCTCTTATTTGATAGAAAAGGGAATAGAACAACAATTTACAACCTTCTATTCACCTTCTCAAAATGGAATAGTGGAAAGAGCAAATAGAAGTTTAATTGAAGGTACAAGAGCACTATTGATAGAATCACAATTGCCACCAAAATTCTGGGCAGAAGCCATGAACACTTATTCTTATATAAAAAATAGAACTCCACATAAAAGGAATGATAAAACCACCCCTGAAGAACTATTTACAGGAAAGAAACCTACTATAAAACATTTAAAAGTTTTTGGATGCAGAGCTGAATATTGGATTCCTAAATTCAAAAGATACAAATTTGAAAAAATCACAAAATCAGGTATATTTGTTGGATACTCAAATAAAAGAAAAGCATTTAGAATCTGTGACCCTAAAAATTATGCAATTACTGAAACAAGGGATGTAAGCTTCATTGAAAAAGAAAAGGGAGCTGAACTACTTAGTAATGAAGTAAAAGCTGAATTGCCAGATCATGTATTAATTGACCTAAATTTTTGTCATAAAAATGGTCAAAAAGAAGAAGAACCAATTCCTATTCACCAAGGAAATGTTCCAGAATCCACAGAGCCAGATGAAGATAAAAATGTCTACAACTTGAGACCTACCCCTGAACAAGGATTTTACTATGAATCATCATTATCTGATGAAGACACATCACAAGATGACACCACTTCTGATCCTACCTACCATCCAGGAGATAGTGTAATGAAAGTTGATTCATTACCAATTATACCAACTAATTATGAAGAGGCAATAAACTCTCCAGATAAAGAGAAATGGCTTCAAGCCATGAAAGGTGAAATAGTTTCTTTAAAAACTCACAAGGTGTGGGATGTTTTACCAATGACTAAAACCATTAAGCCTATCAAATCAAAATGGGTGTTTTCAATTAAAAATAGCCAAGATCCTTTAAATCCCATATATAAAGCAAGATTGGTTGCTGTAGGATGTTCACAAAAATTAGGAGTAGACTATTCAGAAACTTATTCACCTGTGATAAAATCAGATTCTCTAAGAACTTTAATTGCTTTTGCAGCAATGAAAAATTTGCATATTCATCATTATGATATAGAAACTGCCTTTTTGTATGGTAAGTTGGAAGAGACTATATTCATGTCACAGCCTAAAGGATTTGAATATCAAGAAGAAGGTAAGAAATTTGTTTGTAAACTTAATCAGGCCATTTATGGACTTAAACAAGCAGGCAGAGTCTTTTATGAAACCTTTACTAAATATCTTCTTCAGATAGGATTTAAAGTTTTTAATTCTGATAAATGTTTATTTTCATACCAAATTAATGACTCTATTCTTTTTTTGGGACTTTATGTTGATGATATCATTATTTGTAATACTGATTCTAAAATTTTAAATGATATTTTAAATAAGTTAACACTTTGTTTTAAAATAAAGAAAAATGCTAATCTTTTAAATGTTTTAGGAATTGAAATATTAAAATATAATGACAAAATAATTCTAAAACAACAAAAATATATTGAAAAACTTTTATTAAAATATAATATGTTAGATTGTAAAACTGTTAATACACCCCTTGATGTATATACTGATTTGGAAAATTTTAATAATTCAAAGGTAATTGATAAAAAGAAATATCAGGAAATTATTGGATCTTTAGTTTACCTTGCTACTAAAACTAGGCCTGACATTTCATATTCCACTTCACTTTTAAGCAGATTTAGCCAGGATCCAAGAGAAATCCATTTTAGTGCAGCAAAAAGGATTATAAGATATCTTAAAGGAACAAAAGACCTTGGATTAGTTTACTCAAAGGGAGAAAATATTTTAAATGGTTATAGTGATGCATCATGGAAATGTGGTAGAGGAACACAAAAATCAACAAGTGGTATGACTTTTTATTTTGGAAATAATTTAATAAGCTGGCAAGCAAAAACAATCCCTACAGTATGTTTATCTACATGTGAAAGTGAACTTTTTTCTCTTGTGCAATGTTTAAAAAGAGGCATATATTTACAATACCTTATTGAAGAACTTACTAGTGTAAAATATAAAATTAATTTGTTTTGTGATAACCAATCAACAATATTTCTTTGTAAATCAGGAATGACTAATGATAAATCAAATCATATGATTAGAAATATTTCATTTTTACATTCTAATTTGAATAAGGTTGTATATAACTTAAATTTTGTGCCCACCAATGAAAATGTTTCAGATATTTTTACTAAGGCCTTAACAAGGGAAAAACATCATATGTTTATACATTCTTTAAATATGGAAAAATATATATAGCTTTATTAAATATATATGTACATAAATTCACTTGTTATATTTTTAAAATGTGTTTTTTGATATATGTTTTTCACTTTATGTAAAATGTGGGATGAAAACAAAGGCTTGTATATAATTGAAAGCAATGGGGAGGTAACGCCATCTATGTTTGATTTTTTAAACTGTTTATATTTCTGAAGAAAAATTGAGATTTGAATTAATAGGGGGGATTTGTTAGGATTAATTCAGATAATTTTTCTATGTAAATAAATTATATAAATATATGAATAAATATAAGTTGATGATGATAATATTAGCTAGCATATGTTGATTAACAATTGGGCAACGGGGATAGTGCCTTCTTGATCCTTTCTTGTTTTTTGTATTTCTTCTTAATCCTGAATTTTTACTTTTGTACTTTCTATGCATAAAGATAATATTAAAAAATATATTATATAACATTTTTCTCTTTTTTACCCCCAAAAACACCAACAGTATCCTTCCTTCCGACACACTTTCAGGATGAAATTTATTTAAGAGACTCTTCAGGTTTCTGTTCATCAACAACTGAGCCGGGGATTTTTGCGTCGTGCTGTTTATAGCTATTCTCATGGATAACAACGATCTAGATAACCTAGTCGTCCAATTTCCTGAGCTGTTCTTTCTTAGCAGATTTTTAAGCGTTTGAATTGCTCTGTTAAAAATAGATAATTTATAATTGTATGCTTTATAGATTTTACTCTATTATTATTATTATGTATATATATTTTTATTTTATTTTTGTTGCCTCTTTCTCTTAATGGGTGGAAAGGAATAAAGAATGGAAAGAGCAAGATTTGTAAACAAACAAGACATCGCCCCCCCATCCCATGCGCGAGCACCTATGCGCGGTGACGGGGAGAAAAAAGAAGAAAAGGACAACCGGCAGCGCTGGTGTATAGGCTCGGGGAAATATGAGCTCCCGGGAAATATGAGCTCCCGCCAAATATGAGCTCCCGCCTCAGAAGGAATGAGTAACCACGTGTGAATGAAACAAAGAAGATAACGAGAAGACAGTTGTTATAGAATTGCGCACCAATTAAGTGGGTTGCGATATAGTTTCCTGTTAAGGAACAGAAGAATTAATCTGGAAAATTATCTCAAGTGAAGAATTATTTCAAGTGAACTCTTGATCAAATTTATCGACAGAATCGAAAACAAGATTTGTTTTTATAAACAGAAGCTTAGATAAGTATTTTTAAACTTTGATTGAAAAAGATTTTGCCTTTCCAACCCAAGTTATTTTGCTCTCTACATTATTTGTTTGTATGTATATTTAACTTGTATCACTTGTTTTGTTTATTCTAATTTTAAATATATCTAACCTTTTGGCCAATTTGATTATCACCCTTTTTATCTGTTTATTTATTTTTATTTTTAATGCCCAGTCATTGTTGATAAGCAAAATAAAATATATTTTTAGGCCATTTTTGTTAAATTGCATTTCTACAACTTGTGCAAACACAACTGGTGAATCTCTATTTTCAATCTGGGTAAGATTGACCTTCCCCACATTTATTTTTTTTTTTTCAAATTCAACATTTTTGGTGAGCCGGACGTGATTTCACCTTGTGGTGTTTATACAATTTGTGGAGATGGATAAGCTTAAAAGAGAAAGAACTCCCTTAAGGAATACTATAACTCGTACCACAAATGAAATAAAATCAGGTTTAAGTCTAGAGGAAGTGGATATAATTTTAATAAGGGCCAAATTTGAAAGGTTAACCATTCTTAATGATAGACTGATATTGATTGATGATAAAATAAAAGAGATCTTATTGGATGATCCGGGGTCCACAGAAGCTCAAATCAATGATGAGATGGAACTATGTGAGACTTATAGCCTACAAGTAGGAATTGTTGCACAGAAAGTGAAAGAATATGAGTCTAAATTGGCAGCACCCTGTGATGATAAAATGTCACAATTTAGCACTTCAGATGTTAAAAGACAAATTGAACTTCCAAAATTTGAACTAAAAAAGTATACAGGTGAGCTAGAGGAATGGCTATCATGGTGGAGTCATTTTGAAAAAATACATTTAGATGAGTCACTGTCTGATGTTGATAAATTTGAATACTTAATACAATCCATGGTTGTTGGGTCAAAGGCCCACAGACTTGTGACTAGCTTCCCTCTTACCCAAAAGAATTACAACAAAGTCATTGGAGATTTAAAAGATAGGTTTGGAGACAGAGATATGCTGACTGAGTTGTATGTGCGCAAGCTTTTAAAGTTAGTCATTGCCAGTGCCAGGTCTGAAAAAAGAACCTTGGCTCAACTTTATGATGATTTGGTTGCACATCTCCATTCTTTGGGATCTCTGGGAGTGGATACTAAGTCTGGGGGTGGTGCGTTCTTGTACCCGTTGGTGGAGTCAAGTTTGCCACTTGAACTTATCAAAATATGGCAACGTTCCCGTACACCTTTCAAAGAAAGAGATTACTCCGAGATTGAAAAGGGAATTGAACATAGTGGGGCTAAAGCTTTTGATAAATTAGAGGGTCTGATAGAATTTTTGAAGCAGGAAGTTAAAAATGCAGAACGCATTTCCTTTGTTGCTGAAGGATTTGAACCTTCCCTTCCTCTAAAACAGGGAAAGAGAGAAAATAATCCCCCTAAGATCCACACAGCGTCTGCATTATTTGTTGGAAAGACCAACTTACCGTGTTCATTTTGTGACAAAGATAACCATCTTAGCCAAAACTGTTTTAAGGCAGCCAAGATGTTGGAATCAGACAGATTAAAGAGGGTACAGGATGCGAAAGTTTGCTTTAAATGCTTGAGAAAGAATCATTTGAAGAAGGATTGTAGATCTTTTGTAAGATGCAAGCGTTGCCAAGGACCTCATTTTGAGATAATGTGCAGAGGAACCTCACATAGTCAGGAAGATTTAAATTGGAGGTCAGATAACAGATCTCACAATAGTTTAGCAGAGCAGAATGAGGGGAACAGTGAGCCTGTAACAGCAATGGCGAATCAAGTATGCACAAATAATATCTCTTTAATGACTCTAATTGTAAAAATTAAAGGGCCGAAACGTTCCAAAATAGTAAGAGTGCTTTTAGACTCTGGTAGCCAAAAATCTTACATCAGAAGGTCTCTAGCTAAGGAGTTAGACTTACCCAAGGTGGGAGAAGTCAAATTGAATAAATTTTTGTTTGGAGGGCAAACCACAGGAGAAAAGGCTCATTCAATATTTTATTTCCAGTTGGACAATGTGGATGAGGGAAAGGCTTTCAAAATGGAAGCGTTAGAGGAAACAATAATTTGTGGCAATATTTCACCCGTTGAAACAGGACCCAGGCAATGGGAATTGGATAAGAAAGGAATCACTTTGACCAAGGTAGACAATAATAACCCCGAGATAGACATCCTAATCGGTGGAGACTATTATGGGCAGCTTCTCACAGGAAAAATTGAACAAATGGCAGGAGGATTGACCGCAATTCAAACAGTTCTTGGTTGGACTTTAATAGGTAATACCTCATCAGAGAGACCAGAGACAAGTGCTCAAATGGTTATCAGCTTACTTACAACCCAACAGAGAGTAGCGTCCTTATGGGAATTAGAAACAATAGGGATACGAGATCCTACAGAGGTCATCTCTGAGAAAGAGAAAAATGTTCTCATGCAAGAAAAGTTTCGTGAGAAAATCTGTCGAGGCCATGATGAACGTTATCTTGTATCTCTTCCATGGAAGGAAGGAATTGGGACGATACCTAATAACTTGGAAATAGCCAAAAGGCGCTTGAAGGCTATGACTCAAAAGTTGACGCAAAAGGGTCAGTTTGTTCCTTATGATGATGTCCTCCGATCCTGGTTCAGGGAAAACCTTATAGAAGAAGTTGACGGGGAAGACATCAAACCTATTGGACATTATCTACCACATCGCCCAATATATAAGGTTCAGAGTGAGACTACTCCTATTAGACCCGTTTACAATGCATCATGTAAAGCAAGTAAGAGAAGTTTGTCTCTAAATGAATGTTTAGAGACTGGACCTAATCTGATTGAACTTTTACCTGAAATCCTGATAAGATTTAGGGAAAAGAAAATAGGAGCCATCGCTGACATCCGCAAAGCTTTTCAGACCGTAGGTATAGATGAGAAGGAAAGATTCCACAAGGAATACCTCGCCATGCTCGTACAAAAGGGGAATGAAACAGAGGGTAGAAGGTTTCTTCCAGGCGAAGTTGTGCTGATTGGTCGAGATGATCAAAAAAGAATATTCTGGCCACTAGGCAGAATCTTGGAACTGTACCCCGGGAAGGATGGCAGAGAACGTGTAGCTAGAGTTAGGACTGCTACGGGTGAATTTGTAAGACCGTTAAAGAGACTTTTCTCTTTGGAACTTGGCTCTGATATTTCCAGGGAGGTGAGATTACCTAAGACAGAAGGGATCAAAGCCCAGGAGATTCCAACAGATGGAGAACAGTCAATTTTTACTAGGTCTGGAAGAGAAGTGAAAAAACCTACGAGATTGGGGGTGTACACCAATAATCTTTCCTAATTACGATTTTTTTTTTGTATTCCCATACAAAAAGGTGGGAGTATGTTAAAAATAGATAATTTATAATTGTATGCTTTATAGATTTTACTCTATTATTATTATTATGTATATATATTTTTATTTTATTTTTGTTGCCTCTTTCTCTTAATGGGTGGAAAGGAATAAAGAATGGAAAGAGCAAGATTTGTAAACAAACAAGACATCGCCCCCCCATCCCATGCGCGAGCACCTATGCGCGGTGACGGGGAGAAAAAAGAAGAAAAGGACAACCGGCAGCGCTGGTGTATAGGCTCGGGGAAATATGAGCTCCCGGGAAATATGAGCTCCCGCCAAATATGAGCTCCCGCCTCAGAAGGAATGAGTAACCACGTGTGAATGAAACAAAGAAGATAACGAGAAGACAGTTGTTATAGAATTGCGCACCAATTAAGTGGGTTGCGATATAGTTTCCTGTTAAGGAACAGAAGAATTAATCTGGAAAATTATCTCAAGTGAAGAATTATTTCAAGTGAACTCTTGATCAAATTTATCGACAGAATCGAAAACAAGATTTGTTTTTATAAACAGAAGCTTAGATAAGTATTTTTAAACTTTGATTGAAAAAGATTTTGCCTTTCCAACCCAAGTTATTTTGCTCTCTACATTATTTGTTTGTATGTATATTTAACTTGTATCACTTGTTTTGTTTATTCTAATTTTAAATATATCTAACCTTTTGGCCAATTTGATTATCACCCTTTTTATCTGTTTATTTATTTTTATTTTTAATGCCCAGTCATTGTTGATAAGCAAAATAAAATATATTTTTAGGCCATTTTTGTTAAATTGCATTTCTACAACTTGTGCAAACACAACTGGTGAATCTCTATTTTCAATCTGGGTAAGATTGACCTTCCCCACATTTATTTTTTTTTTTCAAATTCAACATGCTCTCTCCACCTGCCCATTTGACGCTGCATGATAAGGCGCACACAAGATGTGCCTTACGCCATTTCTTTTTAAGAAAGTCCTGAAAAGTTCCGATGTGAAGGACGTACCATTATCTGAAACTATCACATCCGGCAACCCGTGAGTCGCGAATATTTCCTTTAGGCTATTGATGGTAGTTTCGGTAGATGTTGTAGATACGATTCTAGCCTCAATCCACTTAGAATAGGCATCTATTACAACCAGAAAAAGTTTTCCTTGAAAGGGACCCGCATGATCAATATGCAGTCTCGACCAAGGTCTTGATGGCCAAATCCAAGGATATACGTCAGTTTTTGGCGGATCGTGACTACACGACAAACAAACCGCACAACTGGATATAATCCGTTCAATATCTCCATCCATCTTGAGCCACCAGCATAATCCTCGAGCTAGCGCTTTTGTCCCCACTATGCCAATATGAGTATCATGTAAAAGATTTAAAATATATTTTCTTAATCTTTCAGGTATAATCACCCTGCTCCCCCACAATAAACAGTCTTTATGAACTGATATTTCATTAGATTCGGAGACAAAATCTTTAAATCTATCATCAACTCTCCTTTCAGGCCACCCATTCATTGCCCAGAATTTAACCTTAGAAAGGATTGGATCTTTACTAGTTAGTTTTGCCACCTCTGAAGAATTAATTGCAGCATGTTCCGATTCTATAAAAAAACACCTCTGAAGGGTTCGGAACTACACTTGGACATTCATTTAAAGGAAGTCTACTTAATGCATCGGCATTACAATTTACTTTTCCCGGTTTATACTCTATACTATAAGTATACGCAGACAGAGTCAAACACCATCTCAACATGCGCGGCGATAGCACTTGAGGTATCGGCTTTTTTGGGTTGAACATTCCAACTAGGGGCTTATGATCAGTTAATATTTTGAATTTTCTCCCTAGAAGATACTGTGAAAATTTTGATACACCAAAAATAACCGCTAATGCCTCTTTATCAATTACTGCATATCTTCTTTCGGTTTTATTTAAAGTTCGGGAGGCGAACATAACTGGTCTTTCCACTCCATGGTGTATTTGAGACAAAACGGCGCCAATGCCATACTCTGATGCGTCACAGTTGATTAAAATAGGTAAATTATCATCAAAAAGAGCCAACACCGATTCAGAACTAATTAAATCTTTAGCCTTATCAAAAGATCTTTGGTGTTCTCTTCTCCATTTCCAAGGTGAATTACTATCCAACAGTCTATGAAGTGGTCCAACCACTGTGGATTTGTTTTTTAAAAACCTTTCATAGTAATTCAAAAGTCCAAGGAATGACTTTAACTCCTTTTTATTACATGGCGGTCTAGCGTCTTTAATAGCTCTTAGCTTTTCATCAGATGGATGAACTCCTCTATAGTCAATTTTTAGTCCTAATAAATCAATTTCAGACACGAAGAATTTGCATTTGTCTCTTTTAAGCCGAAGTCCTGCTTCTTTGAAACGCAAAAGAACCTTTTCAGTTTTATTTTTTAAGTCTTCACAATTACTTCCTGCGATAAGGACATCATCCAAATATACTGCTACTCCATCAATTCCACTCAAAAGAGTGTCCATAAACCTCTGGAAAGTTCCAACGGCAGAATTCAAACCAAAAGGTAGACGTTTCATCTTATATAAGCCTCTATGTGTATTAATAGCCAGGATTTCTGAAGATTTCTCATCAACTTTCAACTGCTGGTACGCTTGAGCCATATCTACTTTAGTAAACAATTTGCCTCCTCTCAACTTATCCAATAGTTGCGGAATTGTAGGCAACTGATATTTATCAGGATTAGAGTATAAATTAACTGTTGATCTATAATCGTGGCAAATTCTTATGGAGCCATCATTCTTCAGAACTGTAACAATTGGAGAAGCCCATTTAGTAAATTTTACCGGTTCGATAACACCTTGTTCCTCTAGCGCTTTCAATTTTTCATCCACTAAATTTCGTATAGCAAACGGCACGGTTCTGGCCTTCACAAATTTGGGCTCAGCATTATCAGGAATATCAATATGGATCAAAGGTCCATTATAGGCATCAATTTCCTCCCTAAACAATTCCTCGAAATCAGGTGAAATAGGACTAGTTTCCAATGAATTTAAAAAGTTTAACTTCAGGCGAAAAGCAGAAAACCATTGCCTTCCCAGAATGTTGGGACCTAAACCATCAGCCACTAAAATTGGCAAAATTCTACTACCATGGGATAGCCTTGCTTTAACATAGAGTTTCCCAAGAATTTGACCAAGTATTTAGAAGTATCTCAGATCTTTTAAGTTGCGTCAATTTCCAATATTCAAGAAAAGTTTCTTTATTTAATAATGAGTATTCACTTCCCGAGTCAATTAACATGTGTACATCGTGGTTATCCAAATTGGCTGTTATATAATAAGGATTGCTTATCTTTTCCCTTCTCAGGCAACATAAAGTTGGATTACTATTAGCCCTATATAGGTTTCCCGATTTACCAACATTTGTTAAGCAAGCTTTTTGTACATGACCAATTTTGCCACATTTAAAACATTTTGCATTTCGGAATTTACAAACATTTGGCATATGATTCCTTTACAACGTATGCAAATTATTTTATTATTCATTTTCTTGAATTCCTTAAAATGAACTTTGCCCGATTTAAATTTAGGCGGTTCAGCTTTGCTAGCTTTTTTCATCACATTTACCTCTGCAATCCTTTCTTCCAAAACACTGGCGTCTGCACTAGCCGATTCATCACATATAGCAATGTTTAAGGCCTTTTCAAAAGTTAAATTGCTTTCAGATAATAATTTTTTCACTATTGATTCTTTAATCAATCCACACACAAGTCTATCTCTCAATCGATCTTCCAAATCAACAAAATCACAATTTTCACTCAACTTTCTTAGTTCAGCCACATAGGCGGATACCGATTCTGTGCCTTGATTTCTTTTATTGAAATGGTATCTTTGTACAATTATATTTGGCTTAGGAGAAAAATGATCGGTCAACAATTTAATTAAGTTATCATATTCTACGAGAGATAATTCTATTGGCGAGGCCAACGATCTTGCTATTGCATAAGTCTCAGCGCCTATTAGCGTAAGAAATATAGCCTTTCGTCTTTCAAGTTTTACAATATCATTAGCCAGGAAGAAAAAATTCATTCTTTCAAAGTACGTTATCCATTTCTCTGGATTTTTAGGATCAAAAGATTATATATTTCCAAAATTTGCCATTTTAAAAATAAAATTCACTTACCTAAGCTTTAACTTAGTATTAAAAAAAAAGAATTTCTTCAGCTTTAACTTAATAAAAGATTTACCTTCGTCGCCAATTATTATGTATCTAGTTTAAAATAATTATGACGCAACGCTAGCCATTTTTGCATACATACATTTTAATTAAAAACAAAGTGTTTATACAAGCAAATGATGATGATAAATAATCTCTGAAATATTAATACATAACAATATCTCAACTATTCGTTGATTTTTAATTATTTCACAATTGGCCAGTACTCATTCTTGATTAATCAAGAAAAGCTAACCACTTAGGCGTTTCTGGCATTACATCAACGATCAAAAAACCAGGTCATTCAGGTATCCTGAAAAATTATGAAACGAGTAGTTAAGACCAGAATAAAAATTATGTTCGTCGAAACCGACGTCAGTCTGAGAGCGTCCAATGGAAAAGTTATATGACCAAAAGGACGCTGCACTCTGAAACTGGACTTAAACAGACTGCTGGAAGACTTTGAATTTATAGTCCTAGAGGACTCTATTCACGATGAAATTCTTGAAGTTATCCAGAGCTATAATCGACTCGCCTAATGATAAACTTTGAAAAATGCATTGTCGAAGATCAGTTCACCTCTCTACTCTAAACTTGAATCAGAATCGAACCCGCCTCTATCCAGCTAATAGAAGAGCAAGTCGTGATATTTCTAATGATGCAATTGTGGTAGCAGAATGTCGAAAAATCTAATGCTGGAAAGAGAACTAAACCGAGGTGAACATTGGATGGTAAATTGGAGTGCATATCTGAAGCTAATCCCACAGGTGATGTACATAGCCGATAGCGTGGTCATGGAAGATAGTCAGATATGTGCCCTAGCTGATTGTAACCAAGTTGAAACAGCGTAAAGCATTCTGAAACCTAAAAATTTCAGAATTTTTTTTTAGATGACTCAATGAATCTCAAAAAATAATTAAGAAATTTGTTAAAAAATTATACAGATATTTTCGAATTTAGCAAAAGAAAACCTTTCAAGTACGTTAAAGGATGTTAAGCACCGAATTAACACTTGAGACCACATACCGACTAAACAACGACCTTACTGAGTTTCACAAACAGAACGCCAAGTTTTTAAGGATGAGGTAAACAAGATGAAAGAAGTTGACATCATTCAGCCCTCTGAAAGTCCGTGGGCCTCACCTGTAGTCTTGATCAGAAAAAAGGGTGGAAGCTGGCGATTCTGCGTCGATTACCGCCGCCTGAACAAAATAACAAAAGAGGATGCCTACCCGTTCCCAAGGATAGACGACACTTTAGACTGCTTACGGGGAGCTAGATTTTATTCTTCAATGGACCTCCAATCAGGGAACTGGCAGATCGACGTGGAAGAATCGGACCGTGAGAAACCAGAATGTATAACTCCAGATGGACTGTATGAGTTCAAAGTGATACCATTTGGGATATGAAATGCTCCAGCTACCTTCGAACGAATGATCTTCTGAAGGGTCTTGAGTGGACCATCTGCTCGATGACATCTTTTTTTTTCAGATGGATTTAAGAACATCTAAGACACCTTAAATTATCTCTAAAAGGCCAGATTGTCTTAATTACAAGATATGCAAGTTTTTGGTGCAAAAATATCACGATCCTTGGTCATGAGATGAGTGAAAATGGAATTCGTCCCGATTCAGAAACATTTCGAGCAGTCCGCGACTTCGCTACGCCATGGTCATTAATTAAAAAAGTTAAAAGTTGTCTCGGTCTCTCATCCTACTACCGCCGTTTCATACCCATTTATACCCAGGTAGCCCAACCCTTGAATGACCTTTTGAAGAAAGACTAGGCATTTTATTGGAACCGGGAGTTGCAACGTTCATTTGAAGCTCTCAAGTCAGCGTTAATTTCTGAACCTGCACAAAGATGCACACTGATGCAATAAACTATTGAATAGAAGCAGTCTTAGTCCTGATCCAAAATGGAAAGAAAAGAGCCATTTCTTATGCACCCAGAACACTAGAAAGGCATAAAAAAATATTTAACTAATAAAAAGGAATGCTTTTCCATCATTTGGACTATCAATAAATTTCAGCCATATGTTTTTGGGCGCCCGTTCACTATCGTTAGGGACCAAAACTCTTTGTGCTGGCTGAACAAACTCGAAGACCCATGTGGGTGGTTAGCTAGATGGACTTTACGATTTCAAAAATTTGATGACATTGTCAGGTATAATATTGGAAGGAAACATCAAGAAGTATGTTAAATTACAGTGAAGATATCGAAGATATCTATAGCATAGTGACATTACGGAATTTTAGAAAAAACAAACGATTGATGAACGATCAAGCCCTTTAAAAATTGGCTGACCAAAATTACAAAATACTTCTAATAATTCCTTTGTAAAATTCGATGACACGCTCTACATAAAAAATTATGATCCAATGGGGAAACCGAGGTTTTTGGTGGTTCCTCGCCATTTAAGGCAGTAATTACTGAAAAATATCCATGATTCACCCACGGATCTCGGATTTACCAAATGAATTTACTGACCTGGAATGTATAGAACGTTTAGAAAGTATGTGGTTCACTGTTTGGAGGATTATCAGAGACATAAACGTCAGCCCCAACTCTCCTCAGGGCACTTACAGCTAATGTCAGTTCCTAAAGTTGACTTCGAAAAGGTAGAAATGGATCTTCTGGGACGATTTTCAACATCAGAAAGTGGCAACTGTTGGATTTTTGTATATACGGATTACCTAACGAAATATACAATACCTTAACAGAAACAGGTGTACCATTCAATGGATCAAGGGACACAGCGGGACCGTGGGTAACGGCATTGCAGACACACTCGCAAAGCGGGGAGCGGAGTCTGCTAACCCAAGCTGCCACAAGCTGGCTCCTTTGTTCTATATAAAAGCGACAATCTACGGGCGGGCGCGTGAAACGTGGGAGAGCAGATTCCTCTCTCTAGCTCCTTCTTTTCACACCCGTTTTGGCCTTACTTCAATGAGTCTCTTAGACAAAAGGTATGAGTACATCGTCCCTATCTACGGACGGACACAAGTGGACGGACAGTTTTGCCCACAGGATAGGGGTTATTGATGATCCCTCCTGCTCATATTGCGATAACAACAGGGAAGATACCTTGACGCACATCATGTTAGAGTGTGGCAGCTTTGATGCCCTTAGACTACGCATCTTTTCCATCTGTGCAGTTGGGGTACAATCCGCGGTCACTTAGGGACTTTATCTACAATAGGAGCACTTGGCGAGCATGCTTGGAGTTCCTGAAGGCTCGGAAAGACTTAAGCCACGTGTCCTTGCGGAGGAGTCTGAACATTCAAGTGACTAGACCCCTGGTACTTTCGCATATGCCGCCGTGCTTGCCCGGTTTCCCGACCGACCCTGCATATGCGACCGCCCCTTACGCTTTCGTGTGATTGTGGCACTGTACCCTGGAACACTGCAACAGAGCATTGCGGTCTGTCTGCTCTTCAAGGTCACCCTTGGGCTCAATACTCATACTATTGGATCTTCTCTGCCTCCCCCTGATCTCCGTGGATCACCACCCTGATCCTCCTCTACATCTGTTGGGGCACGTTTTTGTAACCATACCCCAACAGAAGGCGTATGTATAATCAAATCAAATGGATACATGGCTTCCCTCCCACATAGACTTACAGACCACTTTTGCCCAGAAACCTAGACAATTGATGACACCAGACTTCCATGCCGAAAGCTGATGCCTGGTGAAGAAGACACCAGTGACATCCAGAGACATCCGCGCTGGAAGCTGTTGTTTCATATGTACATATATTCCCCTCACCAAAAAATTTAGGTAAAGGTGACCAGAAAAAAAAATGGAGAAGGAAGATTTCTAAAAGACTAAGCCTTATAAATATCCTTCCCGAAAAAAGGAAGCATCACATTACAGTCCAGGTAAAAGGGGCCTGGGTCGATTTTTAGCCAAGACGGGGGGCGATATATATACCGTCCCGAGAAAAGGGAGGATAGTATTTCAATCCATGTGGAGGGGGGGCCTGGGGGTCTGAAATTTTACACTAGTGCCGTGGCTGTTTCTCTCTTTAGATTTTTTTGTTTTGGTAATACTATATGTTCTATTTTGATGGGAGAGGCCTGGGGCGTCTATGAAATTGTATACTGGAGCCGTTGGCCATTTTGATTGGTGTTTCTTTCGGCGAATGAAAATGCCAGTCAATAGAAACTTTGGCGCGGCAGCGAATGAAAACGGAGAGAGACATGAATAAAAGAGGGTTTCTTTGCCAAAAGGCGGATTCAATCGGAGTCGCTCAGTGAGAGGACAGTCTTCAGACGGGAGATCAGACCTTTGCCGGCACTTTCGAGAAAAGGTAAGCCATTTGTCATTATGACTTAGCGCCCCCCCCCCCCCCCCTTTTTTGTGTAGTAACCAACCTAGATTTCGCATGGGCCCTAAAGGGCTATAAAGTAACTTCAGGTCACCTCTATCTAAATTTTTACTATGTAAATAGCATATCTCGTCAGTATAGACAAGTTCTCAAATTTTAATTTATTTAAATAAATATCTAGAGAAATTTTCTTGTTTCCTCTCATACATATTTCATTCCTTTTGCTTCATGGTACTACCCCCCACACCTTAATTTCACAAATTGTAATAAATATAGAACTACCAACTCTGTTGGAATAGAGTTGTGTACTATATCTTTGCTGTGATATATTGACATAGCGACAGTTGCAAATTACGACTTTATTAGGGCTACTTTGAGGGTATCTATCTGTCAGGTTTTAGTAATGTTTGTACTTTTATGTGTTTCAGTGCGTTATTCCATCATATTTACCATTATACCATATTTTCTGATTCCTCGAGCTATTGTTACGCTGTTAGGAGGGTACGGCATGATGCAAACAGATTTGTATGTTTGACTATTGTTTGTGTTATTTGGGCTATAAAAATGCCTTAATATGAATCTATTTACAGTTGATCTGTAGAAATTATAGAGATCTGTTGCTATAATTTTCCTCTATGAAATAGCTCCCAGCGTCTTCAGTGGGTTGCTAAACCTCCAGAAGGAGTCTTTTATAGATTGCCCAATTTAATAACGATTTCATGGGTTGTCTGATGAAATTGTATACTAGTGTCGTGGTTGTTTCCATCTTTAGACCTTTGTTCTGACAATATTATATGCTCGATCCCTGCTTTAACTCAAACTTTTAATCAATTACAGAGTTCCCCCCCCCCTTTTTTTTTCTTTATTTATCCTGTTTGCACAAATTGCATTACATGTGATGATGTAAAGACATATGTCGATAGTGCATCATTGACAGCTGTGCTTCTATTATACAACATTAAGGTCTTGCTGCGGGTTATATACATGGGGTTGTTGGCCTAAATTGCTATATATATATATACTTAAGTAAGGAAACTTTAATAAGTCACATCGTGTATCCTCCCTTTTCATCTATCCAAACCGGGAACGCAACAATGTCGCCCGCCGCGGGGCTCGAATTTAGTATATGTTTCATCCCCTATACTTTAGAAATATATACCTAATGAAAAGCCATACTATTTTTAAGTATTGGTGAAGTAGTCCACGCATCCTGAGATTAACAGTCTATTATAAATCGTGAATTTTAATTTATGCTTTCGGTTTCACTGGCATTTTATCAGGCAATGAAAGTTATGTTGAGTCGGTGTATACCGCATCTCTCGCCGCTGTCTTTTACGATTCACATTGTTTGTGGCAAAACCTTAATATTTTCATTGATTTCTGATATCAAAGTAAAACGTTTATGGGGATGAGTATCTTTTATTCTGGTCTTCTCAAGCTTTCGAGCTTGTCCGCCCTCCTACAGGAGAAACATATACAATATATCAAGAAAATATAACGTCGCCTGATGCTAAAACTATTATGATTCTATGTACATATATATATATATATACATTAGGAAGTTTTGCATATTATTTGTTTTCTTAAGACTTTTTTTTTGGTTAAGGTATTTACACATATTCTACTATTGTTTGCTATATTCTATGAATTATCTTATAGGTTAGAAATTCTATTATTTAAGTAGTTTTATAATAGTTATTGGCTATTACATATAAGTTACTTATATTATTGTTGATATTATTAGCTGGGACTAGGATATATTGTGTTATATGTTTCGGGCAAATCTATTTTCTATTAATGCTATTGTGTTTTCTGAATAATAGAGAATCAATTATAAGCCTTTGATATTTGCTGTTTATGTTATTGTAATGTATTCTAGGTTCTCCTAATGCGAAAGTGTGACCTGTTCCTTTGCAGTATTGGAAAATTAGAGACCTATTGCCTTGATTAATAACGTTGCGTCTATGTTCATATATTCTATTGCTGACTCTCCTTCCTGTCTCCCCTGCGTATTTGGCTTGGCAGCTGTTACACTCTACGGAATATATTGCCTTTTATTCTCTGTTTTGGTTAGTGGGTTTTATGATAGTAGGATTATTTTTAGATAGTGGACTTTTATGGTGGAGCCTATGTTAGGGTAATTACAGTAATATATTTGGATGCCAGAGTTTCTTAAGTAGTTGGCTATTGTTATAGATGTTTGTGAGTATGGAATGTAACATATCGCCCTATAGATATTTTGTGGTTTTGTTTATTGGGTTATTGATAGTTATACTTTTGTGGAAATGTTGTAATATAAAGGTGGTTTGGTATCCTGCTTGCTGGACATTATTTATAATGTTCTGTGTCTCAATCATTTTGAATTCTGTTGCGAGCACCATTGATTACAATTTCTTTATTTTACTTTCTCAAATTATTATATACAGTATGAGAAATGAGGTTGGATTCCCATGGTTCAAATTTAGAACGGTGATCAGTGTTTTACAGTAGTCTACTGAAATGACTTAGCTTTTTTTTTTTTCATCATAGCTCTGATATAATTTTCTCACAGCAGAGGTGAGTTCTGATAATTATTGCTGGATACAAATATCTTAACTTCATTTTAATAGCGCTTTCTATCAAATCATACTAGCCTGTGCATCCAGATTAGGGCTAACATGCTGAATGATAGTTAATCGATTTTATTTTTTTTAACGCATAGTGGATTGGGAGAGTGGCAAATATATGAGCCTTAAGGTGAAAATAGAATTGAAGATCCAGTTAGCGTACCCGTGAAGAGAGAAGTTTGATCACCATAGAAAGACGCGCTTTTTTTTTCTCTTCGTAAAACCTTTTTTATTTGAAATCAATAATGGATAGAAATCTGGTTTTAACATTCCAATGGCAGAATCTCAAGGAGTAGATCTGGTGACCAATTTGCGCGAGTACCTTTTAATCACTGTGGAACTATTTATTAACTTATGACAACTACCTGGGATAATATTTTAATATATTCAAAGGAAAGGAGATGACTGGAGCTTGTGTCTACACGACAGCTGAGATATCCCGAGGTGTACTTGGACAGCTTTAAATTGAAGACAAAGGCAGCAAAAGCCACCTGTGTTAGAGACAGGATCTATCTAATGATGGGGGTATAGGAGACAGGAGAGTTTATCGAGGCTCGATTTTGACACTTGCATATAATGAGGAAATTAACGAGAAGCGAGTCCCCAGTGCGGGTAATATCACCTAAGGCTGTGGATAAGGATTGATGAAGTCGGGACACCCGAGCAAGGATATTACATTGAATGCAATTCGGAACCTGTAGGCGTGAGGCGGCGTCGTGATTGGTTAGAAGGCTAGACACGCGAGAAGGGTAGCCCCCTTTGACGACGTTTTCTGCCGAATTTGATCACTGGATGCCGATAGACCGCCAAAAAGGGTGTGTTCACCACATGGAAATTGTCATTGAAGATGTGCCAGCATGAAGAAAAGGAAGATCTAGGACGAGATGACGTTTCCTAAATTTTGACACACATAAGATGCTACGCCTGGACAGTAGATGGGGCAGTGAAGTCCATCTAAAATACGGCGCTAATTCCAGAACAAAATGTGTTTAGATTGAGCTGAGGTGACCTCTCCATATCATATATACTCCTGTAAATCCTTAAATGTCCACATACATTTCCACAGTGAATTATACCTGCTGCACACCTATATCTCATGAGCCAGGAATGTAATTATCAGACTGACAGTAATAAGTAATAATATGAGTTTTCTAACCCAGGAACAAACAAAACCCATGGTATGCAACAAAGTCCTACAAAGTAATTCCCCTACAAGATTCACAGTATATTATCATAACCCAACAGAAAACTCAGTTAAAATCGGTGTCCTAAAGGGCGAAATAACATTGTCATTTCCCAATCCCATGTGCACCTGTTATCCCGTAGACAATGATCTTATAACCGCATTTGATTTCGTACCAGCATGTTGTAAGAGGGATGAACCCATGGAAATGCAGCCTTTAATTGCTGTACCTCATACTGTATAAATACAAAGGAAAGGCTTCTGATAACAGTCTCTAAGTCACAAAGGACGCATAAAAATGCTACAAAGAGCGGGAACTAACAGAGGAGGTCGAGAAGATAAGAGAGGTGGTAAGGCAAACCTACTTGAATGAACAGGAAGAAGCTAGGATTAAGTTCGAAAACAAAAGGCTGAGAACTTTCAATAACGGGGACTTAGTCCTAGTGGAGAGAATGCATGAGACGAAGGGGCGTCACAAATTTGAGCCAAGGTATGGGGGTCCATATGAGGTACTAAGAAGAGCTGGTGATACTGTATATCTCTTGAAGAATCTAGAAACTGGGAATTTGGATAAATACCATATAGATAGGTTAAAACAATACCATATACCAATTAGGATTTTCCCCACAGAGGAGGAGGAAACTAGTGATGGTAATTCAAGTCAAGGTTCCAGTGATGAAGATCATTGGATTCATCTTACAGGTCCAGCTTATCTCCCTAATAGGTCCGTTAATGTAGTGGTTCCACAAGGGGTGACAACCAGAGCGAACTCAGAAGTAATGAGACGAGGGGAAGTTGACAGAGTTAGTGTGAACAGTTTAACTTTACGCAGGTCTACAAGGGTGAAAAGGCCCACACAGTGTAAATTCTGCTTAGACTGTCGCCACTAACCAGGATTTTGGAGTGTGTACGGAGAATCAGCTCGATAGAATGAGAAGTTTAGAGATTTCAACCTTTTTTTTTTTTTTTTCATTTAAAAACCTTTTTTTTTTTAAAGTAGAACTTCATTAGGATTTTTTTTTTCTATACAAACTATTTCTTGTTAAACCCCGAGTTTCAAAGACCAGTGAGAATAATGTATACCATTGTGAATTAATTATTTAGTATAAATCTGAATTTTTGGTTATTATCGGGAGTAATAGATGAAGGAAGGTGTAGGAAATCACAACTTAGAGGGGGGCTATGTCTAAAATAACAAACCTAATAGGCATCCTATGGCTTGTGTTGGGTAATTCAGAAACCCTATAATCCCTGGCCTTCAGGTAGTAGCTTTGAAATAGGTTTCTAATGAGGACATGAAAGGTCAATCTTTCAGAGTAAAGTTGTGAAGTATAGGGACCCTAAGCCAGGGGTAGAAGTTAAGTAGGCCCAGACCGTAGTCGATCCTCGGAAAGCACTTGAGAATGTTAGTGTTGGGTAGTGAATCGTAAACCCTATAAATCCATCTTTCAATAGAGTGTTGAGGTAGGACTACTGCAAAGGGGGCAGACGCACGAGGAAGTAAGAAGAAAGTGACTTCACCCACGGTGGCTAGGGGAGTGACTCAATCCGCTTTTATGAGGTGTCACGTTTAATGGTCCTTTATTCGCCATTATAATTTGTGTATGTCTTTATAGAATTGTCGTGAAAAATCGCTTAGTGTCAAGGCAAGGGCAGTTTTGAAGTTACACTGATTTTTTTTTTAGGTAGGTTAGCTTCCAGATTATTTAGAATTGTTAACAATTATTGTTAACAATCATTTATCGAGTATAAAGTATTAGTATATATAGAGCTTGTACAGAGGCATTTCTTTTGAGTAACATAGGGCTTTAGTTCCCAATTTGTTTTAGTTTTATTATTTTATTTGATTTCACATTGTGTCCTGAAATATGTTATTATTTGTTAGGATCTATTGTTATTGATAAACGAGTATTTTGGCCTTTGTAGCAGCTTTTAACTTTAGTTTGAGTGCATTCCGCGAATGATAGGGGGGAGGGTGTATGAAAGAATTGGAATAATGAATGTGTAGAAGGTTAAAAAACTATTATACTGTGAGCCCAAAATACATTAGATTAGGATTAAGGACTTTAATAGGATCGATTTTTATTATATTTTATTTTTTTTATTTCGAATTTTGTTAGGACCGAGAAGCCTCAAACAGGACAACTACAACTCTATCTAGTTAGAAAATATTCGCTCCCTTTTGTTAGGTCCCTCGTTAGGGGGTATAATTTTCCTTTGATTTTCTTTTATCTTAGTTTAGCTTGAATTCTAAGGATTGTGGATAAATGATCCCTATCCCGACCCTCAGACTTGGAGATAGTGGAAGGCAAGGATCAAGCCGAATTTCCCACTCAACTCCTCCTCGCAAGAGGAAACGAAGAGGTATAGATTGAATTTTATGCAGGATGGGGGATTTGTTTTAGCCATGCCGTATAGCCTGGGGTATAACGGCGCGACCTTGGGTAACCGATCTGACACCGTAGTTTCGACGCTTTTAGCGTGGCTGGAGCGAGGGTGTTTCAGACGGGAGGTCCTGTAAGAATAGCATGTAGGCAGAGATTGCCCAGTTATTCTAGACGAAGTAGTTTCCGTCTATTGAATTTTTTTTGGTACCAGTTTGATCCCCCATAGCTAGCGGAAGTTTCTTCTAATAAAGGATTCGCCCTGCCATACGTTTTGTTGGAATGAATTCGAGCATAAGACCGATTCGAGAGACAGAATAAGTAATTATTAGGACCTTCAACGAGTTTAGACTCGTTCCATGATAGGATAAGATTTTAAAGTATTAGTTAACTATAAGGACCGCGAACGAGACGCCAGAACGAGCCAATGAGTCAAAGTTTTAGAAGTGTTGTATTGAGGACAGTAGGATTAGGAGCAGTTATACAGGGAGTAGAATTCTGAAGGAATTTGTAAAAGAACCAAAATTTCAGATTGATAAAAATTCAAATTTATAAGATGTAGATTTATAGGGTTCAGGTCAATGAATAGAGAGTATATTGGTAGATGAAAGTAATATGAATTTCTTGGAAGGGGGAGGTAGCTGAACTGTACACACCCCAGAGGCAAGGTAAACGGAGCCACAAACAAAATAGTAGAAATTGATTAGTCGCTCTGCCAAAACAGAAAATTTCTCTTCATACGGTTGTCACCCTAGATTCAAAAGGACTGTGTAGTTTAATAGAGGTCTGGGCTATGTTCCATTTGACCAAGATTCTGAATGACGTTCCCACCTGGGTTGAGAGTATTGTAACAGAGGAATCTAACACATAAGAGAAAACACACCCTCCAGTAGGATCGGGATAGACGAATATTACCCAGTGACCAACTCGTGATTCCAGACTGGATAAGATTGAAAACTTAACTGAGATACTAAACCTTGAACCCTCAGCGCACAAATATATATAATGTGTTTTCATTTTCTTATTGAATATGTTATTATTTTATATCATATATATTATATTATAATCATATACTATTCATTTCAACAATTTTATTTCCTTTGATATTCATGATATTAGTAATATTTACCTGCCATGTTGCGATTTTTTTTAACATGTTGTCATGGCTTATTCTTCCCTCAAGGCATGATCTATTTTATCCTTATTGTCTTTTATCCGCTTTACTTGTATATGTATATATATTTTGTCATCATATATAATTTTGTAGTGGTTTTCTTTATCATCTATCATGGGATGATTTTTATCATATTTAATCACTATCTGCATGATACGTGTTTTCTTCAATATATATAATATACCCATCATATAACATGGAAGGATTCATTTTATCATTACATATTTCGTGCCTTATTTAATAATTACTTTCACAATTTGTTTCTGTAATTTTTTTAATTTAGCAAAAGTCATCATGTCATAGGCTAATTATTATATACCAAGATATTTCTTTCAGCTAACTATAATTATCCTTTCCTTTGATTGTATATGTATAACTATACCACACGAATATCTTGATTGGTACTTAAATAAAGATGCTGGCATGTTTTAGGAGTTGGACTAGTCAGTTATTTCTAAACGACTTCTTGGCGCCCAATTTTTTATATATAATATGTAATAGGGAAATGTTCTAACTGTATTGTTAGCAGAAAGAAGGTAGCAGTGAATCCAGCACCCCAAGAGGCAAGGATAGGGTTGAGATGACTTACCACAAGGAAGGCCTACTCCTCAAGACCAAAGAAGAAAGTGGAAGGGTGGTATATATACCCATGAATGGTAAGACAGATGACCTTGCTTACTTCCATACATATGATATGACTGTCCCCCATAACCTATGTTGATAACAGTGTGCTGACAGAATAATAACACATAAAAACCCCTTTGCCAGGATGCGCAATGCCCACTAATGTTCGGAATAATAAACATCTAGAATGGCATACCATCATTTTGACTAGCCTTATCTTCCCTATAGGTTTCGGTACATCTGGCTTCACCTAGTAATGGAAAATGCATTTTGCTAGAAATGGGCCTGCTTTCATAGTAACTGATGAAAGGCAGATGAATAATGAGTAGCACAAACGCATTTGTCCATTACTTGGCAGGGGGAGGATTGTTGGGGCACGTTTTTGTAACCATACCCCAACAGAAGGCGTATGTATAATCAAATCAAATGGATACATGGCTTTACCTCCTACATAGACTTACAGACCACTTTTGCCCAGAAACCTAGACAATTGATGACACCAGACTTCCATGCCGAAAGCTGATGCCTGGTGAAGAAGACACCAGTGACATCCAGAGACATCCGCGCTGGAAGCTGTTGTTTCATATGTACATATATTCCCCTCACCAAAAAATTTAGGTAAAGGTGACCAGAAAAAAAAATGGAGAAGGAAGATTTCTAAAAGACTAAGCCTTATAAATATCCTTCCCGAAAAAAGGAAGCATCACATTACAGTCCAGGTAAAAGGGGCCTGGGTCGATTTTTAGCCAAGACGGGGGGCGATATATATACCGTCCCGAGAAAAGGGAGGATAGTATTTCAATCCATGTGGAGGGGGGGCCTGGGGGTCTGAAATTTTACACTAGTGCCGTGGCTGTTTCTCTCTTTAGATTTTTTTGTTTTGGTAATACTATATGTTCTATTTTGATGGGAGAGGCCTGGGGCGTCTATGAAATTGTATATTGGAGCCGTTGGCCATTTTGATTGGTGTTTCTTTCGGCGAATGAAAATGCCAGCCAATAGAAACTTTGGCGCGGCAGCGAATGAAAACGGAGAGAGACATGAATAAAAGAGGGTTTCTTTGCCAAAAGGCGGATTCAATCGGAGTCGCTCAGTGAGAGGACAGTCTTCAGACGGGAGATCAGACCTTTGCCGGCACTTTCGAGAAAAGGTAAGCCATTTGTCATTATGACTTAGCGCCCCCCCCCCCTTTTTGTGTAGTAACCAACCTAGATTTCGCATGGGCCCTAAAGGGCTATAAAGTAACTTCAGGTCACCTCTATCTAAATTTTTACTCTGTAAATAGCATATCTCGTCAGTATAGACAAGTTCCCAAATTTTAATTTATTTAAATAAATATCTAGAGAAATTTTCTTGTTTCCTCTCATACATATTTCATTCCTTTTGCTTTATGGTACTACCCCCCCACACCTTAATTTCACAAATTGTAATAAATATAGAACTACCAACTCTGTTGGAATAGAGTTGTGTACTATATCTTTGCTGTGATATATTGACATAGCGACAGTTGCAAATTACGACTTTATTAGGGCTACTTTGAGGGTATCTATCTGTCAGGTTTTAGTAATGTTTGTACTTTTATGTGTTTCAGTGCGTTATTCCATCATATTTACCATTATACCATATTTTCTGATTCCTCGAGCTATTGTTACGCTGTTAGGAGGGTACGGCATGATGCAAACAGATTTGTATGTTTGACTATTGTTTGTGTTATTTGGGCTATAAAAATGCCTTAATATGAATCTATTTACAGTTGATCTGTAGAAATTATAGAGATCTGTTGCTATAATTTTCCTCTATGAAATAGCTCCCAGCGTCTTCAGTGGGTTGCTAAACCTCCAGAAGGAGTCTTTTATAGATTGCCCAATTTAATAACGATTTCATGGGTTGTCTGATGAAATTGTATACTAGTGTCGTGGTTGTTTCCATCTTTAGACCTTTGTTCTGACAATATTATATGCTCGATCCCTGCTTTAACTCAAACTTTTAATCAATTACAGAGTCCCCCCCCCCTTTTTTTCTTTATTTATCCTGTTTGCACAAATTGCATTACATGTGATGATGTAAAGACATATGTCGATAGTGCATCATTGACAGCTGTGCTTCTATTATACAACATTAAGGTCTTGCTGCGGGTTATATACATGGGGTTGTTGGCCTAAATTGCTATATATATATATACTTAAGTAAGGAAACTTTAATAAGTCACATCGTGTATCCTCCCTTTTCATCTATCCAAACCGGGAACACAACACATCCCGGCTCTCCTAGACTCACCCGACGATGATCCCCTGGCCACCCATCCCCAGGCCCCTCCAATAGTTCAATGTATTTAGTGCTTTGTATATATTTCGCTTTATGCGTCCACCAGGCTCAAAAATCATCCATTCTGGTTAGCAGCCCGTAAATAAAGATATTTCCATTCCAAAAGCGCCTCTTTGTGAAATATAAAATAGCATAACCAAATAACTAACCTCAAATAAGACACCACCTCCAAGAGTGACCAATAGTATCATTCTATTGGAATATATGAAGTATCATTTGTGTGTGTGTTAGGCTAACCCAGGTTTATGGAAAGTACGTCTAAGTATTACACATTTTCGTAAATAAATAAATATTGCCCAAACATAAACGGATTTTACAAAATATCGTCTGGCAGTATAAACTTCAAACCCTTTTCAATTTTATTTAGATTATTAAAATGTATACATTTTAATTGGAGTATATTAAACACCCCTTTAATTTTTTTCAACTGAAAATTAGGTATATATTTTTTTTTTTCTGAGATAAATACCAATGATTTTTTAACACGCATAAAAATTAATCATATTCATATATTTATTATTTTTAACTCGGTATATTATTTACTCAAAATTCTATTTGATTTGGAGACGCTGAGTTGTTATTATTTTGTATTTGGGAATAAAATATGTTGACATAGAAAATATACTAAACGATGGCTCAAGAAAAAACTCAGCAAGAATGTTCGTCCAATTCGAACGACAAATCTCCCCCTCCAGAATCTTCCAAATTTAAAGGCAAAAAGGAAAAAAATTATCTAACAAAGGTAATGTAGAATTTGAAGCCTTGTAATACTTTTTTGTGCGTTTCAAAAATATGTAAAAGGCAATGCATTTTAAATGGAAAAAATGATTATTCTAATTTTTATTCATAAAAAAATATTAGATATTTAAAAACATGCACTATATGTAAATTAACGGCTTGATTATATTCCATTGCGTTCAACGTACAGAAAACATTTTAAATACCAAATCAAAAATACTCAACAAAAAATTTATTATCTATTAGTATTGGAAAGCACTTCCAAATATATACATTTCAGAATAAATATTTGTAAAAAGTCTATATGTGCATCAAACTTGCTTTGAATATTGCTTTTATGAATTCACCACAAACACTCACTGATACTTTAATGCCAAAAGACCTTACTGATATCATCCTTATTGCAGTTGAACATGTGCCAATCATTCATCACCTTGTCTTGTAATATGGGTAAACTAGGAAGAGAGGTCAATTTTCCTGTTTATACTATTGTATTGAGATTTCTTGAGAGAAATGAAATTCAGAGAGATTTAATAAGTAGACAATTTGACAATTTAAAGTTTTATTGATTCTTTTAATCAAATTTTACAAAGTTGGAAAAATATAGTAAAAGGGCATATAAAGTGTAGGGGAATATATATATAGTTGTTAAAAATAAAGAAGGCATCTGCTGACCACGAGCACATGTGCTTTTTAAATGGCAGAGCGCCATCTAGTGGAACAAAAATAAACTAAACGTTTATTTAGCTTATTTAAACATAGAAACTTTCTCCTTGGAATATAAATACTATAAACTAAAGTGCCGGGAGAAAATGATTTTTTTTTTTTTATCCCGGCACTTTAGTTTATAGTGTTTATTTAGCTTGCTCCGTGATATTTGGCCAACCCAATTTCTTGATAAATCAAGAAAAGCCATCCACGAACGCCTTTCGCGCTGTTGGCACTAGATGGCGCTCTGCCATCTAAAAAGCACATGTGCTCGTGGTCAGGCGATGCCTTTTTTATTTTTTTCTATTGTTTTTTCATATATAGTTGTGTACAAATGTCTTCAGTAAGGAAGGCTTCCCCACCTTGAGATTTAACAAGTAGAGAATTGCCTCGTATTTCATACGAATTCTTCATAGATCGTGAAATGCTGGAGATTCTCCACCAAACTCTGTAGCGATGGCAGAGTCGCCATGTACATTGTACATAGTATCATGCATATACAGGGTGCTTCAAAAAAATGTATACACACTTTGAACTTCCATAGAAAATTTATTTACCGTTCTACAAAGTTAAATTTCAGGAAAATAGAAAACTGAAAGTCCAATATAAATGAAACATAAATAACAAATGTTAATACTGTTCAAATTGGTGACCTGCAGCATCAATACAATTCTGAGTACGAGTCACCACAGATTCTGTACATCGTATCAAAACGTCCAATGAGATTTCTCTACACACTGCTTGAATCTCATTCCAAAGAATGTCTAGGTTACGTGGTTTACGTCTGTACACCCCATCTTTTACTGTGCCCCACAAGAAGAAATCCAGTGGTGTAAGGTCTGGAGAGCGTGCTGGATCAAAATTTGTCGGGCCAGTGGATAGGACGCAGGGGGCCAATCGAGTTTCCAGCACGCTCTCCAGACCTTACACCACTGGATTTCTTCTTGTGGGGCACAGTAAAAGATGGGGTGTACAAATGTAAACCACGTACCCTAGACATTCTTTGGAATGAGATTCAAGCAGTGTGTAGAGAAATCTCATTGGACGTTTTGATACGATGTACAGAATCTGTGGTGACTCTTACTCAGAATTGTATTGATACTGCAGGTCACCATTTTGAACAGTATTAACATTTGTTATTTATGTTTCATTTATATTGGACTTTCAGTTTTCTATTTTCCTGAAATTTAACTTTGTAGAACGGTAAATAAATTTTCTATGGAAGTTCAAAGTGTGTATACATTTTTTTTAAGCACCCTGTATATATATACAGTTAAACCTGTCTATAGTGCCCCCTCTAAATAGCGCCTTCCTCTCTATAGCACCCGATTTTAAATAGTACGATGCAACCTGTTGCAACATTAAGAAACCAGTCAGGAGAGTCCTCGACATTTGGCCCTATCTGAGACTAAGCCTCTCATTGGTCGTGACATCACGGTGATGCACGATGTAAACAAAGGCTATGATTGGTTCATTATTTTTTTCAAACAAGATTTAATTATTAATATTTTAAATACCTGTGATTAATTTATATTGTCACCATATTTATAAAGGACCTTTTATTATTTTATATTAGCAATTTTTTAATTGTGTTTTAGCGCTAAGGTAAACAAAGAAATACTGGCGTAATACGTTCCAATGGTGATATTTGAATTTATAAATAGGCATATACAAAAAAGATAAAAATAAAAATTACAAAATTAATATTAATATTTTAATATAAATTACACTAACCTAACCTAAACAAACCTAAACCTAACCTAAACTAACCAAACCTTAACCTAACCTTAAACAAACCTAACCTAACCTAACCTTAAACAAACCTAACCTAACCTTAAACAAACCTAAACCTAGCCTAAATTAAATACAAAATTTCAATATTAATTAATAATTAATTTTATTTTACACAAATTAAATTTCTGGCAATGCGTTTCTTTTAAATATCATCAAATATTATCTCTACAGACCTGTAGGTCTGTAGAGATAATATTTGATGATATTTAAAAGAAACGCATTGCCAGAAATTTAATTTGTGTAAATTTAACGATAGATGGCAATAAAATTTAATTTACTAATTAATTTTATAATAATTAAAAATATCGGACACCATTGCCTTCAAGGTATTAACATCGTGTGTATTCATAACACACACGTGTTTACAATTGCGCTAAATTATTTTCAAAAAAATTTCTAATTTAAAATAGAAGGCCATTTAGACCAAAAATATATAGTGACAATATAAATGAATCACAGCTATTTAAAATATTAATAATTAAATCTTGTTTAAAAAAAAATAATGAACCAGTCATAGCCTTTGTTTACATCGCGCGTCACCGTGACGTCACGACCAATGAGAGGCTTAGTCTTAGATTGGGCCAAATGTAGCGGACTCACCCAACCTGTCTATAGCACCCTATTTTGGTGAGTCCCAAGAGGGGGCGACAGGTTTAACTGTATATATATATATATATAATTATCTTTTTAAAACGGTACAGACTGTGCACTTTTGTATGAATTGACAAGATGTCAATAAAATTATTTTGTCATATTGTCTATATTTCATATATAGGCATTCTTTTAAAGCAAACCAGACAAAAGTGAATCCATTATATAAAGAAAAATGTTTTTATAGCGTAACACACCAGAGCAAATCTTATCTTTCAATGTAAAAAGAATCACCGAAAAGTGAACATAAGATTGTGCCTGCACACTTTTGGTTTCTGATTCGTTTAAGTTTCACTTTTCAGTGCTGTTGTGAATGACACCAGTAGGAGGTCGGTGGAAGGATGGTCTAAACCGTTGGTTTTCAACCGCTACGACCCGGGTTCGATTTCCACATTGGGCACTTTTTTATGTTTAAAAAAAAAATGCTCTAATGGCCCCCGATTCTTTCAAAAGTCCAACCCCACCAGCGAGTGCAAGTAACCAAACGGGGCTCTGGCACATTTGTAAGTGCAAAGTCAAACTGCTTTTCACATGTGTAGACATGTGGTGCACTTACAGTAAAAGCAGTAGCCTACTTCTACCCACCATGATTATCATGGCCTGTACTACGTGTATTAGGGATAAGCAAAAAAAAAAATGACACCAGTTTTATTTAAGATAAAAAGTTACTGCCATTTGCTTGTGAAGCAGTCTTCTCACAAACTTGACATCAATTATTTTACTCTATATCATCTAACAAACTTTTAGATTCTAAGCAATATTTAGTGGTAAATGTATTAGGTACGGGTTACATCTAAAAAAGGTGATAGGAAAATCATAAAAAAGTGTGTGAAAACAAAGAAAAATGAACAAACAAGGAAGAAAGATAGACAGGCAATAGAAGCTGCTGGAACGGAGGTCTCAAATAACATTTTACATGTACATTGGGTCAGCTTACATCCCCCCAACCCACTGATAGATAGACAAGCAGGTACGGGACAAGATTCTGGTGGACGTGAATTCACAACGGCACTGCAAAGTGAAACTTAAAATAACCAGAAACCAAAAGTGCGCAGTTGCGATCCTAAAGTTTGCTTTTCGATGGCTGCTGCTCGCCTCTGTAATACCTTTTTAGCGGTAAAATTGTATGTAATTATAAAACAATGTAATTGTAAAACAACAATCAACTGTCAAAATTTGAATTTTAAAATTGTCAAATTATCAGAAGTGTTGGATAATTATCCAGAAGGTTTCATGATTAACTTTTGAGAATTGATAAAATTGCATTAATACATTTTTGAATAAAGGCAAAATTACAAATACCATTTTAATCTACATGATTAAATGAAATGGGAAGAAAGCAAATAAATTCAGAAAATAAAGAGAAAGGACTAAAATTGTTATCTTAAAAAGTATTTTAAATAAATTTTTTATAGTTGCTTACTTTTAGGTTAGAACATTATTTAGTGCGAATTCTAGCTGATCAATCTTCAAAAGGCATGTCTTTCCTCTCTTCTGATATGTTACTATCTAAGACATCTCATTATTTATTCCAGTGACTAGTGGCTACTTCAAGTCAGGAGTAAACGAGTGAACAAAAATTGCCTGATTTTGGTGCCAATATTTGTGATGCATTGTAACACTTGTAACATTGTAACACAAGCGTGATGAGCATACACTAACTACAGCTGCTGTGCTCCATATGCCAACATATCATATTTTTAGTAATACATTTGTATTTAAACAAGAATTATCTCTAATGTTGTCAAAATTTTATTTTAAAAAATCAGTCAAATTATTGGTTAGTTGAATTAACATTTCATATTTGATAGGCTGGAGGTTGGTGGGATCATGTGTCAAATTATACTGTATTTACATTCCAACCTATCCTCACAAACCCAGAGTATTTGGGTTTAGGTTAGTTACAAAAATAGCTTCTTCTTTGACTTCACTATTCACATTGAAAGTAGACAACTTGGGATTGGACTGGTATTCTGATTTCTATTTACTATAATAAAATAACACCTAATCCAAATAAATTGATAGTGTGTGACATTTTGGTAACAGCGTTGTTACCATCTTCAGACAAAAGAATAAATGATTAATTTAAATCCAAATTAATTTATTTGGTCTTATTTTCTTGTGGTATAAATCATAATCCAAATTGTGCTTTATCATATTTACTATAATCAAACACCTTTGGAATAATTTCCTTTTCCTCCCTCACCCTAAACGCCTCTCAGTTTACAAATCAGAACTCTTTTTCTTTCTAAAGCCATCAACATTAAATAACCTATTATCTACTCTGACTCAAGAGCAGTCATTTACATCCTCAAATCTCTTTTGACAGCCAAGAACATTGCCAAATCAACAAACCAAATCCTAGCCAAAAGTTCTGTCACATTACAATGACTTCTAGCTCTTGTTTGAATTGCTAGAAATGAGCTGGCAGACTCTGTAACCAAATCTCTTGGCCACCCTGAAGCCAATCAATGACAACTTGTTGAAAGTGACCAAGATACAAAATCAACAGGAATATCGGCCCCAGCCCAGTAGTGAGCATCAAGGCTATTCTCTCAAGAGTACAGCACTCAATTTCCAGACTGGTCATATGGCCTTCCGAGAGTGGTGACAAAGTTTTTCCATTACAGTAGAACTTCCATGAAAGGACACTCTCGCTAAAGTACACCTCTCTATAAAGGACAGTTTTCATCTGCAAAATTACCATTTTTACGGGGGTCGGTGGAAGGCAGGTTAAACCGTTTGGTTTTCGACCACTAGGACCCGGATTCAATTCCCGCATTGGACACTTTTTTCTGTTTAAAAAAAAAAAAAAGGCTCCAATGGCCCCCAATTCTTGCAAAAGTCCAACCCCACCAACGAGTGCAAGTAACCAAACGGGGCTCTGGCACATTTGTAAGTGCAAAGTCGAACTGCTTTTCACATGTGTAGACATGTGGTGCGCTTACAGTAAAATCAGTCGCTAACTACCCACCATGATTATCATGGCCTGTACCACGTGTACTAGGGATAAGCAAAAAAAAAACATTTTTACTATTCAGAAACTCTCAGGTAAGAGGACACCTCTCTCTAAAGGACACTTTAGTTCTGCAATTAGGTGTTGTCCTTTACAGGGAGTTTATACTGTATCTCCCAACCACACCATCCATCCATGAGATCTACTCACCAAACACATTGATTTAAAAGCTCAACTTTGACACCCTTAAGTGGAGATAAACAAGAAAAAGAGGAAGATGATACAAGAAAATAAGAACTAATTCAAATAATTTAATAGTGTGTGACATTTCGGCAACAGCATTGTCACCATTATCAGACAAAAGAATAAAAAAGAGGGAGAATAAAATAATGGCGGAGAAAAAAACATCAAGATGATTTAGGAAACTTATTTTAATCAAACATATGTTTCACCTACAAAAATAGTGGGACAATCTGTGAATAAATTAATGTTAGAGGTGTCAGTTACAAAACCTTATAGTGGTGAGTTTTAAACAGCATTGTGTACACATCCCAGAGTGGCCTCTTTATAATGGTGGGTACTTCTCTGTTAAATTGTTTATTAGCTTTCCTGATTTGTGTATTATGATAGTTGCAGGTTTTATAACAATAACAAAAAAGGCGGAGGGGAATTAGTAACAAGGTCGCTGTGGTGTTTTGCATAACAATAGTTATGTCGAGATATGCAAATAAGGTTTTGCATAGTGTTTGTTTGTGTTACTATGTTAATTATTTTTATGTATATATATATATATATATATCATTCCATTGTAAATAGTTCGTTCAGTCATATTAGCGTTGATAAGGAATAAAGGTTTCATCTTCGCTTAATGGATCTCGGTGTCCAGGAGTAGTTGTATGAACATAGAGACACAACAGTGGCGACGAGTAAAGAACGTTATACACAAGTGAATGAAAGTGAGCGAACAATGATGAACATTGAACAATTCAACCCAAACAATGGAAATGAAATTTCAAGTTATTTAGAGCGCTTCGAATCCTATTGCATAGCGAATGATATAGTAAAGGTTGATAAAAAGAAGGCAACATTTTTCTCGCTATGTGGAAGAGAAACGTATAATTTAATACGGACGTTGACCTCTCCCAAGAATCCATTGGAAACAGAATGGGAGGAGATAGTAGCAGGGATAAAAAAATACTTTGATCCGACACCAAATATAATAGTGCAGCGTTTTAAATTTGCGAAAAGGCTTCAAATGCCAAATGAAACAATATCTGAATTTATAACAGCTCTAAAGAAAATTGCCGAGAAGTGTGAATTCCCTGATGTGGAAGATAGGTTGCGTGATGCCCTAGTATGCGGCATTCTAAACGAAGAGATACAATAAATGCTGTTAATGAACAGTATGCTAACATTTAAAGTGGCTCAAGAGATGGCATTGGCACATGAGGCTGCGGTAAGGAACGTTGCAGAAATTAAAGATGGAAAACCTCAGGAAGAAATGAATGTAGTGGGAAGAGCTGTTAAGGTGAGACGGAGGAATGAGAAGATTCTTAAATGTTTCCGCTGTGGATACACAAATCACAGAGAAGAGAAATGTTTCTTTAAAGATAAGAGATGTTTTAAATGCCAGAAGTTAGGGCATATATCTAGGGTCTGTAAGAACGGGAACTGGAGGAGCGATCGTAATAATTGCTCGATAGACGAGGAGGCAGAGGCAACTAATGGCCTTTTTAATATAAATCAAGTGAAGGACACAAGTAACATGCGGAGTTATATGGTAAAAGTACATTCGCCGCTAGGTGGCCGGACAATAAACAACACGTGCAGCACCGCTCCGGTAAATATAGTTTATATTACTAATATTTCAGTGTATATTTGCCTTATACTATGAAAGGGATAATACTGTCACTCTTAGTACTCGTGTTATGCAACAATAAATATGCAAATTTACTCAAGGTAACGCACTATGCAAAAAACTCAGTACGAAGGGATAATGATAGACAATGTGGCCTAAATATAAACTTACCATCTGGGAATATATCTGGTAACCAAAAAAGACTGCTATGTATCATTCTGGCTCTATTATTTATCTCAGGCATTGAACAAAACCCAGGCCCCCCAACCAAAAAGCAAACTACTTTGACTGCGTCAGTACACTCAGGAGAGAGAGAATCAATAGATGGCGAGCTAAAAATGCTAATCTTGAACATGGCGACGGAAATAAAGAGTCTAGGAGAGAGAATTGACATCAGACTTACCAAAATAGAGACTCGAATGGACGATTGGGATAAGCGATTCTGCAATATAGAGGAGAAGCTAACCAAATGTATAGAGTCTCAACAGGCTACCGAAAAACTGGCTTCATGTAATTCGTTAAAGGTAAATGAACTGGAGGCTAGAGTCGAATTTTTTGAGACGAGACTGCGTGAGCCCAATCTAGTGTTCTATGGTATTGAGAGGGAGGGTGACGAAAATCAGGCAGATTGCAACTTAAAGATTCAAAACATAATTAGAGATAAAATGGAAATCGGAGATGATTTAAAAATAACAAAATGTCACCGACTTTCACGCGGATCCAATGCACCAGTTCTTGTTGTGGTGCCTGATTATGCTGATAGAGCAAAAATATTTAAAAATGCCTACAAACTCAGAGATACTAAAATTTCGATAAGTAAAGATTATAGTAAAAATGTTAGAGAGCAACGGCGCATCCTAATTGCAAAAAGGAAAGAATTGGGTGAAAGGGGAATAAAATCGAAGTTGAGAGATAACAAGCTTTTGGTAAATGATAAAGTCTGTAAAGTGATGAATGGCCAAGTTGTTGATAGCACAGGAGTTGCTATATAGCAAAAACCTTGTAGAAACAATTGTGTAAATAGAAGAAATACGACATCAAAATCACAAATTAATTCTCCGCCCCATAATCAAATAACGGAAAGTTACTACGACATAAATACATGTAAATATGATTCTCAAGACGATGACAATGCAAATTTTTCTGAAAATTCGCGAGACATCGCCGAAAAAATAATATGTTGGAATATAAATGGTTTCTATAGGATTCTTTCGATATTTCCACTCCTCGAGCACATAAAGAACTACGAAATTTTTGCTCTACTTGAAACATGGTGCCTGAACAGGACTAACATAACACTAAAAGATTATCAAATTATCGAATTACCTGCCACCAAAGAATCTGGAAGGGGAAGAGGGTCAGGGGGTATAATTGTCGGTTTTAGGGAAGGCGGGAAATATAGAGTAGAGAGTTCTGAAAAGGATGGCACTTGGTTATCTATTTTCTTATCAACAAACACAAGAGCCCCCCAACATGTTATCTGTTTAATATTTGTATACCTTCCTCCAAACCAAATACAGCTGCATAACTTAGATAAGCTGTTTACATACATTCAAAAGCAAATAGCAGATGGAAAAGAAATTATTTTACTTGGAGATTTAAACATCAGAACTGGGAAGTTGGGAGGACTACACAATCCACTTAATTTCCAGCTCCCCCTAACATCGGAAAGAAGGGCTAAAGATCATATAATATCATCTCTGTCTAATAAACTTCTTGATTTCCTGGAAGATAATTCTTTGACAATAGTTAATGGAAGATCTAGAGGTGATAAAGATGGAGATTTTACATACATATCCGAAAGAGGCTCTTCAACTATTGACTATTGCATACTCTCACAGGGTTCACTACAAATTTTACTGGACTTCAAAGTCGATGACCAACTGTACTCAGACCACCATCCTTTGGTTTTAACGATAAAAGGCCAAAACTTCAATGAGAAAAAAACCAAACGGGAAGATTATAATATTACGAGATATAGATGGTCAGCCGATGGACTCGCAACGTTTAAAATGAAACTGGAAGAATTGCGGGAAAAAAACATACCAGCCTCCGATGACCTTGTATACACTTTCAATCAGCGAATTTTGGAAGCAATGTCATCTGCAAAAATAACCTACTCAATTAAGGGCGGCCCCAGGAAATCTAAGCCGTGGTTCGATAAGGACTGCTATGATATGAAAAAACTGGCAAAAGAAAGTCTGAAGAAATATCGTAAAACAAATAGATTGGAAGACAGAGAATGTTATGCTTCTTCCAGAAAGAAATATCTTGCTTTATTGGATCTAAAAAGGAAAGGCTTTGATAATGAAAAACAGGAAATACTCAGAAATGCTAAAGACTCAAAGACCTTCTGGAAAACTATTGCGCTCTACAAAAGCACATCTATAATCCAAGGAGAAATATCTATACAGGACTGGCTGAACTTTTACCGCGAACTAATGACTACAGAGAAAAATTTGAGAATTTGTAATTTACATAATGTGATTTCTCAGAACGATCCTATATTGGACTCAGAGATAACCAATGCAGACATATACAAGGAGATAGCTGGTTTGAGGAGTAACAAGGCATGCGGGCCCGATGGCATCCCCAATGAAGTATTAAAAACACTCCCTGATTCGTACATACTGCTGTTGAAACAACTCTACAATAGTGTTATGACGACTGGAAAATACCCAGCAATTTGGACTAATTCCACTATACACCCAATCTTTAAAAACGGTTATAAGAACAGCCCCTCCAACTACCGAGGTATTGCACTGATTAGCAATGTATCAAAGCTTTTCACATCAATCCTAAGATCACGACTGGAGGAATGGGTCGAAGGAAGAAGGGTTATACCCGAAAACCAAGCGGGATTTAGAAAAGAAAGATCATGTATTGACCACATATTTACACTAACTACTTTAATCCAACTATCATTAAGAAAAAAGAGGGGAAAACTATATGTCTTTTTTGTCGATCTAAGGAAGGCATTTGATACTGTACCCCACTCACTACTTTGGAAAAAACTTTACAACCTAGGCATAAGTTACCAATTCATAAGTACGATCAAAAGTTACTACGAACAAGCAACTATAGCTATCAGATGGAAGGGATCATTTACGGAAAGTATCAAGATAAACTCGGGAGTCCTCCAGGGAGAACCACTTTCCCCACTGCTATTTATATTATTTATCACGGACTTAATCGAAATTTATAATAACTCAGACCTGCCGAGTGTAAATTTGCCAGAATTTGGAGATATCCATTTATTGCTGTACGCCGACGACATAGCAATTATAGGTGAGTCCAGGATAAACCTCCAAAAGAAGATCAAAATACTGAAAGAATATCTCGATGAGAACTTAATGACACTAAATGAGTCCAAGTCAAAGATTATGGTGTTCCGTAATGGAGGTAAACCCTCAAATAAGGATAGATGGTTCTGGAATGATAAACCCATAGCAATAACTTCAAGATATACATACTTGGGATTCCCTCTGACACCAACAATAACAACTACTCACCCGGCAAATTACTTTAAAGGAAAAGCACTTACAGCAATTAACGCCACACACCCAATATTAATAAAATCAAAAGCAAAGTCAATAAATTTATCAATCAAACTCTTTGATACAATAGTGAGAGCTGTCCTGATGTATGCCGCTCCATTATGGGCAACAGAGCATAAAGACTTACTGGACAATATACAAGACATATTTATCCGTAAGTTCCTGAATCTGCCCAGATACACTCCAGGTTACCTAATCAGATTAGAAACCGGTCGTATCTCATTGAGTGTAACAGCCTTAAAATTAACCCTGAAGTATTGGCTGCGGGTGTTGAATATGAGCAGTGACAGATTGCCACGTATATGTTTTAATAGAACACGGGAACTCTCTAATGCTTCGGGCACACCCATCGGTTTCATTAAAAAGCTCACTAATCTGCTTAACGATAATGGATCCCCTGCACTTGTTTCCTGTGATGACCCTGAAACGCTGAGGAGCGCGATTACAGGGCTCTTAAAAACAGCGGCAGACCAATCTATACAAAACGACCTTACAAGAATGGATAAATCTAAGCTATACTCTCACTACAAAGACATTCACATATCTTTCATGACGGAGGGATACCTTTTAGGGGATTTTCCTTTCCCGGTTGTAAGACTACTCGCACAAGTTAGAATACTTTCAAGTTTTTTTAGAGAAAACCACACCAAGATGCTCTGCGGTGAGGACCCGACTTGTACCTTCTGTAATTCAAAACTACAAAATGAAATCACTCACTATATTTTTGATTGCTCTGCTCTGAAAGAAGAAAGAAGAACCCTTATGCTCAAAACTGGGCAACTCTGTGCTTCACTTCCATCAATAATTGACAATATGACCCAGAATAAGTATATTGCTACGGCGTTTTATGGTTTCCACAAGTCCATATCTCAGAAGAAGGCCAAGTGATACTCACTCCTCACTTTCTTACTGCTACTCTTTTTGTGTTGATTTCTTGCTTCCCTCTTTCTTATTATTATTTTTTTTTTTCCTTTTCTTATTTTTTTTTTTTTTTCTTTCTCTTTTTACTCTGTATATATCGCTATTTCCGTTGTCTCACTGCTTTGTTCTTATGCATACCTCTGGTGAATCCTGTATAGGGTCAGTGACCCTAAATAAAGGCTTTTTTGTTGTTGTTGTATATGGTAAAAGTACGGACTAGCGGTCGAGATATGAATATGCTCATTGACTCAGGAACAGGGAAAAATATTATTTCTGAGAAGACGTACATTGAAACTTGGGTGAAGTCAGAAAGGCCTAGAATAGAGAAGGATTCTACTAAGTTGGTGCAATGGAACAGGCAGAGGTTATCGATTCTGGGTAAAATAAAAGCCGACGTAAAAGTAAATAAAAGAAGTATCACAATGGAATTTCTTGTGATCGAAGGTCCGGGCCCGAATCTGATTGGAAGGGAGGCGTTTGACCAGATTGGAATTGGTTTTGAATGGATAAATTATAGCGACAATGTATGTCAAATCACTGAGGAATTTATGGATGTGTTTAAAGAGAAATTAGGACAATACAGAGGTCCACCAATCCACATAAAGATCAAAACTCTGGGGAAACCCACATTTCTAAGAGCTAGAACATTGCCATACGCAATTAGACTTAAGGTTGAAGAGGCTTTGAGGAAGATGGAGGAACAAGGAATATTGACTCCTGTTGAATTTACAAGGTTTGCTACTCCAATCGTCCCAGTACTGAAAAGGGATGGTTCAATAAGAATATGTGGAGACTATCGGAGTACTGTTAACACCATCGTGGAGTCAGATACTTTCCCAGTTCCGGCGGCAGCCGACTTGCAGGTCAATTTGGCAGGAGGAAAGGTTTTCTCTAAGTTGGACCTTAAAGATGCATATCAGCAGCTGGTGGTGGATGAGGAGACAGCAGAGCTATTGGCTATTAACACGCACAAGGGATTTTTAAGGTAAACCGTTTGCCTTTTGGTGTTTCCTGTGCGCCAGGAATATTCCAGCGACGAATGGAAAGTTTAATAGCCAAAATTCCAGGAGTAGTCGTTTACCTGGATGACATTCTGGTAACAGGGAAAGATGAAATGGAACATGACCTCCGATTGAGAGAAGTATTGAAGAGTATTCAAAGAATGGGACTGACTCTTAAGAAGGAGAAGTGCGAATTTAAAAAATCTTCGTTAATTTTTCTTGGGTGCCGAATAGATGCGGAAGGCATACACCCTACTGAAGAGAAATGTGAGGCAATTAAGAATTTTCCGAAACCCGAAAACAAAAAAGAGTTACAGAGTTTCCTTGGACTATTGAATTTTTATAGCAAATTTTTAAAAGACCGAACCACTGTACTTGAACCACTGCATAGACTGCTAAACAAAAGAAATTGTTGGAAATGGAAAGAAGTGGAGGATAGAGCATTCAGGGAGGCAAAGAATTTGATTCAATCCGATTTGGTGCTAACACCCTATGATGCCAGAAAACCCCTGGTCTTGGCTTGTGATGCATCACCCTTTGGAGTAGGAGCAGTGCTTTCGCACGTGGAGGAAAGAATGGAGAGACCCATTGCGTTTGCTTCGAGAACTATATCTCGACATAACTATTGTTATGCAAAACACCACATCGGAGACTCCCCGAATACTTAAAAAATTGTGTAACAAATTGGGGGTGAGAAGATGTGGTGTTTTGCATAACAATAGTTATGTCGAGATATGCAAATAAGGTTTTGCATAGTGTTTGTTTGTGTTACTATGTTAATTATTTTTATGTATATATATATATATATATCATTCCATTGTAAATAGTTCGTTCAGTCATATTAGCGTTGATAAGGAATAAAGGTTTCATCTTCGCTTAATGGATCTCTGTGTCCAGGAGTAGTTGTATGAACATAGAGACACAACAGTCGCTAAAAAACTGGGTTCAGCTGGCCCGGCTGATAGTACCCTGTAAAGGCTCCTAATTCAGGGATACAGGATGATCAGTATTTGTACTCCATGTTAGGAGCGGCTGCACATGGTGTCTGTTCCTCATGTCAGAGGCAGCCATTTAATTTTGGAGCCAAGTCGTTCTGCCACTGAGTAGTGCTCCCAGTCTTAATGACAAAGGCAGACACATTCTACTTCAGAGATAAGAAAGAAGATAACAATACATCTGGAATAGAGTGTTGCCGCACATACTAGAGTTCATGCTAGTGGTTAGAAGAGTTATTGCTGCCCTATAAAGGTGCCATGGTTTGTTGGGCCCACATGAGGGTATTGACACTGGGTGTGCAGGTGGTGATCCGCAGACTGCCCCCCACCATGACAGAGGAGCAGTTTGTCCACCAGATTGATCCCCTGCCAGGCAACGACTACTTCCATTTTGTGAAGGGAGACCTCAGGTGAGTCAACAGGTGGAGAGAGAGAGACTGAAACTACTTTATTACAATGTTCATATAAGTTCATAACGGCTACTCAGGTGGTTATCACTCCAATAGAATATACACTTTCTCTTTAATGAGCTTCCAAATTAACTGGAAATAGTAGGTGGTCTCACCAACTTTTGTTAAGCACTTGTGACAATTGACAATTAAAAACAGTTTATTGGCATGTAGTCAACAGTAGGGAGAGAGGTTACAGTTTAAAATATTTACATGAAAAAGATCAGCCAGGTGTTCTTCCCCACTGCGATAGAGTCCTTCTCCAGGCGATGTCGGGGTCCTCGATGGTCTGGCCCAGCCCGACCTGGTTAAGCACTTGTGGCTTTGATCTATCACCCTCAAAATATCCTTGACAAATGCCAGTCTCACAACACCCTCGTCCCAAATAAAATCTTTTAGGTCTACAGCCTTTCACTAGCATCAATCCCAACTCTACTATCAGCTCCATCTTCCCTTTTCCATACCCTACAGCAGAATTCCTTTGCCCCACCTGTTTAAGGGCAAACTGGACTCCACCAAAAGGTATGCCTGTCATCTCAGTATTCACACCCACAGATTCTAGTTTTCTCAAATGGGCAGTTAGATTATCATAAATTTTTCAAGAGGTGTATTCTCTTGCCTCTCATTGGAAATGACCAGCTTTAACACTTCTCTTATATAGATTTCGGTAAAAAGGTTTTATCTCCGAATCTATCCTGCAAAGCTTTGACTACCTAAGAGTACCAGTAATAGGATGATTGGACACAAGATTCTGAGCTCTTGACCCCTCGACAACTGCTTGTATTAAATATTGGAACTTGTCTACATTATCAAGAGCTGCATCATCATTTATTTTGCTAAACTGCCCCCACCATGCCAGCCAATCCTCCATGTTGCCAGTACCTCTAATTTTAAAGAGACAAAGGTCGCCTCTCCCGTCAAAATATACGTCAAAACCAGATGCCATCTATTGATCGTCGCCGCAAACTAGCGGCCTCAGGTCGGTGACAAAGCCACAACACCAGCTTTGGCAAACTGAAAAGCGTCCACCTAGAGACCATGGTTTCTGGCTAATGGCCCTCGTCAGTCTAGGGCGGACTTTATTCCATGAGATCCACACGGGATCTAATGGAATCTTCACAATCTGCCAAAGAAGTGTTTAGCTGGCAAAGTGGCTGGGCCAAATCTATGGCTAAAATATAGATGGAAATTTTGCCGGGAGGATATTGATCGAAAGAGACAAAGGTCGCCTCTCCCGTCAAAATAGACGTCAAAACCAGACACCATCTATTGATCGTCGCCGCAAACTAACGGCCTCGGGTCGGTGACAAAGCGGCGACCTTTGTCTCTTTAGATCAATATCCTCCCGGCAAAATTTCCACCTCTAATTTTGTAAGTCAATAATTCTTTAGGAATCAGGAGACTCCACTAATGAGCTCCTGACCCACAAGACTTCAGACAGAGTCATATATTTATTTTCTAGGTCCAACATTCTTTGAACATAGATTTCACAACCCTTGAATTTTTCTACAATTTCTACCTCCGTTAACGGCTTTATCCTCCAAAAAGAGCCTCTGATACATTGTTTTGAGTTCTCTCAATTCCTTAAAGGGATCACATATTCTGTTGCCTCTTCCCCTATAATTATTTTACATTGGAATTTAGTTTTTCTATTTCTGTCCGAATTTCGGTAGATAAACAAGTAAAAATTGCCCTTTTGGATATTCTAGCCCCTTTTTATTCCCTCAATGCTTTGCATTATAGCTCATAAAACATTGTATATTCTCATAAGGTAATAAGACCAAATCCAAATAAATAAATAGTGTGTGACGTTTCTGTAACATTGCCACAAGTTCTAACAGCTGTGGTGTGCCCAGCCTCGGTCTCAACAGCTATGCCCGGGCCTACATCAACTTCATCAACCCCCAGGACATCCTTCTCTTCAAAGATCAGTTTGACAACTACGTCTTCTTGGATGCCAAAGGTAAACTGCTCCAGAACCCAAACAAGACTAACCAAACTAGAAATAGAGGACAATTTGGATATATCTGGTTGTAGCTTCACTTTTTTTTTGCTTATCCCTAGTACACGTGGTACAGGCCATGATAATCATGGTGGGTAGAGGTAGGCGACTGCTTTTACTGTAAGTGCACCACATGTCTATACATGTGAAAAGCAGTTAGACTTTGCACTTAAAAATGTGCCAGAGCCCCGTTTGGTTACTTGCACTTGCATGTAGGGTTGGACTTTTGCAAGAATTGGGGGCCATTGAAGAATTTTTATTTTTTAATCAGAAAAAAAGTGTCCAATGCGGGAATCGAACCTGGGTCGTAACGTTCAATAACCAACGGTATAGACCATCATCCTTCCACTGACCCACTGTAGCTTCTCTGATATCATCAGTATATTCCTGTAGATGTGTTGATACATTTTAAACAATGTACTATACTAATATGAAGCAATAATGCACCATCTATATACAGCAAATGGAAAACTATAAAGTACAATTTAGTTTATAGATACAAGAAAATAAGACCTTATTCTTCTTCTTTCTTATCTCCACTCAATCATATTAGGGTATCAAGCTTATAAAGCTTGAGACTTTTGATGATGTCTGCTGGGGATGAGTAGAGCTCATCAATGGATGAATCAATACAACTGTGTGGCGGCCGATGCAACATAGTGGAGATTTGACAACCATCATGACTGGGTTGAAAATGTGATGCAGGGGGAGAGTACCCTGCAGTGGTGGAGTATGCCCCTTTCCAGAAGATCCCGAAGAAGAAGCCCAAGAAGCGGGACAGCAAGTGTGGGACCATTGAGCAAGGTGAGAGAGCTGCAGACTGTGGGTCACAGCAGCAGGACATTGCTGTACAGATCCAGAGTACATCAAGTTTGTGGAGAAGCTCAACAAGAAGGAAGACTCACCGCTGCCATCTGCTGAAGTCTACCTGGAGTCCATCGAAGCTAGGGAGAAGGAGCTTAAGGGTAGGTGGAACAGAGAAGATTATAGGTGGCAAATTTTATAATCATGGTGGGTAGAAGTTGGCAACTGCTTTTTACTGTAAGTGCACCACATGTCATTACATGTGATTTTTGTTCCTCAGTTCTCACTATGTTTTCTCGGTGTATTAGGATACAAACAACTGCAAAATAGAAATTATGCACTTAAAACTTCGATATTGAAAAATGCAAGAAGGACACAAGAAAAGTCTTAATAATGATAATACATAAAAAAATAAAATTAAATTAACATACAATAGAACCTCCCTGTAAAGGACACCTAATTGCAGAGCCAAAGTGTCTTTTAGGGAGAGGTGTCCTTTTACGGGAGAGTTGCTAAATAGTATAAAAAGGATAATTTTGCAAATGAAAACTGTCCTTTATAGAGAGGTGTCCTCTCGTGGATGTTCTACTGTAATTCCTGTGGATCAAGGCATCTTTGCATACTTGCATTGGAAAAAATGACAGGTGGATATATCAAGATGCTTCAGAAGTGCCCACCGCCATCCATGCACACCAAATTTCCAGCAGCAATCCTTTGGGGTTATCAGCAGTGAAGGGGATTTCTTTGGGTAACAATAAACCCCATGCTGCAAGCCACTGATTTAGTTGATTGTTAGGTAAAAAATGGTCATCATTATATCTGTGGTATGGTTGCATGCATGTTGGTGTGGCTTGTGGAAAGGCCGCTGATAAAATTATAATTATTTTTTATAATTTAAATTTATTTATTTAAAGCCAGAAATATATAAAGAGAAAAGAAGTAACGGCCGTTGGAAGCAAGCCTTGTTGACAATGCGCATGGTCAGAGTCCTGGATGCCGCCCGCGCATGCGTAGTGAGGCCGCCACACTACTGCCCGTATGTGTAGTGAAGCTTTGTCCCAGTTCGTGCTCGCTGAAGCAAAGTGTGGTCGTCACACTATCTTTATCCTTGAAACATAAGTTAACAACACCAAATCCTATGTAAATGTTCTTAACTTGAAAAAAAAGTTGTACCTTATCATGTGTATCCTTATTATTTCTTAGGGTTGCTTTTTTTTTTTTTTTTTTCAAATTAAACACAATTTCACATCTTGATCTAGACAATCCTAATATGTTCATTTTACCATTATACTGCAGAGAATTAAATAAGGAAATTTGATAAAAGGAAGAAAATAATTAATTGGCCATGATTCATTAGTTAAGAAAGCATAGTACCTAAATCTCCGCAAAAAAAAATAAAAAATGATAAGGTAACATTTTTAAAATACAAGTATAATTGTATTTTAAGGGATTTCTTCCCTTTTTCTCATTTGTTAATTAATTCATTAATAAAAAATGTTGAGTAAAACATCAGGCCTTCAGAAACCTTTTAATCTCTAGCTTTCAGGCCCAAATGCCCTTCTGCAGGAGAAAATACAAAATCATTATACCATGTTTTCTCCTGTAGAAGGGCATTCGTGCCCGAAAGCTAGAGAATAAAAATGTTTTTGAAAAGATACTTTTTCCTGGAGGCCTGATGTTTTTACTCTATATTGATACAAGGATTTATTTTATTGAATAAAAACCACAGCCAGGCCTTCCTATTAATCTTTCATTGCAGTAAGGGGGCAGTAGATATTGTTTAATTTTTATAAAGAATCATAGGCAAGAAAATAAGACCTAATCCAAATATTTTATTAGTGTGTGACGTTTCGGCAACAACACTGTCACCATCATCAGACAAAAGAATAAATCCATTTATTCTTTTGTATGATGATGGTGACAATCTTGTTGCTGAAACGTCACGCATTAATAAATTATTTGGATTAGGTCTTATTTTCTTGTATTATAATCTATAATCCAAATTGTTCTTTATCGAATCATAGGCGCCTATAATAGGTTTTAATTCTCATAACAGATGGCACGCTAATGTATCATATAGAAATTGTATTTCCAAACTCCCTGTCTCATGGAAACAATGGTACAATAAGAGTGTGGTGTAACAGCCAACAATGGGGTGGCCAAGATGACTACTCCCCTCATCGACTTCATCCGGGAGAAGAAACAAGCCCAGCAGGTAGTAATATATTCCATATGTAAATTCGAAACTATTATAGACGCGTATGGTTCTTTTAAAAATAAAACAATTTCTACTGCCCAAGGTAATCACAAGGTAATAACACCAAATCCAAATAAATAGTGTGTGACATTTCGGTAACAGCATTATTACCATCTTTAGACAAAAGTACTGAATGAAAAATTGTGCCTTATCAATTTCTATTGCCCTCTCTGCAATAGAAAAATTAATGAGAGGGCCTGGCTCATCAGTGGTAAACCCTTCCAGTGGTTTCGCCAGTTTAATCTACCATACTGCTATTATATTGCACTGATGAGCCAGGCCCTCCCATTAATTTTTTCATTGCAGAAAGGACAGTAGAAATTGTTTTATTTTTAAAAGAATCATACGCGTCTATAATAGTTTTGAATTTTCATAACAGATATATACCACATAGATGGATTGATTGTCATAGCAGGGTGTTAGTTGTTGGCTCAGAAAATAGCTCTTACAGTAGAACCTCTGTAAAGGACACCTAGTTGCAGAGCCAAAGTGTCCTTTAGGGAGAGGTGTCCTCTTACCGGAGAGTTGCTAAATTGTAAAAACAGTATTTTTTGGCGATGAAAACTGTCCTTTATAGAGAGATGTCCTTTAACGTGAGTGTCTTCTCATGGAGGTTCTACTGCATTAGACTGGAACATCATGGTTTTTTTTTAGTTTATACAACTTATCCCAGTACAATTTCACATTTGTACTATTTTTTTCTCATTTAATTTGTTTTAATTTTGTATTAATCCTTTTGTAAGCCTCCATTTGGTTGTGACTTGAATAAATGTGAGCTGGGTTTTGTATTAGGTTTACCTCAGGAATGGAGAGAGAAAGGAGTCTTCCTTCAAAATATTTATCATTTTATTCAAGGGGCTCATTTATTAAATAATACATAAATTATCTACAGCAAAATCTATAAAATGAACTGGGGATATAACACACATTCTTATAAGGCATAAATTAACACAAAGCAATAACGCGCCATCTATACATATAAAATGAAAGGATTTAAAAGCACGAATGTTTCTTTTATACACAATACAAACTTCTACTGTAGTAGAAGTTTGTATTATGTATAAAAGAAACATTTGTGCTTTTAAAAACATTCCTATATAACAACTTTAAAATAATCCCCAGTACAGAAGAACCTCCCTTTAGCAGACACCTCTCTACAAAGGACAATTTTCATTTGTAAAATTACCATTCTTACTATTTAGCATGAGGGTCAGTGGAAGGATGGTCTAAACCGTTGGTTTTCGACCTCTACAACTCGGGTTCGATTCCCGCATTGGGCACTTTTTTCTGATTTAAAAAAAGAAATGCTCCAATGGGCCCCTGATTCTTGCTAAAATCCTACCCCACCAGTGAGTGCAAGTAACCAAACGGGACTCTGGCACATTTGTAAGTGCAAAGTCGAACTGCTTTTCACATGTGTAGACATGTGGTGCGCTTACAGTAAAAGCAGTCGCCAACTTTTACCTACCATGATTATCTTGGCCTGTACCACATTTACTAGGGATAAGCAAAAGAAATAAAAACAATTTAGCAACTCTCCAGTAAGAGGACATCTCTCCCTAAAGGACACTTTGGCTCTGCAACTATGCAACTAGGTTTCCTTTACAGGGAGGTTCTACTGTATAATAATAGTGAACCAAAATTTCATTACTGGGGTTTACTTTACATAGTATGTTATTTTGTTGCATAAAACTACCTACACAGCAGTGGTGTACAGAAATTTGACTCAAATGATGGAATCCCCTGAGTTGTGCCATTTGTATCTGCTAATGTGGTGATTGTCTGCTCAGAAACTACGAGAGGAGAAGAAGGAGGAGCGCAAGCGACGGGAACAAGAGAGGAGAAGACTTAGGGAAGAGGCCAGGCGCAAGAAAAAAGCTGACAAGGAGAAGTCAGTGAAGGAACGCAAGGACCTGTCTGACAAGGAAACTGAGGAGCCTGCAGCTTCTACCCAGGAAGACAATCCTTTGGAGAATGTTACAGTATGTGGTGGTGTTATAGACATGTTTAACTCTACCTTTATTTATTTAATTTTAACTGCTTTATATATGATTTTTTTGGACACTTTTTTTCTGTTTAAAAATAAAAATTAAAAAAAAAAAAAAAAAATCTCCAATGGCCCCCGATTCTTGCAAAAGTCCAACCCCCACCAGCGAGTGCAAGTAACCAAACAGGGCTCTGGCATTTGTAAGTGCAAAGTCGAACTGCTTTTCACATGTGTAGAAATGTGGTGCGCTTACAGTAAAAAGCAGTCGCTAACAACCCACCATGATTATCATGGCCTGTACCACGTGTACTAGGGATAAGCAAAAAAAAAAAAAATGAATTTTTTGTTTTTAATTGCATATTTTCTTCAGTCTATAATGCCTATATTCATATGCTTTAATTTCAAAAATAATATATTCATGTCAAAAATAGATTAAATTATCTCAAGTACACGTGGCACAGGCCATGATAATCATGGTGCATAGAATTTGGAGACTGCTTTTACTGTAAGGGCACCACATGCCTACACATATGAAAATCAGTTCGACTTTGTACTTATAAATGTGTCAGAGCCTCGTTTGATTACTTACACTCGCTGATGGGGTTGGACTTTTGCAAGAATCAGGGGCCATTAGAGCATTTTTTTTTAATTGTAAAAAAGTGCTCAATGCGGAATTCGATCCCAGGTCGTAGTGGTCGAAAACCAATGGTTTAGACCATCCTTCCACTGACCCGACTTAAAAGAACTTAAGTAATATTTTAGAAATATTAAAATAGGTTTGTGGGAGAGGGGAAATAATGATTATTTTGGTTTATAGTTCTTCTGAGTAGATAGCTTCAACTCTGCACTATCTATGTATTTGTTGTTGTTGTTGCTTATTCCTTAAATTGTTTAAACAATCTCATTAGGTTCCATTGTCTCAGCCTTTCTATTATAGTCCTGGGGTTTTCCCAAAGGTCTTTTTTGGAGGATTTGATACAATTCAGTAGATGTTCAGGACTGGCTGGTTGGGAATCGCATTTGGGACATTTCAGGAATGTTTTGATTTTTCCATTAAATTTGAGCATTCTAAGATGTCCTGTTCGTAATCTTGAAATCTCCGTTTGTTCTTCCCTTTTAGTAAGGGTGTGGAAAGAAGATTCGTTAGGAATGGGGGTATACCAGGGGTGGTTTAGGGTGGATTTCCAGAGAGAGGTTTTTTGTTTGTGGATGGAAGAAATTTGTGAATAGGTGAATTGGGAGTTTTGTATGTATTTGACACGACATAGGAGTCCCATTATGGGAGAGGGAGTCCTAACAACTGTGGTTGGTGCAGGTGCTCAAGAACCCAGAGAGGGAGAAGGAACCCCCTCCCCGGACTTCTGCGGAGTACAAGCCCGCAGCAGGCTTCAAACCTAAGTCCTGGTCCAAGTTCAGAGAACAAGAGGGACAGACCAACCGCTGCTTCTCCAGGAAGAAACAAGAACCCAACAGGTATTTGATGGCTGCTGTTCTAACTTGGTATCCATGTCTATTTGGAAAAAAACACAGCCACATCAGAAAATAATTTTATTTAACCTAGATGTTTCAATGATTCACTTTCATATTCCTCAAGGGAATGAGTATTTTGAATCCTTGTTGTTGTTGTTGTTTCTTATCCCCTTGTGTAAAGATTACACAAATTCCATGAGTTCATGCTCCTCGAGCTGTGCAAATCAACATCTGATCTCATGGAATGGGGTATAGGGGTGCAGCTTTCGTTGATCATGGCATCATGATCCAGGCACACTTTGGTGAAAGTCTGACTTTGCCTGTAGTTTGAGGCCGTTCCTAACATGGAAGTGTTAGTGGGGGGGCCCGAGTCCGACTTCCAAGTCGTTCCGCCAAGAGATCAACACCATAGAGGTCCGTACGTCTCTTGACCTCACGGACAATACAGCAGCTACATGTCCTCACTTCTTTTTTCTAGATTTAATTCATTTTGTCTCCTCTCTAATTGTAAATACGTTGCTGTATCACCTCATAAGCATAAATAAATAAATAACATGGAAGCAGATGCCTTTGCTGCCGACTCTAACATGAGTACAGACGCAGCTCCTCCGTATCCCTGGAGTGGGACCCTTGCTGAGGTCTATCAACCGGGTCAGTTGAAATCAGGATTTTTAAAGAATTATTTTGAATCCTTAGTCCACTTATATACGTGGTGGTGGTGCTTATCTCCATGGTTAAACCTTCTCTTCTTCTTTCTTATCTCCAATCAATCTTATTAAGGTAGCATGCTTGTAAAGCTTGTTGATGGTGTCTGCCGGGGATGAGTAGAGCACACCAATGGATGAGTCAATACAGTTAATAATGTGTTTTGGGGTTGCAGGTTGAGAATTGCACTTAGTACATAGTGGGAAAACCTTGCAACCATTCTGGAAAGTCATTGTCTGTAGATGACCAGACTTAAGTCTGGAAATCAAAGACTGTTGTTCTCTTGGGAGGACAGAACTGGTGCTTGTCCCTCCTGCTCTGTACCAGTCATGTGCAGCATTTGATTTCCATTCCTGCAGGCATTGGGTTTTGTTGGTACGGAGGAGGTAAACCAATTCCTGAAGTCCACTCCTCTCCAATTTTGCGATGGTAGTTATAGGCCTGGAAAATAGGTCCTCTATTGTCAGTTCTGAGCATGATATGTTCCGGAGAAGCTTCCACATTATTGTTGTTGTTGTTTCTTATCCCCTTGTGTAAAGATTACACGAATTCCATGAGTTCATGCTCCTCGAGCTGTTTTATGATGAGCAGCGTCCTCTCCCAAAGGTCCTGTTTAGTACATCTAATGCAAGCCAAAATGTGTTCTGGAGCTACAGGTACCAAACTACATTTTGGACAAGTGGGATAGATTTTGTTATTAATTTTTAGAAAGACTTATTGTCACCTAGAGCAACAGAGAGAGAATGACAAACATTGGAAGGACAAAGCAATTGGGGTAGATATATTAACAATTATAGGGTAGATTTTGTTACCCCACTTGCTCAAAATGTAGCTTGGTACCTGCAGCTCCAGAACACATTTTGGCTTGCATTAGATGCACTAAACAGGACCTTTGGGGAGGCCGCTGCTATTGTATTTCAAGCAGTTATTGAATTATATTGACTTTATTATATAAGTACAACTAGGATTAAAAATACTCTTTTCCCTGAGGAGAGTACCTGTGTGTGTATTTTAAAATTTCAAATATTTTAAATTACCTAGCAACAAATATCTTTTAAGAAACTGATAATTTATATATTGCTTATTGTACATATTGTCAGACACTTTTTTCTTTTGTACACAGTTCTTTTTTCTCGTTTTTTTCTCTCTTTCTCATTGTTAACATCATATGACTATTCTATTCACAGCCTAAAAGTATTGTATATATATGTATGTAGATGGAAATTTTGCCGGGAGGATATTGATCTAAAGAGACAAAGGTCGCCTCTCCCGTCAAAACTAGACGCCATCTATTGACCGTCGCTGCAACTAGTGGCCTCGGGTCGGTGACAAAGCCACAACACCAGCCCGAAACCATGGTCTCTAGGTGGACGCTTTTCAGTTTACCAAAGCTGGTGTTGTGGCTTTGTCACCGACCCGAGGCCACTAGTTGCAGCGACGGTCAATAGATGGCGTCTAGTTTTGACGTCTATTTTGACGGGAGAGGCGACCTTTGTCTCTTTATATATATATGTATAGACAAATGTAAAGGCATACATGTATGACAGCGCAAGTGTCCCTAGGGAGACATAGCACTTTAAATTGAAATAAAATGAATAATAGAGTACATGTGTATTTTAGGAAATCATGTACATATATATGTAAAACTAAGATTCAAAATAACCATCCCCCTGAAGAGAGAATGACAGCAAGTCACAGAAACATCAGGAACTAAATAAACTATAGGTTGATGTGGCTGTGTTTTTCTGAATCAACTTGCAACCAACAAATAATCTTCAGAACCATGTGTATTTGTGTAGAGACCACAGGCCAGATTCCAGAAACACTGGACCTTCAAAGTGAGTGGATATCTTAGAATAAGAATGGATGGTAGATTACTGTTTGACTTACTAGAGGCCAGGGACATTCACTATATTATTCAATTATTATACCTTCTACATGCTTAAGGTCAAGCATTCTAAGGCAAAACTCATCATTAGGTGACTCCAAGGGAACATTCACTATAGAATTTGAAAGACTAGATATATAGACATGTGACACACAGACCTCATATAACCCATCACCCATATTGGCCAACTATAATCAAAGACAACCTTTTTTTTATATTAGTAAACCTATATTTATAATGATGCATTAGCGCACCATCTGTTATCAAAATTCGAAACTATTATAGACGCGTATGATTCTTTTAAAAATAAAACAATTTCTACTGCCCTTACTGCAATGAAAAAAATAATGGGAGGGCCTGGCTTATCAGTGGTGAACCCTCCCAGTGGTTTTGCCAGTTTAATCTACCATACCGCTGTTATATTGCATATTTGGAACTTCCTTTTATAGTGATACTTGTTGGATCCTATAGTTAATAATTTCCTAAAATTCAATTTTATATATGAAAATTAAGCCAAAATATTCTAAATTCAATTGTACAATATAAATCTTTAATATGTAAATTTTAAAGCAATCAACATGTATGTAAATTTCCAGTTTGGTTAGTTAATTGTTTTTTGTTTTCTCTCTCTCTCTACCACTAGTATCAAAATCTAAGTCAAATTCATGTAATCTAAAATTCATGTGGTAGTTACTCATAACTCTAAAACCAAAGACAATAAAACAATTCAAGACAAGTGGCAAAGTGCTTCTTAGTATCTTTTACTGAACATTCAAGCCACGAACATTATGGTCCCTCATCGAGCCGGATACTTTAAAAAATTAAGGTAAGCCATTTGAAAACTTAAAATTCTTAAAATAAAGTCATGCCTAAATCAGAAGTTAAAATTCGGCACAAATTCAACTTTATTATTCAGGAAATAAAGGATCTGGAATCAGAGAATGAAGCTATTGTAGAATCCAAAAACATACATAGATTAAAGCTATTCCAACAAGAAGTTAATGAAAGGAAAATTAGCCTAAATCAAGTTATCAACACATTATTAGAATCAGAGTTAGATGATACACAATATGACGATTATTCAAAGGCCAAGAAGGATATTTTTAATATGTTGGTGTCTATTGAAGAGGCTTTATCTTTGATTGAAACCAAAGAAAATACTCATAGTGATAAACAACTGCCCGAATCCAATGTTAATTTACCTAAGATAAATTTACCCATTTTCAATGGTGATTCAGCCAATTGGCTTAGTTTTAGAGAAATATTTAACTCCACCATTAATTCAAATCAAACACTAACTGAAATACAAAAATTTCAATATCTAAATGCATCTGTTAAGGGTCCTGCGGAAAAGTTGATTCGGGGTTTTCCCATTTCTGACAAAAACTACCAGCAAGCATGGGATACCTTATGCAATAGATTTAATAACAGAAGAGAATTGGCTTTTTCACAAATCAACAAAATATTCTCCATAAGGCCATTAAAATCTATTTCGGCTGGTTCTCTCTATGAAATCCTTGATGTTTGCAATGAAGGCATTAGAAATCTCTCAGTGCTAGGACTTGAGAAAAACACATTAACAGATCTAATCCTGATCAATTTTTTTGAAAAAAGAATTGGTGAAGCCCTCAGGAAAGAATGGGAATTAACCCTTCAAAATGAAGAATATCCAACATTTGAAAACTTTGTGAATTTTTTAGAAAAACATGCTAGAAGCCTGCAAGGTATGAGAATTCCTTTGTTCCAGGAACAAAAAACCTCTAGCAAAAATATGATGGCTCATGGCCTTTATGTCAACAAAGGTCAAAATTGTATTTTATGTCATCAAATTCATAAACTAAATGACTGCCAGAGATTCATAAATCTTCCCTTGCCTAAAAAATGGGAATTAGTTAAAAAACATAAACTTTGTCAAAATTGCCTTAGAGCAAATCATGAGATATCCAAATGTCTCATCACATCAAGATGTAAAAACTGCAAGCAGAACCATCATACTCTTCTGCATGAATACAACTCTGAACCATCCATTCCACAACCAACAACCTCTCAAGAGATGTTGATTTCAACAAATACCATCTGTAATGTGATGCCTTTGGAAACGGAAACAAATATTCTACTGTCAACAGCCCTTATTAAAGTCAAGGCGAAGGATGGCTCATTTGTGCTATGTAGAGCATTAGTGGACAATGGGTCCCAAATAAGCCTAATTTCAGAACAATGTTGCCACAAGTTGGTACTTGAAAAAAGGAAAAATTCTTATACACTAAAAGGTGTAGGTGACATTGTTGTCAACAGGACAACATCGCAGGTTGAAATAGAGTTCACCCCACATCATAATGATCAATTATTTTCTGCCAGAGCATTTGTGGTTGGAAGGGTAACTGCAGACCTTCCAAACTTCCAAATTCAGTCAGCAGACTTTCCTCATTTAGAAAATTTGCTCTTGGCAGACCCAGAATTCTATGTCACCAAGCCCATAGACCTAATTTTGGGTGCAGATACCTTTGTAGAAATAATTCTAGGTCATAAAACAGATTTAAAGCACCATCCTATAGCACTTAATACCAAGTTAGGTTGGCTTGTTTCTGGGAGAATCCATTCAACTATTAAGTCGAATACTTCGGTAATCAATCACTGTACCACTGAACTTGATTCCAGCATAAGAAAATTCTGGGAACTTGAAGATGTCCCAATTTCTAAGGCCCAGTTGGGTACAAAGAATGCCTGTGAGATATTATTCAAGTCAAACCTCAAAAGAGACATTGAGGGCAGATATTCAGTCAATCTCCCTTTTAAATCAACACCCAATTTAGGTGATTCAAGATCTCAAGCATTGGAAAAAGGGCTACAGGAAAATCCAAGTAAATCTGAAGATAATTCAAGTAAATCTGAAGAAAATCTAAGTAGATCCGAAGATAATCCAAGTAAATCTGAAGAAATTCCAAGTAAATCTAAAAAGTCACGTATCTCTAAGTTAACTCCACAAATTACTTCTAAACAAAACCAATTACTTCCTTCTGAATCAAGTCAACCATCCACTCCAGAACAACCTCTCGCTTCTCAGTCAAGTGAACCACTCTCATCTAAGAAAGAAACTTCGATTATTCCTAAGATAAAGCCACCACCCTATTATAGGCGAAAACGTCAACTTCCTGCTGAGAGAACTTCATGGGATGAACCAATTGAATCAGATATAAAGTCAAATTGGAATAAATTCCAAACTCAACTATCGTGCCTAAAGGAAATCAAAATACCAAGATACCTGAACAGTTCATCTTCTGAAATAGAAGAATTACAACTACATGGATTTTGTGATGCATCCCTTAATGCTTATTCAGCAGTTTTTTACTTGAAAACTAGATTCAAAATTCAAAAGATCAAAATCAATCTGATAACCTCAAAAACTAAGGTTGCACCATTAAAGACCATTACAATTCCAAGACTTGAACTAAGTGCAGCATTGCTTTTGGCTCAACTGAATCAAGTCATTCTTGAATCATTTCCTTTTCAACCTGACAAAACCTTTTTGTGGACTGATTCACAAATCTGCATAGATTGGATAAGATCAGATGCCAGCAGATGGAAGGCCTTTGTTTCAAACAGAGTGTCGTCAATTCAAAATTTGACTCAAATCACTGATTGGTTCCATGTATCCAGTCAAGATAATCCAGCTGATTGCGCATCAAGAGGAATCATGCCTCAAGACTTGGTCAATCATAGAATTTGGTGGCGGGGTCCTATTTGGCTTCAAGAAAATAATGTTCGATATATTCCTTCTTCACCAACCCAAGTAAATCTCAATATCATTCAAGAAGAAGTCGGTGAGGGTCAAGTGTTGGATCAAACAACCTTAATTCAAAATTCAGAAACTATGTTAAATCTAGAATTCATTGTAAGGTATTCCACAATGACCAAATTGATCCGAATCACAGCTTGGTGTTGGAGATTCTACTACAATTGCCTCCTCTTTGATCCAATTCGTCAGAAAGGACCTTTGACAACAAGAGAATTAACAAAGGCAATTCAAGTCTTAGTCAAATCAATTCAGCAAGTTGAATTCTGCACGGAAATAAAATTACTGAAGTCAAACAAGCAACTACCCCTGTCCAACAAGCTAACTTCTCTAAATCCCTTCTTAGACACTCAAGGACTTCTAAGAGTTGGAGGTAGACTCAAGTATTCCTATTTAAATGAAAATCAAAAATTCCCTCTCTTACAACCAAAATCCCCACGCCAGGAATCACTTATCAAAAATCTCTTAACTGAGAATGCCGACATTCCTGAGGCTATTGATGAGAATCAAGAAGATTCTTCAATTTTAGAAACCACTTTTGTCATTGAAGATGAAGAGTCTAACAAAGATATCGGGACTCCAAAGATTGAAATCTCCGAAGTTTCGGTTATTGATAAATCGGAAGGCAAATATTCGAAAGAACCAGTGGTCAGTGTAGAAGCTCTGGATAAGAAAGAACTGTGCCATGATGACTCAGCTCACCTCAATGTGGTTGAAGCTGATCTTAATCGACCTAAAGAGGCTACCAGTGGTATAATCAATATTTCTACAGAAGCTAATGAATCGGCAAGCAAAGAGAAAGCTGTATCTGTTGAAATTGTGGATACATCAACAAAGGATTATCTACAGAGCGGTGAAAAGGCTAAATTATCCCGCTGGAAACCCATCGATTCTCTATGCTTAGAAGACGTCAAGGAATCTGAAGACGACGATGAAAATTACAGTTCATCGGCATATATAGAATGGCCAGAAATCTTGAAGAAAGAAGTCTTAAGACCCGAAGCTTTAGAAAAGGCAGTCAATCTGGAAGATTTTGAGAAGGCGGCAGAAAGTCGACAACTCTCCAAAGAACATTTAGAGGAATCGACCGAACAAGGCTCATGCATAAAGGCTGAATCAAAACCTTGGGAAGATCCTATTGAATCCGACTTAGCAGCCGCAGAGTCTGATAATCCAGCAGTTCCCGAAAGAGAACTGGCCAACGAATCTGAAAATCTCATCCAAGATTCACCTCAATCGGATACTCAAAGATGGAAGCTGATTCCATTACCTTTCAAACAATGAGAATTGTAATCTTAGCTACATAGTCGGAATCAATTAGTCCAGCATCTATACTATTGGAACTCTTTTTTATTTTTATTTATTTTTTTTATTTTTTATTTTCTGGTCATCTCTTCCCAGCCGGGGGAGTATGTTGGATCCTATAGTTAATAATTTCCTAAAATTCAATTTTATATATGAAAATTAAGCCAAAATATTCTAAATTCAATTGTACAATATAAATCTTTAATATGTAAATTTTAAAGCAATCAACATGTATGTAAATTTCCAGTTTGGTTAGTTAATTGTTTTTTGTTTTCTCTCTCTCTCTACCACTAGTATCAAAATCTAAGTCAAATTCATGTAATCTAAAATTCATGTGGTAGTTACTCATAACTCTAAAACCAAAGACAATAAAACGATTCAAGACAAGTGGCAAAGTGCTTCTTAGTATCTTTTACTGAACATTCAAGCCACGAACATTATGGTCCCTCATCGAGCCGGATACTTTAAAAAATTAAGGTAAGCCATTTGAAAACTTAAAATTCTTAAAATAAAGTCATGCCTAAATCAGAAGTTAAAATTCGGCACAAATTCAACTTTATTATTCAGGAAATAAAGGATCTGGAATCAGAGAATGAAGCTATTGTAGAATCCAAAAACATACATAGATTAAAGCTATTCCAACAAGAAGTTAATGAAAGGAAAATTAGCCTAAATCAAGTTATCAACACATTATTAGAATCAGAGTTAGATGATACACAATATGACGATTATTCAAAGGCCAAGAAGGATATTTTTAATATGTTGGTGTCTATTGAAGAGGCTTTATCTTTGATTGAAACCAAAGAAAATACTCATAGTGATAAACAACTGCCCGAATCCAATGTTAATTTACCTAAGATAAATTTACCCATTTTCAATGGTGATTCAGCCAATTGGCTTAGTTTTAGAGAAATATTTAACTCCACCATTAATTCAAATCAAACACTAACTGAAATACAAAAATTTCAATATCTAAATGCATCTGTTAAGGGTCCTGCGGAAAAGTTGATTCGGGGTTTTCCCATTTCTGACAAAAACTACCAGCAAGCATGGGATACCTTATGCAATAGATTTAATAACAGAAGAGAATTGGCTTTTTCACAAATCAACAAAATATTCTCCATAAGGCCATTAAAATCTATTTCGGCTGGTTCTCTCTATGAAATCCTTGATGTTTGCAATGAAGGCATTAGAAATCTCTCAGTGCTAGGACTTGAGAAAAACACATTAACAGATCTAATCCTGATCAATTTTTTTGAAAAAAGAATTGGTGAAGCCCTCAGGAAAGAATGGGAATTAACCCTTCAAAATGAAGAATATCCAACATTTGAAAACTTTGTGAATTTTTTAGAAAAACATGCTAGAAGCCTGCAAGGTATGAGAATTCCTTTGTTCCAGGAACAAAAAACCTCTAGCAAAAATATGATGGCTCATGGCCTTTATGTCAACAAAGGTCAAAATTGTATTTTATGTCATCAAATTCATAAACTAAATGACTGCCAGAGATTCATAAATCTTCCCTTGCCTAAAAAATGGGAATTAGTTAAAAAACATAAACTTTGTCAAAATTGCCTTAGAGCAAATCATGAGATATCCAAATGTCTCATCACATCAAGATGTAAAAACTGCAAGCAGAACCATCATACTCTTCTGCATGAATACAACTCTGAACCATCCATTCCACAACCAACAACCTCTCAAGAGATGTTGATTTCAACAAATACCATCTGTAATGTGATGCCTTTGGAAACGGAAACAAATATTCTACTGTCAACAGCCCTTATTAAAGTCAAGGCGAAGGATGGCTCATTTGTGCTATGTAGAGCATTAGTGGACAATGGGTCCCAAATAAGCCTAATTTCAGAACAATGTTGCCACAAGTTGGTACTTGAAAAAAGGAAAAATTCTTATACACTAAAAGGTGTAGGTGACATTGTTGTCAACAGGACAACATCGCAGGTTGAAATAGAGTTCACCCCACATCATAATGATCAATTATTTTCTGCCAGAGCATTTGTGGTTGGAAGGGTAACTGCAGACCTTCCAAACTTCCAAATTCAGTCAGCAGACTTTCCTCATTTAGAAAATTTGCTCTTGGCAGACCCAGAATTCTATGTCACCAAGCCCATAGACCTAATTTTGGGTGCAGATACCTTTGTAGAAATAATTCTAGGTCATAAAACAGATTTAAAGCACCATCCTATAGCACTTAATACCAAGTTAGGTTGGCTTGTTTCTGGGAGAATCCATTCAACTATTAAGTCGAATACTTCGGTAATCAATCACTGTACCACTGAACTTGATTCCAGCATAAGAAAATTCTGGGAACTTGAAGATGTCCCAATTTCTAAGGCCCAGTTGGGTACAAAGAATGCCTGTGAGATATTATTCAAGTCAAACCTCAAAAGAGACATTGAGGGCAGATATTCAGTCAATCTCCCTTTTAAATCAACACCCAATTTAGGTGATTCAAGATCTCAAGCATTGGAAAAAGGGCTACAGGAAAATCCAAGTAAATCTGAAGATAATTCAAGTAAATCTGAAGAAAATCTAAGTAGATCCGAAGATAATCCAAGTAAATCTGAAGAAATTCCAAGTAAATCTAAAAAGTCACGTATCTCTAAGTTAACTCCACAAATTACTTCTAAACAAAACCAATTACTTCCTTCTGAATCAAGTCAACCATCCACTCCAGAACAACCTCTCGCTTCTCAGTCAAGTGAACCACTCTCATCTAAGAAAGAAACTTCGATTATTCCTAAGATAAAGCCACCACCCTATTATAGGCGAAAACGTCAACTTCCTGCTGAGAGAACTTCATGGGATGAACCAATTGAATCAGATATAAAGTCAAATTGGAATAAATTCCAAACTCAACTATCGTGCCTAAAGGAAATCAAAATACCAAGATACCTGAACAGTTCATCTTCTGAAATAGAAGAATTACAACTACATGGATTTTGTGATGCATCCCTTAATGCTTATTCAGCAGTTTTTTACTTGAAAACTAGATTCAAAATTCAAAAGATCAAAATCAATCTGATAACCTCAAAAACTAAGGTTGCACCATTAAAGACCATTACAATTCCAAGACTTGAACTAAGTGCAGCATTGCTTTTGGCTCAACTGAATCAAGTCATTCTTGAATCATTTCCTTTTCAACCTGACAAAACCTTTTTGTGGACTGATTCACAAATCTGCATAGATTGGATAAGATCAGATGCCAGCAGATGGAAGGCCTTTGTTTCAAACAGAGTGTCGTCAATTCAAAATTTGACTCAAATCACTGATTGGTTCCATGTATCCAGTCAAGATAATCCAGCTGATTGCGCATCAAGAGGAATCATGCCTCAAGACTTGGTCAATCATAGAATTTGGTGGCGGGGTCCTATTTGGCTTCAAGAAAATAATGTTCGATATATTCCTTCTTCACCAACCCAAGTAAATCTCAATATCATTCAAGAAGAAGTCGGTGAGGGTCAAGTGTTGGATCAAACAACCTTAATTCAAAATTCAGAAACTATGTTAAATCTAGAATTCATTGTAAGGTATTCCACAATGACCAAATTGATCCGAATCACAGCTTGGTGTTGGAGATTCTACTACAATTGCCTCCTCTTTGATCCAATTCGTCAGAAAGGACCTTTGACAACAAGAGAATTAACAAAGGCAATTCAAGTCTTAGTCAAATCAATTCAGCAAGTTGAATTCTGCACGGAAATAAAATTACTGAAGTCAAACAAGCAACTACCCCTGTCCAACAAGCTAACTTCTCTAAATCCCTTCTTAGACACTCAAGGACTTCTAAGAGTTGGAGGTAGACTCAAGTATTCCTATTTAAATGAAAATCAAAAATTCCCTCTCTTACAACCAAAATCCCCACGCCAGGAATCACTTATCAAAAATCTCTTAACTGAGAATGCCGACATTCCTGAGGCTATTGATGAGAATCAAGAAGATTCTTCAATTTTAGAAACCACTTTTGTCATTGAAGATGAAGAGTCTAACAAAGATATCGGGACTCCAAAGATTGAAATCTCCGAAGTTTCGGTTATTGATAAATCGGAAGGCAAATATTCGAAAGAACCAGTGGTCAGTGTAGAAGCTCTGGATAAGAAAGAACTGTGCCATGATGACTCAGCTCACCTCAATGTGGTTGAAGCTGATCTTAATCGACCTAAAGAGGCTACCAGTGGTATAATCAATATTTCTACAGAAGCTAATGAATCGGCAAGCAAAGAGAAAGCTGTATCTGTTGAAATTGTGGATACATCAACAAAGGATTATCTACAGAGCGGTGAAAAGGCTAAATTATCCCGCTGGAAACCCATCGATTCTCTATGCTTAGAAGACGTCAAGGAATCTGAAGACGACGATGAAAATTACAGTTCATCGGCATATATAGAATGGCCAGAAATCTTGAAGAAAGAAGTCTTAAGACCCGAAGCTTTAGAAAAGGCAGTCAATCTGGAAGATTTTGAGAAGGCGGCAGAAAGTCGACAACTCTCCAAAGAACATTTAGAGGAATCGACCGAACAAGGCTCATGCATAAAGGCTGAATCAAAACCTTGGGAAGATCCTATTGAATCCGACTTAGCAGCCGCAGAGTCTGATAATCCAGCAGTTCCCGAAAGAGAACTGGCCAACGAATCTGAAAATCTCATCCAAGATTCACCTCAATCGGATACTCAAAGATGGAAGCTGATTCCATTACCTTTCAAACAATGAGAATTGTAATCTTAGCTACATAGTCGGAATCAATTAGTCCAGCATCTATACTATTGGAACTCTTTTTTATTTTTATTTATTTTTTTTATTTTTTATTTTCTGGTCATCTCTTCCCAGCCGGGGGAGTATGTTGGATCCTATAGTTAATAATTTCCTAAAATTCAATTTTATATATGAAAATTAAGCCAAAATATTCTAAATTCAATTGTACAATATAAATCTTTAATATGTAAATTTTAAAGCAATCAACATGTATGTAAATTTCCAGTTTGGTTAGTTAATTGTTTTTTGTTTTCTCTCTCTCTCTACCACTAGTATCAAAATCTAAGTCAAATTCATGTAATCTAAAATTCATGTGGTAGTTACTCATAACTCTAAAACCAAAGACAATAAAACGATTCAAGACAAGTGGCAAAGTGCTTCTTAGTATCTTTTACTGAACATTCATGCCACGAACAATACTGTTGCTAGACTCTTGGAATGGGTATTTTAGATGAACTATGGACATAAGCTTTGAGGACAGCAGAATTACATATAATTATAAATATATGTGATATTATGCTATGCTGGGAAACCTTACTCTTGGAATTGAAGATTGTTGAATTGGTGGCGCAGTCGTGGTGTCTGAATGGTAAAGGTTTTCACACAAGGGAAATAAGCCAGAACACTTGATGGGTTGAAATAAAAGGCAACTGGTTTGGAGGAAAGAAAGCTTGAGAAAGCGGAGCGATTTTGGACTATTAGCTATCGGATCACATGGTGATGACCGACTTGACTATGGGATGAATTGAGAGAGAGATCTCTAGAGCAGATGTTACCTTGGTGAGCAAGTCGAAGACTCGATCCGAACTCGGTGGGAGCGAAACGACTACTGTAGGTGTTGTTCCGATGGGAGCGAAAGCACTACTGACAATTCTTGCTTCTCGATTTAACACCAAGACTTGTCTTCTTTCCCATTGGTCGAAAGATGTCACATGACCGTTTTCTATTGGTTGACCTATTTAGGTGATACTTTCTAATTGGCCCTTGCCAATCTCTTTGGCGGAAGATATCCGGCCTTGCCCAGGAAATACTGGTCGTTAAACTTAGCTTTTATGATTTCCGGGGTCAGAAGGTTGACTGTGACTTTATTAATAGTTGTGTTCTCTTCTAAGCCTACTTCCTAGGTTGTTCTCTAAGGCGTTCTATCCTCCAGTTACCTTTGTTCTTTTATTAAATCTTTTTAAAACATACATTGTACATACATAGTAGGTCGGAGGTGCATACAGTTATATACAAATTATGACATATATAATATGCTTCGAGCAATTGCTCTTCCGCAAACATCAATTTGTGTCTTTTATTGCAACAATTATATTACGATGCATTAGCACGCCATCTGTTATCAATTTATATTTTTTAAGATATACAGTTGAACCTGTCTATAGTGCCCCCCCTCTAAATAGTGCCTTCCTCTCTATAGCACCCAATTTTAAACTTTAAAATGTAAACATTTTACATTAAAAGTGACCTGTCTATAGCACCCCCCTCTCTATACCACTCTATTTTAATGAGTCCCAAGAGGGGGCGCTATAGACAGGTTTAACTGTACATAATATGGGGATTATAGGAAGAAATTACTTCTATTACAAAGAGTTCCATATATTTAGGTCTCTCTACATATAGTCTAGTCTATATGACAACAACTTCACCAAAATACCACTAGTAATATCCATATCTTTCCTGTCACAAATGAAGCTATGTTTTCTAGGTTGGATCCCTATTTTATTTTAAGGATTCTTTGATAAAACAAAATTTGGATTATAGATAATAGCTACAAGGTAATAAGACCTAATCCAAATAAATTAATAATGTGTGGCCTATGGGTAACAGTGTTGTTACCATCATCAGACAAAAGAAGACCTAATCCAAATAAATTAATGATGTGTTACATTTTGGTAACAGTGTTGTTACCATCATCAGACAAAAGAAAGAAGACCTAATCCAAATAAATTAATGATGTGTTACATTTTGGTAACAGCGTTGTTACCATCATCAGACAAAAGAAGACCTAATCCAAATAAATTAATAGTGCGTAACGTTTCAGTAACACACTTTTAATTTATTTGGATTAGGTCTTTTTTTGTCTGATGATGGTAACAACGCTCTGTTACCAAAATGTAACATAATATTGATTTAGGTGGATTAGGTCTTCTTTTGTCTGATGGTGGTAACAACGCTCTGTTACTGACAGTCACACATCATTAATTTATTTGGATTAGATCTTCTTTTGTCTGATGATGGTAACAACACTCTGTTACCAAAACATCACACACTATTAATTTATTTGGATTAGGTCTTATTTTCATGTAGCTTTAAGGAATCTTCTTTCTCTCACCTACCACGTTGATTTGACAATACTACATTGTGATGGTTGCAGGCCTGGCAGCTCAGACACAGAGGGTAGTGAGTCCAAGAAGCCTGCTGGGGGGGAAGAGGAGGAAGATGAAGACAGTGTTGAGATTAAGGACACCAAGTCGGATCGGAGAGTCAGGAACAAGGTAAGAGCCCAGCAATCCCAGTATGGCCCTGTCAAGACCATACCACCACGCCAGGTCGCAGTGAATGATCGCCAGGAGATCCAGACCAACAAAGTAAGACAACCTACCCGCAATAAAGTAAGTCCTCTTTATTGTGAAACTTTAGTTCTCTATGGAACTCCATAGAAAATTGCATGAACCCAAAGTTTGTGTTTAACAGGATTATCACTTTTACAAAAATATTATCCCATTGTATAATTATACAAGGTCATGGAGACTAAATTCATAGATCAAATTCACAATCCTGGCAGGGTTGGAATACAGATCTTGTCTTGAGACTCCCATACATTCCAAGAGGTGGTCTGGTGAGGCCTCTTTGGTCCTGTAGATGGTGCATTGTGGGAAGGTCTTTACTCTATAGTCAATGGAGACCTATAGTTCATTACTGTAATAAAGCACAATTTGGATTATAGAGACAAGAAAATAAGACCCAATTCAAATAAATTAATAGTGTGTGACGTTTCAGTAACAGATAGATACAAGAAAAAAGGACCTAATACAAATAAATTAATAGTGTGTGACGTTTTGGTAACAGCATTATTACCATCATGCTATCACTGAAAGGTCACACACTATTAATTTATTTGGATCAGGTCTTATTTTCTTGTAAGACTTATCACTGTTTTCACAATATTTATATTCCAGGTCGAGGAGGAAGTTTTTAAATCACCTTTAAAATAAAAATACTGTATTAGATATATTTTGAGGTGAAAACAATAAAAATTGCTAAGAGGAATAACATTAATCTTCAAATTAAAGTCCAATTATTCCAAAATAATATTGGATCTGTTTGAAGGACCCATTGTTTGGACTTTGAATTGAACAACTATATATAAAAATATATATAGTATATATAGATGGAAAATTTTCCGGGAGGAAATTGATCCATAAAAGCATAGGGCGCCTCTCCCGTCAAAATAAACGTCAAAACCTAACGCCATCTATTGACCGTCGCCGCAACTAGCGGCCTCAGGTCATTGACAAAGCCACAACACCAACTTTGGCAAACTGATAAGCGTCCTCCTAGAGACCATGGTTTCGGGCTAATGGCCCTCGTCAGCCTAGGGCGGACTTTATTCCATGAGATCCACACGGAATCTAATGGAATCTTCACAATCTACCAAAGAGGTGTTTTGCTGGCAAGGTGCTGGGCCAAATCTATGGCTAGAATATAGATGGAAAATTTGCCGGGAGGAAATTGATCCATAGAAGCATAGGGCGCCTCTCCCGTCAAAACCTGACACCATCTATTGACTGTCGCCCCAAACTAGCTGCCACTTGTGGGCGCACAAACTTGTGGCTTTGTCACCGACCCGAGACCGCTAGTTGCGGCGACGGTCAATAGATGGCGTCTGGTTTTGACGTTTATTTTGACGGGAGAGGCGCCCTATGCTTCTATATAGTATATATAATATAAAAATTATCAAATTAAAATTTTATTGTTCTAGAATACCAAACATCACTCTGTAAAGTCGACTGCCAGTTGTCATAGTTTTCCCTATATAAATCCATTGTTGTTGTTTCCTGTTGGCCTGCTTAAATCTTTCTGTAGATAGGTAAATATCAACATATAAAAATCAACAGATAGTTGATGTATTTTTTGACATAGAGCCGACATTCAGTTGTATGATCACAGGAGGTGTTCTTTCATACTCTATCCCCCTCATCTTATTCTCTATTTTTAAACTGTTTAAAACATCAGTAGAGATTAAGACAACAATAATCTCTCTATTTGGTTATAGTAGAAGAAACGCTATTCAGGGAGAATAGCTTCTTTATATAAAAAAATGATTGTACAAGCTTGTCATGAAAAAATATATACAGTAGAACCTCCATGAGAGACACTCACGCTAGAGGACACCTCTCTACAAAGGACAGTTTTTATCACCAAAAATACCATTTTTACTATTTAGAGACTTTCCGATAAGAGGATACTTCTCTATAAAGGACAGTTTTTATCACCAAAAATACCATTTTTACTATTTAGAGACTCTCCGTTAAAAGCACCTCTCCCTAAAGGACACTTGGCTCTGTAACTAGGTGTCCTTTACAGGGAGGTTCTACTGTATATATAAACCATTGCCATTTGTGTCATTCTATACCCGTAGAAAGGCATCTTGCCCAAAAGCTTGTAAGAAACTTCTCCACAACCGGTGTTTCTTCTTCTATTAGTCTTCTTCTTTCTTATCTCCACTTAATCATTTTAGGGTATCAAGTTGTGACCCTTGATGGTGTCTGTTTGACAACCATCATGACTGGGTGAAGTATAATGTCTTTGTCATTAAGACTGGAAGCACTACTCAGTTGCAGGCCGACTTAGTTCCAAAGGAAATCGCCGCCTCTGACATGAGGAACAGATAATCTTCTATTAGTGGTGATTATCATTGAGGAAGGCTACATTCTAACATATTTGATAGGACACATATTTAGTCATCATTAAGTACTGTTCTTCAATGCTGGCTACGCTGTGTTAAGGACCGGCCATCTCTGGAGATCTACCGACCGGGCCTACGTCGCTTGAGTACCCAGCGTAGCAGCCCACACACCACCTCTGCCAGCAATTCCTCCACCCCCAGCCCTACCCCAGCTGCAGGGGGCAACTCCAAGACCTCACCTTCAGAATGGTCCACGTGATGTACAGTACCTACACTGCAAGCTTCTCAAGATGAGAATTCTGACTTTTTTTTTTATTGCCTTAAATTCAGAATATTCAGAATGTTTATAAATAAAGAGAAAATTGTCTGGTATTTGTTGTCCTTTGAGCACCACATACAATAAATCCAAATCATATTTCCTTAGATTCTTTGCTGGTGTGGAATGAAAATTGAAAAGTTTTTTTTTTCAACGAGGAAACTGCTGAGAGCGTTTACCACAGATGAGCCATATACTCCCTTTTTCAATTTTAAACTTTGGAGCTACACTTTGTTGTATAAATGATAGGTGACATTTTAAACAGGCTTTTCTATTTGTACTTTTAATACAAACATTTGGTAGCCAGCTTTTGTTTTCACAAAGGAGACTTTATTTTTTACTCATACCTAGTATAAGTGGTACAGGCCATGTTAATCTTTTTTTTTTTTTTTACTTATCCTTTTAGTCTAAATTAGACAAGATCTTGGAGGTCGTGCTCGTAAAGAAACTCAAGAACTCTTCTTGGTTCTCTGTACAGGGGTCTTTTGTCCTTTCCAATGCAATTTAGTAAATGTTGGGGAGTGACCTCTTCGGTTTTGCACCTAGTGCACATGGGGAAGCTTTTGGCTCCCTCTTTATAGATTAGAGGGCGCAGGTGACCAGATTTCCATCTGGGCAACTGTGTCGATTCCCTTCTGTTTAGTTGGAGGTTCTGTTTTTTGGGGTTTTCTATTTGGTACCAAGAATGATGGAAACTATCTCTATGGTTCCTTATCAGTTGTAGTTTCAGTTTGTTAATATGGTCCCTTGCTGAAAGGTAGGTCTCGGAGTTCACCGCATCAGGATGTCCAGCTGCTCCTTCCTTTGCCAATCTGTCGGCCTCCTCATTTCCAGGGACTCCCACATGTGATGGAATCCATTGTAATGATAATCATGGTGGGTAGAAGTTTAGCGACTGCTTTCACTGTAAGTGCACCACATTTCTACAAATGTGAAAAGCAGTTCGACTTTTGTACTTACAAATATGCCAGAGTCCCGTTTTGTTACTTGCACTCGCTGGTGAGGTTGGACTTTTGTAAGAATCAGGGACCATTGGAGCTTTTTTTTTTTTTTTTCAAATTAGAAAAAAGTGCCTAATGCAGGATTCAATCCCAGGTCGTAGCGGTCGAAAACCAACAGTTTAGACCACCCTTCCATTGATCTCATGAGAAAAGTAATGAATAAGAAAAATAATTGTATTACCTGAGTAGTATGTTGTTGTTGTTGTTGTTTCTTATCCCCTTGTGTAAAGATTACACGAATTCCATGAGTTCATGCTCCTCGAGCTGTTTTATGATGAGCAGCGGCCTCTCCCAAAGGTCCTGTTTAGTGCATCTAATGCAAGCCAAAATGTGTTCTGGAGCTGCAGGTACCAAACTACATTTTGGGCAAGTGGGATAAATTTTGTTATTATTTTCTATCTTCAATGGCTTGAGATGGCCTGTTCTAAATCTTGTTAGTGTTGTTTGATGCTGTCTATTTCTGATGTTCAGAGCTCCTCCTGGGTTCACTCCACTGTACCAACTGTGCTTAGGTGGGATCCTCCAGTTCTTGTTTATTTTTGTTTTGGCTATTGTTTCTATTTCTTTAAAAGTAAGTTTATTTTTCTGTGGCAAGGGTTCTTTTGTGCCTTTTTTCGCTAGCACATCAGCAGCTTCATTGCCTTCAATGCCAACGTGTGAGGGTATCCATTGAAGGTGAATTTTTGAGGTTTTTGAGAGTTTTTGGAGATAACCAATTATGTTCCTGCTTACTTTGTCTCTAAGTTCCCCTGTGTGACTCAAGTGTTGTATGGCACTTCTACTATCAGTAAGAATCCAGATATCTTGATAATTAGTATTTCTGATGGATTTTAAGGCTTCATAGATGGCTATAAGTTCTGATCTGAAGACTGAGCAAAAATCTGGGTTTCTTCTGTTCATTTTCTCAATGCCATTTGTGGTTTTGATGAGACAGCCACTGCCAGTGTGTCCTAGCTCGTCTCTGCTACCATCGGTATAGATAGTTATTGCATTTTTAGGAATGTTATTAATTATTTCTAATGATAATTGTTTTAAGTATTCTGGATTTTGGTATTGTTTGTTGGTGGGTTCATTTAAAGTGGCATTAAAAATAACATTTTGTAGTGGTTTGCATGGAGAAATTTTTTCTGCTAAATAATTTTTTTCCACTTTATATTTTAAAAATTCATTTCTTTTGGCCAGGTGTAGAGGGCCTTCTTTTTTGAGTCTTAAATTGGATTCCCAATTAAGTATGTACTTGGAAGTTCTGTGTTTGTTTCCATAACTCTTGATTTTGTTTATATATTTTGGCAGATTGTAGCTTCTTCTATCCTTTAAGGGCATAATGTCTGCCTCATAAAGTACAATATCATTAGGGCAGGTATTTCGAAGACCTGTAATAATTCTAGCTGCACTTAATTGTATCCTTTCCAGTGATTTTAGATTTGTTTCAGATGCTGTACCATAGATTTGATATCCATATTCCAGGATAGGTCTAATTAGAGATGTGTAAGTTAATTTTAGTGTGGTTGCATCGGCTCCCCACTCTCTTCCTGAAATATATTTCAGGATTTTTAGTCGGTCTCTTCCTTTTCTAATAACTTCTTCAATATGTTTACTGGAGTTAATTTCTGGATCCAGGGTGTAGCCAAGATATTTAGGATGTTTATTATATTGCAATTGTTGTTCTTTCAGAATAATTTTTGGTCTTATTTTGTATAGTTTCTTATCGGTAGTAAAAAGACAGGTTTCAGATTTTTGGGGGTTAAATTCTAATTTATGTTTATTAGCAAATTTTTCTAGGTGGAAAAGAGTCTTGTTCAAATATCTTTCAGCTTTTTTCCAGTTAGTATTGCTGCTCCATAGAATAATGTCATCAGCGAAAAGTCCAATATTGGTTTTATGTGAAATTTTTTCTTCTATGCCTGCAATAAATAGGGTGAAGAGAGTTGGGCTAAGGACTGATCCTTGTGGTAATCCTTGGTACAATTTGAAGGTTTTAGATAGAGTGCCATTATATTTGACCCTGATGTATCTATTTTTAAGGAAATCATTTATCCAAGTGATAGCTTTTCCATCAATTTTGAAATGTTTGTATAATTTTGTAATTAACTTGTTTTTCCATACCTTATCAAAAGCTTGTGTAAGGTCTAAAAAAGCAGCTATTGTGTGGTTAGTTGGTTTTCTGTTTTGTGCATCTTTTACCTTTTGTGTGAAAAATAAGAGTTGGTCTATTGTCCCATGTCCTTTCCTAAATCCATATTGTTCTTCTGGTAAGAGATTTCTTGTGTCAAGGTGGTAGGTAAGTCGTCTGAGTATAATTTTTTCCATTAATTTGCAGCAAATACTTGTGAGGGAGATAGGTCGGTAGTTTTTTGGGTCATCAGCAGATTTGTCAAGTTTTTTAATAGGAATTATTGTTGCAGTTTTCCAGTCTTGGGGCAATTTTCCAGTTTTCCAGGAGTTATTGAAAATATCAAGAAGTTTTTCTTTGCCATTTTTGCCCAAGTTTGATATCATTTGGCCATGGATTCCATCTGGCCCAGGAGTCTTGTTCAGGTCAGTGTTTTCTAATGCATAATCTAGCTCTTTCATATTGATTTTTTCATGGAAAATATTATAAGTGCTAGCGACGTTTTTACAGTCATGGATAATCTTGCGGGCCTTTTTTTCAACTTTCTTATCTTTTGTTTCAAATTTGATTTTACTACTTATTTGATATGAATTACCTAAAAGATTAGCAGCATTTTTGTCATTAGTTGCTGGGGTACCATCTATATTCTTAATCATATTTGTGTTTTCAGTTTGTGGCTGGGCTCTGTCAATTTGTTTTGCCAAATGCCAAAGTTTTGTATTTGAGTTTCTTGGGTTCAGGTTTTCACAAGTTTGTTTCCATTTTTCCCTTTTCATATTTACGTATAATCTTTTTATTTTTGCATTCACAATGTTCAGTTCAGTTCTACAATTTGTTTGGTTTTGGGTGTACTTTTTTTGTAGTTCATTTCTTTTAGTTATAAGTGTTTGAATATCTTTTGCCTGGTGTGTATAATTTGGAATCCATTTCTTAATATTACCTCTTGGTATTGAAACTTTGGCTGCTTTAATAATGGTGTTTTTGAAAGATATCCAATTTTGTTCCAGATATTTTATTCTAGTGGGTACTTTTCTAAAGTCTTCATTGGTGTTTTGCTGGTAAAGATTCCAATTAGCCTTTTTGAAGTTCGAGAATTTTTCTTTAATCGAGCTGGTTTTGGTCTTGGTGCTAATTTCTATCAAAATAGGCAAATGATCACTTCCAATACTTTTTAATATTTGCCATTTGCATTTGTGGAAAATGTCAGGACTGGAGAAACTTATATCAAGGGCTTGTGCGGTATTATAACTGTAGGAATGGTGGGTAGGATTCCCATCATTTAGGCACATGAAGGCATTGTCGTCAAATAAGTTTGAAAGTATTTTGCCTCTTGGGTTTGGCGTGGAACATCCCCATAGTTGATGTTTGGCATTAAGGTCACCTACAATAATAGTGTTGTCTGTAAGAAATTGAGCCATTGTTCCATCGTCAATAAGTTTATTGTTTGGTGGGTGATACATATTGAATATGTTGATGGTTTTGTTTTGATTGAGGTAGACTTTGATACCTTGGGCTTCGAGGTCTGATGTGTTTGGAATATTAATAGCTATGTCTTCATAGTACAAATTCTTGATTAAAAATGCAAGGCCACCCCCTTCTTTATTTCTATCTTTTCTGAGGATATTGTAGTTTTTATATTTGAGATTGTACTTTTCATTTAATTTGGTTTCCTGTAGGGCTATAATTTGTATCTTTTGTTTTTCAGCTATTTCCATTATTTCTTCTAATTTTATTTTTGTTGCTGTTGAGCACAATCCATTTATGTTGCACTGCAGAATGCTCAATTGCTTGGAAGTTGCAAAGTGTGAAGTTTGTGGAGACTGTATTATACTTATCGGACAGAACCCTCTACCTAAGTCCTGAACGCGCCCCTGTTTATTCTGCGCGACGGGCGATGCAGCATGCAAATCAACATCTGATCTCATGGAATGGGGTATAGGTGTGCAGCTTTCGTTGATCATGGCACCATGATCCAGGCACACTTTGGTGAAAGTCTGACTTTGCCTGTAGTTTGAGGCCGTTCCTAACATGGAAGCAGACGCCTTTGCTGCCGACTCTAACATGAGTACAGACACAGCTCCTCCGTATCCCTGGAGTGGGACCCTTGCTGAGGTCCATCAACCGGGTCAGTTGAAGTCAGGATTTTTAAAGAGGTCTACTCCTCTTCTAACAATGCTGCTGTTTGGTCCGCGACTGCTTATTTGTCAGAGTTATTCTGCTTGTTTCGCAGCTGGCCTTCATATCTGAAGGTCGTTCCCCTATCCGCCACCTGGGGACGCGCCCTATAGCAGTCAGCTCTGCCAAGGGCCTGAGTAGTATTGCTTCAATCACAGGTTTCTATAAAACATTCCAGTCTCTTAGTTTTGTTGAATTTTGACGAAGCCAAAAACAGAAATCATATAATCACAAGGTAATAAGACCAAATCCAAATAAATAAATAGTGTGTGACGTTTCGGTAACAACATTGTTACCATCTTCAAACAAAAGTACTGAATGGAAGAATAACTTCCTAGGTCCATTGAAGTCTATAAAAATGATAAGGCACAATTTGGATTATAGATTATAAACACAAGGTAATAAGACCAAATCCAAATAAATAAATAGTGTGTGACATTACGGTAACAGCGTTGTTACCATCTTCAGACAAAAGTACTGAATGGTGGTGACTGAAGATGGTAACAACTCTGTTACTGAAACGTCACACACTATTTATTTATTTGGATTTGGTCTTATTACCTTGTGTTTATATTCTATAATCCAAATTGTGCCTTATCAGTAATTATATATTCAAGGTGGCCTACCCAGACTGTTCAATTATCTTACCCTAGCAATATACTAATATAGGTAGAACAATTTTTCCAATACTACTATCATCAAATGAAGCAATCAAACAAAAATAAACAAGAACTGGAGGATCCCACCTAAGCACAGTTGGTACAGACTTTGAGCAATAATGGTTTCCCAGACCTCAAAGGTCCATTAACCAGCGTGCGAATGCACACCCATTGCTGACATCCAGGTCACCCAGCCAAAAAGGGAATGATGCATTCTCCATGCACCGAGCGGCCATTGTTTGGCCCCTCGCGCCCGCCATTATGGTCTGGCTCCATGGGGTCGACCAATCAAACCCACAGGCGTCTCCGAGAGTTCATGGCAAGGTTGCTGACCGAGCCCTCTCGTTCGGACTTAGTTAAACCCGTCCTACGCTCCAATAGGACTCCCCCCCCCCCCTTTGGCCCTCGAACCCTTTGGTCACAGTACTCCCTGAATCTGCCAACGAATCAAGGACCTCTGAGGTTCTGAGGTTTACGCGGCGAACCAACGTGAAGGCGGGGGGGGGGGGGGGGGGGGGGGGGGTGGTACTACTGTGTGCACCCCTTGGTTTTTCAGCAGACAGGGACACCCCTGGAGCAATTTGCGCGCACGGCAAGGACGCTCCCAATGGCGCACACACAGAGCGAAGACCCAAGAGTTTCAAGACTTGTGCGCCTCGCGCCAGCTTACCAAGGGCCGATGGCCAGCTTACAGCTTCACTGGCGATCAGCCAGTGGCACTCCGACGCAAGGCAAACACGCAGAGTCGCCTCTCCACTCCCCTATTCTCAAGGGTGAATGGTGAGGGTGGGAATACTTCTTTCCCCCCACAATTGGTACATTTTGGCACAGTTGGTGCAGTGGAGTGAACCCAGGAGGAGCTCTGAACATCAGAAATAGACAGCATCAAACAACACTAACAAGATTTAAAACAGGCCATCTCAAGCCATTGAAGATAGAAAATAACAACAAAATCTACCCCACTTACCCAAAATGTAGCTTGGTACCTGCAGCTCCAGAACACATTTTGGCTTGCATTAGATGCACTAAACAGGACCTTTGGGAGAGGCCGCTGCTTATCATAAAACAGCTTGAGGAACATGGACTCATGGAATTTGTGTAATCTTTACACAAGGGGATTAGAAACAACAACAACATCAAATGAAGCTTTAGAGCTACAATTTGTTGTATAAATCATAGGTATGCAGGGTTTTCTATTCGTACTTTTGTAACAAACATTTGGTGCCAGCTTTTGTTTTCACAAAGGAGACTAAAAGGACTAAGGAGAGAATTACACATGGATCAAATTAAACATGAATGCAACCTACACACTAAAAGAAAGCATTCAGAGAAGAAGTGAACAGATGGCTGTTATTTGTTGTGTAAAAAAAAAAAAAACATTTTTTAAAAATTATATTCCTAGTGCACGTGTTTCTCTTTAAAAATCCTGAGTTCAACTGACCCAGTTGATGGACCTCAGCAATGGTCCCACTCCAGGGAAACGGAGGAGCTGTGACTGTACTCAGAGTCGGCAGCAAAGGCTTCCATGTTAGGAACGGCCTCAAATTACAGGCAAAGTCAGACTTTCACCAAAGTGTGCGTGGATCATGGTGTCATGATCAACGAAAGCTGCACCCCTACACCCCATTCCATGAGATCATGAACTCATTGAATTTGTGTAATCTTTACACAAGGGGATAAGAAACAACAACAACACATGTTTCAAGCCATGATAATCATGGTGGCTAGTTTAGCGACTGATTTTACTATAAGTGCATCATATGTCTACACATTTGAAAAGCAGTTTGACTTTTGCACTTACAAATGTGCTGGAACCCCTTTTGGTTACTTGCACTCACTGGTGGGGTTGGACTTTTGCAAGAGAATCAGGGGCCATTGGAACATTTTATTAATTAGAAAAAGTGACCAATGTGGTATTCAATCCCAGGTTGTTGCGGTCGAAAACCAACGGTTTAGACCATCCTTCTACCGATCCCCACAAAGGATACTAAAAGGACGATGAAGAGAATCACACATGGATTAAATTAAGAAAAATAAAAGAAATCATTCAGAGAAGAAGTGTTTAATTGGTATTCAAATTTTACAGATGGCTTTTATTTGTTGCACAAAATAAATTATCTAATTCTATCTTCTTTCTTATCTCTACTCAATCATATTAGGGCATCAAGTTGTGACCCTTTATGGTGTCTGTTTGACAACCATCATGACTGGATGAACTAGAATGCGTCTGCCTTTGCCATTAAGACTGGGAGCACTACTCAGTGGCAGGCCGACTTAGCTCCAAAAGAAATGCTAGCCTCTGACATGAGGAACAGATGTCATGTGCAACTGCTCCTAACATGGAGTACAAACGCTGCTCATCCTGTATCCCTGGATTAGGCGCCCTTACAGGGTACTATCAGCCAGGCCAGCTGAGCCCAGGGTTTTTAGTGAGCTTGTTACTACTCCTCCTTTTTCATCCGGGCTTGGGACCGGCAAAGGCGGAGTTATCTAATTCTATGACAGCTAAGAGTGCAACACCAAAATATTATTGCAGCAAATAGGTCTTCAAATGGCTTTCCTTCAGATAGTTCTCTGTAATGAACAAAATTAGTTATGATGGATTGTACCCAGTCTTCTTGGTTTCTTAAACTTCTTCATTCCATTGGGTGACACTTTGTATAGTTTGAGTCAAAAGACGATCCATCAATTAAGATTATATAAAAGGGCGTACCTGGATATGTAAAGAAAAAACACTTTTTTTACTCAAAATATTTCAAGAGATTGCTTCATCTTTATCAATTCATTGCAGAGTCAATAAATTGATAAAGAGGAAGCAATCTATCAAAATATTTTGAGAAAAAAATTGTTTTTATTTCTTTACAGATCCAGGTACGCCCTTTTATATTGTGGCGAAGAAATATTTTATTATTTAATTTAATATTATTCAATGAAAATATATTCAACAGATTAAAAAAATATATATTAATCTGTATTTGTGAAATCATCTTTAAAATATTTCTTTGCTTGCTTGCTTAAGATTCTCTAGCTGTAAATAGTTTTTGGGGCTGACCTGTTAATAATTGTCGACTTGTCGCCGTGACGTCATCAATAAATACTTTTACATCTTAGGATATTTCAAGGCTTGATTTCTACGCTACAACTGGTGGAGAGACTGGACCGATACCCATTAAGAAATAAAAGAAAAATTGATTCTGTTGAACCAGAAGAAACTTCTATGAATGTAAAGACGGAAGCAGGTACCCAGGTAAGCAACTACGTTGTTCAACATCTGCCAAGGAACCCTTCCATTTTCTCCGGGGAGGATGGTGAAGATCTCCAAAAATGGTTAAAAGGGTATGCACGTGTGGCAAAGTACAATCATTGGGACGAAACCCTTTGTCTTACTAAAGTTTATTTTTATCTGTCTGGAACTGCTCTTAAATGGTTTGAGAACAACGAAGAAAGCATCCAGACTTGGAAGGAATTCACATCTCAATTAGAGAATGTGTTCGGAAAAAAAGAAAATTCAAAATTGCAAGCGGAGAAGAAACTTGAAACACGGGCACAATTAAAAGGTGAAAGTACCGAATGTTACATCCAGGATCTCCTGTGCTTGTGCAAAGAGGTTGATCCTCAAATGAGCGAGGAAGATAAAATCTCCCACCTCATGAAGGGGATAGCTGAGGAGCTTTATCAAGCACTCCTACCGAGGGATGTACAGAGCACCGAGCAATTCATTACAGAATGTCGCCGTGTCGAAGCGCTCCGCTGTAGGCGAGTTACCCCAACCAAGTACGAGCGCCTACCAAATGTAGCCTCTCTCTGTGACCAGGATGACGGAGAAGATCTGTCATCGCTGATCCGAAAAATTGTTCGTGAAGAGATAAAGCAAGCATTGGACTCTCCTCAAGAGGAGCCTAAAATCGCTGTCATTGAAGATTTAGTGAGGGAAGAGATTGTAAAGACCTTGGCACCTAGATCAAAACCTACAATAAGTCCCCCTCAAGCATCCAGGCCTAGATACGAGGCCCAAACGATACGACCGCATTCTGAACCTCGATACCCAAAACAAGGAGGAAGACGCGACACCAATGATTGGCGTACAACTGAGGGAAGGCCAATCTGTTTCTACTGCGGACGCCCAGGTCACGTCGTCCGCTATTGCCGTGACAGGAAGAGACACAATGAGGAAAGGAGAAATATTTATTTCCAAAGAAAGCAAGACGCAATGGTATCCTACAACTCTCGAGCTGAATCTCAGGACCCCAATGACGAATCATCGAGGAAAACTTTAACTCGCTACCGAAGCCCTACTTCATATCGCGGTCGAAACAGACAACATTTCTCACCTGCTAGAAGATCTAGCTGGATGCCCCGCCATTAAAACTAGATGATAGACCACATTGGAGGTGAGGCCGCAAAGTTATAAAATCCTCCCTTACCGACCACAGTAGAATTGAGAAAAAGCTACCTTGACGTAAACATAGACCTACCAAGTCCTCATGAAGAAGATATCTCAACTGAAAGAAAACATCCACCGCAGTCACCTGAAAATATCCCTGGCCATAGTACTAGTTCTTAAGACTGACGACGTAAGTCTCCTGCTGAGCATCGGGACGATGCTCTTTATAGGAGGAGGCTATGTGGCGAAGAAATATTTCATTATTTAATTTAATATTATTCAATGAAAATATATTCAACAGATTAAAAAATATATATATTAATCTGTATTTGTGAAATCATCTTTAAAATATTTCTTTGCTTGCTTGCTTAAGATTCTCTAGCTGTAAATAGTTTTTGGGGCTGACCTGTTAATAATTGTCGACTTGTCGCCGTGACGTCATCAATAAATACTTTTACATCTTAGGATATTTCAAGGCTTGATTTCTACGCTACAATATAATCTTTGTATAGAGTTTGTTGGTGACTACTCAACCTATCATCAGACCACTGTAGTTGTTTTCCCCTAAAATACAGGGTAAGTCATTCTGAGTTAGTGTCATACTGATGCATTTTGTCTAGAGCTAAAACATGTTTATTTATTTGAATAATCCAAACTTCCAGACTTAAGTCTAGTCATCTACGAACAATGACTTTCCAGAATGGTTACAAGGCTTTCCCACTATGTACTAAGTGTCAACCTGCAACCCCAAAAAACATTATTGACTGTATTGACTCATCCATTGATGAGCTCTACTCTTCCCCAGCAGACACCATCAACAAGTTCTACAAGCTTGATACCCTAATAGGATTGAGTAGAGATAAGAAAGAAGAAGATCTAAACTATAGATCTGCAAAGGGAGGCAGTTGATATGATAGGGATTTATATAGTTTGATTATTTATGAATTTAAAGATTTTCTTTTTAAAATACAAAATTTATTTATTCATTTATTCATAAATATCTCTAGTTTTTGGGCAAGAAAGCCCTTCAACAGGAGAAAATATTGTTACGTAGAAAAAAAAGCACATTCCAGATGGAGAGAGAATGTTCTAGAACGTTTAAGAATAATGTAGAAAAAGAGGAAGACAACTGATCGGCCAATCTAAAGCAAATGCGCAAGGTTCAGCGCTGGCGGCTTTCTGATTGGCTAACCAACCATGACTGTTTGGAAAGATATACTCCGGGTTATATAGGGAGGAGAAACTCATGCCAGTAAGTAGAAGATCGAAGCTACGTGGTGCACTCCAAGCAAGCTGCTGTTTCAAGACTGCTGCTTACCGCCGACGCCGGTGTACTTTCTGGAAGATTCTAGAAGGTTCTACGAACTTCTGTCTCCTGTTCTGCTCCTGCTTTCCCTCACCGTGCTGCAGTTGGTGAGTTTGTAACTGCGGTTTTCTTTGTTGTTGTTTAATTTTTGCATTCTTCTGTAATTATTTTATCAATTAGGCTTAAATAAATTAATAGGCTAATCCCTTAATAGAATGTTCAAATCTATAAGCTTGAGGGATGAGTTTCTTTTGTTAATAAATTTATTCCGAGCTTTCGGAAAATTAAAAATAAAGTAAATTAAATTATATTACACTGAGATTGTGTTAAAATCTCAGTGTAATATAATTTAATTTACTTTATTTTTAATTTTCCTGTAGAAGGGCGTTGCCCGAAAGCTCGAAATAAATTTATTTGCAAAAGAAACTCATCCCTCAAGCTTATAGATTTGAACAGGCTTAAATAAAGTCCTAAAGATCCTTTGTACCCACGGAAGTTATTCTATGTCAACTAACAAAGCAACGATATTTAAATTGAAAATATTTTCTCATGTAGAAGTGTTTTCTTGCCAGAAAGCTAGAGATATTTACAAATAAATGATTTGTAAAAATTTACTCGGCCAAATAGAAGGGAAAATAGTTGAAGGATATGAAGTTTTACTGGCTGGTGACTTGAATACACGAACGGGTGCAATGGGAATTCTTCATAATACATTATACCTTCCTTGCTACTTAACTACTAGACGCACTTCTAAAGATCCTGTAAGATCTACGCATTCAGAACAATTCATAGATAGATTGGATAATAATACTCTCACAATTTTGAACGGCAGAACAAGGGGTGACAGAAGTGGTAACTACACATACATATCAGCACGGGGATCCTCGGTGGTAGACTACTGTATTGTCTCCCATGGGCTGTTAGGTTACGTACATGACCTATACATCGAGGGATTACCACATTCAGATCACTTACCTCTAATTATAAAAATGGATATGAGTTGGGGACCGAAACAAGTGACGAACCCGACTTCACGGGTAAAGAAAAAATATATATGGTTACCCGAAAGAGTAACGCTATTTGTAGAGGACTTAGGAGTAGCTTATGGATTTTGGAATAACTCGATTGAGAATATAATGAACAACATGGTTAATCAGATCAAAAGCGCAATGGTACAAAATGGTATGCAAATTGAAATAAAAGCGAATAACTCACTGTCGAAGCCCTGGTTTGATCATGAGTGCTACATAGCGAAAAAGATTATGAAAGCAACTCTGACAAAATATATTAAATCTAATAAGGATCTAGATCGTTTGGAATATGTTAAAACAAGGAACAAATATACATCGATTATTAACAATAAAAAGAAAAAATACTTTTGTGAAATACAAGAAAAATTAAATAATACATACGATTCAAGTGAATTCTGGAAAACAATAGCTCGCTTCAGAAAAAGGAACTATACACAGGGCAATATCTCAATATCGGACTGGCAGCAATTTTACAATAAACTCCTGGATACAGAATCAATACCAGATTACGAACCCGTTACAATGACCTTCCTAAATACAGATAATGAGCTAACTAAATGCATAACTCTTAATGAAATAAGCAAAGAAATTTCTCGAATAAGGCATGGCAAGGCGGCTGGTTTTGACGACATAATGAATGAAGCAATAAAGGCCCTCCCAAAAGATTATCTAATTTCCTTAAATGATATATTCAATAGAATTTTGAGAACGTCTGAATTTCCGACAACATGGTTGAAATCAGTTATTCAACCAATTTTTAAGAATGGTGATCCAGACGACCCCTCTAACTACCGAGGCATAGCGCTCTTAAGCAATATAGCAAAACTATTTACATCAATACTCAAATCTCGTCTAGGCAGTTGGATCGAAAGGAGAAATATAGTTCCTGAGAACCAGGCGGGATTCAGGGCCGGCCACTCTTGTCAAGACCATATATTCACTCTATTATCCCTGATTCAAATGACTCTAAGCCGAAAGAGAAGGAAATGCTACATGTTCTTCGTGGATTTGAAAAAAGCCTTCGACACAGTGCCCCACTCATTACTATGGAGAAAACTGGTAGATGCAGGTCTCAACCACCGTTTTGTTAACTTAATTAAAGATTATTACACAAATATGACAGCGGTAGTGCGATGGAACAATTCATTCACTGCGCCAATAAAGGTGCGTTCGGGAGTTTTACAAGGGGAGCCGATGTCACCTTATTTATTTATACTTTTTATAAATGATTTAATCGGTCTCTACAATAATTCAGATTTACCGGGAATATATCTCCCAAATTATGGACATGTTCATATTCTACTATACGCAGACGATATTGTCTTGATTGGAGAATCCAAAAATAACCTTCAAATAAAAATCAATATGCTAAGAAAATATTTTGAAACAAATTTACTAACCCTGAATGAAAATAAGTCAAAAATAGTAGTTTTCAGAAACGGCGGTCGATTAGCACAAAATGACAAATGGTTTTGGGGTGAGCGGCAACTGTCTGTTACTACGAAATATCTATACTTGGGATATCCGCTTACAAGTGCAAATTCACTAAACAAGGTAGCGTCACACTACAAAGGCAAAGCCCTGGCAGCAATTGGCGCTGTGTGGCAAGTTCTAACAAAATCCAAGATGAACTCTCTAAATGCGGCAATGAGATTACTTGATTCGACGGTCTTGCCTCACATGCTATACGCCGCACCCTGCTGGGCACTCAACCAAGTAAAGGTAGTTGACCAGGTTCAGAACATTTTCCTAAGACGCCACCTAAATTTACCAAAGTATACTCCGGGCTTTATGCTAAGAATGGAGTGTGGACGAGTATCACAGGAAGTTATCATAACTAAACAGGTCCTGAGATTTTGGGTGAGGATTATGAAAATGGAAGAGAGTAGGTTGCCCCGGGCATGTTTGTCACACCTCTGGACATTACACAGCAATCAAAGGGCTGGTTTAACCTTTGTCGAAAACCTGTCAATCATTTTAGACTCAAACGGTTTTTCGTTCCTGAAGGGTTGTCCGGATTACACTGCAATACTGACAGAAATCCCTGCTATTATTCGAATAGCAACCGAACAAAGCATCCAAAGCGACATGGCGAAAATCCTAAATACTTCACATTACAGTCACTTCAAATACCTAAAAAATTCAATAACAGCAGAACGATATTTATTCACAACTATTCCTCTAGCAATTAAAAGATTCTTTGCACAACTGAGACTCCTATGGACGATCTTCCCAGAAAATCGTTCAAAGCGCTGGAAGATTGATTTGTCTCTAACTTGCGATCTGTGTAAAAACAGAATCCAAGACGAAATTATGCATATAATATTTGGATGCTCTTGCTTAGAGAAACAGAGGAAAGAAATTTTGGGTGACTTACCCTGGTCTCAACCTGACTGCCAACAAATTTGCAGCTGGATGAACACACTGATGGTTGATCAGGGTCTCTCCCTCGGTTTATATAAATTCTACAAGGCCGCAGTCAATGTCCGTTGGAGAATAATGGATTCGCCGAATGTCGTGGTTTGCTTGGAGGAAGAAGGCGAAGACTGAACGCGGCTAATTCCACACTAGTCCTCTCAATGATATCCTAATCTTGACATATCCTAAACATTGGTAATTTAATTTAAATATTTAATCATGTATGGTTCCTTTTGCTCTGTATGTTTATTTTTTGTATATATGGTTATATTTTTTTGTTTTTTTTTTTCTTTCTTCTCTCTTTTCTTTTTCCTTATTACCTCTTGTATTCTGGTTTTTACTTCTGAAATATCTTGCTTTGCTAAATCCTGTAGAGGGGAATCATGTATAGGGCTGGATGCCCCAATATAAAGGCTTGTGTGTGTGTGTTATTTAAGAAAAGGAACTGCTCGACTGCTTGTATATAAGTTTATACCAAGCCCTTTCTTTCTTCTTCCCCCTTATTTGACACATTGTAAATAACATTGCTGATTATGGTTATTTCTGTATATACCCTGTTCTACTCGGAGAATCTGTATAAGATCAAAAGGTCTTAATAAAGCTTTTTGTTGTTGTTGTTGTTGTAAATAAATGATTTGTAAAAAAGAAACATTTACCTGGAGACCTAATACACCTATCCCTCGATTTACACGGTAGATACGTTCGTGAGAAAAACGTGTAAATCGAAAATTACAATTTTTTAAAAATTAGAAATACAGACACAGAGTGTGCGTGTGCAGCAAGTCAGCACATAAGCTCGGGATTCCTCGTGAGATGTGTACACAGCGCATGTGTTCAATCACAGTAGCATTTAGTATAGTGCGATAAAAAACAACAACAAAAAAAACTTATTTGGAAAACCGTGTAAAAGCGAAAACGTGTAAAACAAATACCGTGTAAATCGGGGGATAGGTGGTATTTGTATTACTGTTCAATCTTTAGGGATTCTGAGTTGAATTGATTTGAGAAGTTATTATCATTCCAGGTGATTGAATTTTGCGGCACCTTGTGTCCTATCAGGGTATCAATCTATATGTGATTTATTCCTAAGTTCACTCTGTTAGTAAACTCACAAGTAAGTAGTAAGTTCACAAGGTCTTATTAAACGTAACACAAGTGCAGAACGAAGTGGTCAGAGGTTCACATGTTCCGTATAATAAGACTTTGTTAAACATAGCACAATTTCGAAGCAGAAGGTGGTCAAAAATTCACAAACCCCGCATAACAAGACCTTATTTGAACGTAACACAACTACAGCAGGAAGTGATCAGAAGTTTACAAGCCCAAAATCAAGACCTTATTTGAACGTAACACAACTACAGCAGGAAGTGATCAGAAGTTTACAAGCCCAAAATCAAGACCTTATTTGAACGTAACACGACTACAGCAGGAAGTGATCAGAAGTTTACAAGCCCAAAATCAAGACCTTATTTGAACGTAACACAACTACAGTAGGAAGTGGTCAGAAGTTCACAACCCCATATAACAAGACCTTATTTGAACGTAACACAACTACAGTAGGAAGTGATCAGAAGTTCACAATCCCATATAACAAGACCTTATTGAACGTAACACAACTACTGCAGGAAGTGGTCAGAAGTTCACAAGCCCATATAACAAGACCTTATTTGGATATAACACAACTACAGCAGGAAGTGGTCAGAAGTTCACAAGCCCATATAACAAGACCTTATTGAACGTAACACAACTACAGCAGGAAGTGGTCAGAAGTTCACAAGCTCGTATAACAAGACCTTATTTAACGTAACACGACTACAGCAGGAAGTGGTCAGAAGTTCACAAGGCCTTTTTTTGAACGTAACACAACTACAGCAGGAAGTGGTCAGAAGTTCACAAGCTCTGTATAACAAGACCTTATTTAACGTAACACAACTACAGCAGGAAGTGGTCAGAAGTTCACAAGCCCTTATAACAAGACCTTATTTAACGTAACACAACTACAGCAGGAAGTGGTCAGAAGTTCACAAGCCCTTATAACAAGACCTTATTGAACGTAACACAACTACAGCAGGAAGTGATCAGAAGTTCACAAGCCCTTATAACAAGACCTTATTGAACGTAACACAACTACAGCAGGAAGTGATCAGAAGTTCACTAGCTCGTATAACAAGACCTTATTGAACGTAACACAACTACAGAAGGAAGTGGTCAGAAGTTCACAAGGCCTTATTTGAACGTAACACAACTACAGCAGGAAGTGATCAACCATCTGGCAAATATTGGAGATTACAATTCCCAGGAATCGGGACGCTCGGTGAGGTAGATTTATTGATTGACCCACCTTTTGACAGATTGACAGATTCTCGTTTTATTATTCGCATTTTTTATACGTTTACGAAATTAATTATTTGATATGGTCAAAATTTTGCTGTTTAACCTTCTTTTATCTTGTGACTATTATGACAGCATCATATCGCCTTTTTCAGAACATGAACCGAACATTTTACCTGAGACCTGTTGCGATTTGGATAACTATTGAATATATTTAACCAAAATCTTTTTAAAAGTGACCACTGAAATCAAGGATTTGGCCACAGGAATTCCACCATAGACAGCACTGGATGAGTAAACTCAGGTTCTGCCAATTTTGGGCAGACCACTGCCTTGTAAAGGCCACAGGAATTTCACCATAGACAATACTGGATGAGTTTACACCGGAGTTCTGTGGTAGGGGATTCAGCGAACAAATCCATCACAAGACCTGGACTCAGCCATTAGTCTTAGGATGAGCATTCAATTGTCTCTTTTGACAGGCGAGGTCTTTATGGTTCAAGATCGAATCTTCAAAATACTGTTAATGTAAATGTGTTAATTCTATAACTATACCTTGGCGTTTGACCGGCGATCCTATCAAACAAATTATCTCATGTAGAAATATGGCCATTATTCTTTTGAAGAATGTTTGCTCAACGAATGATGCATGTTGTGATGTGAATTACAAAGGTGATATTTATATAGAAAACTGACCTATTTTCAAACGATGATGATATTTGAAAGGCGAAAATAGATAGACACATTTCATGAGTTCAATTTTTAATCCATGAAACAATGTAAACAGGTTTTCAATTGTTCAAGATCTTATAGTTTCCGAAGGCAGAAAGTGAGTGTGTGCAGTCAATTTGAAGACCTCCACTACAGTTCCAGTTCAAAATAACTTTATTAGGTACCGCTCAGCAAGAGCAACCTAGATCAAAAATTTACAATCAATAGTTACGTACAGGGTGTCATTAAATATACACATATATATAAATAGAAGAAAAATTCGCGTTTTGGTGTTTTCATTTGTATTATATTGATGGCGCGTTATTGCTTTGTAAGCATTATTTTGTAGATCCGATCTTGGACCATAAAGACCTCGCCTGCCAAAAGAGACAATCGAATGCTCATCCTGAGACTAATGGCTGAGGGCAGGTTCTTTGATGGACTTGTTGGCTGAGTCCTGCCACAGGACTCCTGGGTTTACTCATCCAGTGTTGTCTATGGTGGAATTCCTGTAATCTTTACAAGGCAGTGGTCTGTTCAGAGTTGGCGGACTCCTTTGTTTATTCATACAGTGTTGTCTATGATGGAATTCCTGTGATCTTTACAAGGCAGTGGTCTGACCAGAGTTGGCGGACTCCTGGGTTTACTCATCTAGTGCTGTCTATGGTAGAATTCCTGTGGCCTTTACAAGGCAGTGGTCTGACCAGAGTTGGCGGACTCCTGGGTTTACTCATCTAGTGCTGTCTATGGTAGAATTCCTGTGGCCTTTACAAGGCAGTGGTCTGACCAGAGTTGGCGGACTCCTGGGTTTACTCATCTAGTGCTGTCTATGGTAGAATTCCTGTGGCCTTTACAAGGCAGTGGTCTGACCAGAGTTGGCGGACTCCTGGGTTTACTCATCTAGTGCTGTCTATGGTAGAATTCCTGTGGCCTTTACAAGGCAGTGGTCTGACCAGAGTTGGCGGACTCCTGGGTTTACTCATCTAGTGCTGTCTATGGTAGAATTCCTGTGGCCTTTACAAGGCAGTGGTCTGCCCAGAGTTGGCGGACTCCGGTGTTGTCCAGTGCGGTCTATGGTGTCCTGACTACCTGAGAGATCTTGATCCTCTTTAGGTTTCACATCTAAAAGGCTGATATTCTCACGGTTATAGAAGAAAGGGTAGGTGAAAAATAAGAATATATAAAAAAAAATCAGGTATTGATATAAAAAATAGGCTACATATCCCAAACGCTCTCATGAACATTTTAGAAGACATTTGGCTATCTAATGAAACCAATATCAATTAAACGCATATTTAGGCTTGTTCCATAATATTCGGCAAACTCATTTTCTTGATAAATCAAGAAATGCCAAACACACGCGTGTCGGGTTGTTGGCCCTTGTCAGGGTGGTGCAGGCTGTACTTCAACGACCAAAAATTTTATCCAAGAGGCTACCGGAGAAATCAAGAAATGTGTGTTTTTTTTAATACCAAGACTCGATATTTTTTTTCTATTTTCACATGTTCAGCGTAAGTACGCAAAAATGGCCTTAAATCTCCATTTCTAGATTTAACAGGAAGCCTCTTGGACTAATATTTAGGTCGTAGCAGTCAGCTATACCACGCTGACGAGAGCCAGCAGTCCGAAACGCGTTCGTGGTTGGCTTTTATTGATTTATTAATAAAATAGGTTGCCCAAATATTATGGAACAAGCCTAAATTAACGTTTAGTTGTTCCACTAGATGGCGCTCTGCTATCCAAAATGTTGGCCGTCAAGATATGTCTTTATATTATGTAGGGTGTTCCAAAATAACGGAGTAAATGTTTAATTTATCCTAACACGAAAGTATTGAACCGTAATATATTAATCTATGTTTTGTCGGATTCTCCATGTTTTTATGTACCATTATGTTAAGTTTCTACTTTGTGCTAACCTATTTTGTTGGGTTTTTAGGATGTCATGCAAACGCGTACTGCAATTATTGTGCTGTTTTATCAAGGAAAGCGTTGATGTGAAATTGTTCGGCTGCTCAATAAACTGTTTCCAAGGCCATCCATCGCTTCAATGAGCTTGGCCATGAAGGCGATTGTGCCGGAAGAGGAATAAAGCGCACCGCCATCTGTAAGATCGTCAAAAAGCGACTTCAACGAAATTAGAGGGTGTCCATGAGAAAAATCGCCCTACGTCGTCGGTACATCGAATAGCGAAAAAGGAACGTAATCTCAAGGCGTACAGATGTCGCCAACTCAAGCATCGGACCACTGGTCGGCGATGGAAGCGCATCCTCTTCACGGACGAGAAGATGTTCACCCTCGAGCAGGCGCACAACCACCAAAACGACAGGAGCTGGTCCGCTAAGGCTCCCGGCACGTCGGCCATCGTCGAACATCGCCAAAATCGGCAGTCGGTTATGATATGGGCCGGGATTTGCGCCAGTGGCAAGACCTCCCTCGTTTTCGCGGATCAGGGGTCAAAATCACCCTAGAAGTGTATCGCCGCGACATTCTCGAGGCTGTCGTTCACCCGTGGGCTCAACAGCACTTCGGCGATGCGGATTGGACATTCTAGGAGAACTCTGCGCCGGCTCACAAGGTGAAATTGACTTTGGACTGGTGCAGGGCCCATTTTCCGGACTTCATCATGTCGGCAGAATGGCGGCCCTACTCACCCGATCTCAACCCGATGGATTACAGCGTGTGGTCCATTTACAGGCCAGGGCCTGTGCTACACGCCACAAAAGTTTGAAGTCGCTGAAGTGATCACTGCGCCGAGAATGGGACCGATTGTCGCCGGAGGACCTGCGGCCCATAACCGAAAATTTCAAGTAACGTTTGAACCTGTGTATCGACGCCAAGGGAGACCACTTTGAAACCGGCTGAATAAATGTTTAGTTAGTATCCATTTTATTGTTTGGGAGAGAGGAATTGTTTAATAAAATTGTGAATATTGAGACACACTGTGTATATACAGGGTGCGACAGCTTTTGGAGAGCACACAATATAGGTGCCACTCTTTCCTGTGTGTTATAAGTAACTTTTTTTTTCTGTGCAGGTAGACATGGCAGAAACTACTCTTACGCAGGAAATGAAGAGACATGCAGTTATTGTCTCCTTGGCTGCAGGACATACCGATTCATCAACTGCTGCATTCTTGAAAGTCGCCCGATCATTTGTTTTCAAAATTCTGAGAAAATCGGGAGCTGCAAAGGATGATGTGTCGGAATATTCCCAAAGGAAACGACTTGTCGACGTTCTGACAGTATCAGGACGCCAGACTTTATAAGCCGTGTCCAAGCTGCCATCGATGAGGACACTCGCCAGAGAGTTTCAGGTTGATGAGGCTACCATCCGACGTGTGGTTCATGAGGGCCTTCTTTACAAATCATCCGTAATGCGGAGAGGACAGTTCATGTCCGAAAAAACCAAGGTGAATCGCTAGACCAGAGTCAAGCGCCTTCTGAACAAGATCAAACATCCTGAGGAGTCAGGAATGATTTGATTTTTCTCATATTACCTCCAAGGCCTCCGAGTATATTCTTAGTTGTCTCCTATCTCTAGCGATCTCCCAAAGGAATATTAATATATGATTATAATGATATGGTAGAATGTGATGTATGAGATAAGATAAGTTGAGAGAGAAATGAGGAAACCTATGAAAAAAGTAGAGAGATAGGTGATGATGGTTGAACACGGAACAGGTTCCAGTGATGAGGAAGATTTGAGAGGGCAGTTAGGAGTTTCAGCAAACTACACATTGTCTGTAGGTTTGGAATGGCACACCATAGACGAGAGCTTATGCGTGTACTTCTGAGACACTTAAGAAGAAATTGCAGCTGATTTGGCTGAGGTAGAAGAAAGAGGAAGTGGTGTTCCCAGACGACCGTGCTGCTGGCCTGAATCAGACGATCGAACACGGCGGCCGGGTTACGGCAGACGATTGTGCAACTGATCGATTCTCCCTCCTCCCACTTCCCAGTACCTGTCGCCTCCTGGGTGAATCTGAGGTCACAATGTTGCTTGCAGCTTCCTATCTGTGGATCTTCAACTTATTCTTAATACAATTTTAGCCTTTATTTTCACCAGGGTTCAGTCCCCTAGAATCAACTGACAAACATCCTGATGTAGCTACCATCCCGTAATCAGTGATAGCGCAGACTCACGTCCTTTCAAAAAAGAGAATTCTGGTCCTGTTCACCAAAATATCTGCTATAAGCTCAATAAAAACGAGAATATCATGGTGGTGTCTTGACCACCATGGTAAGGGGGAGGGGGAAGGGGTTATATATATATAACTAGCCGAACGACCCGGGCAACGACCGGGTTTTACCCGATTAAATGTTTTATTCAAATACTATGCGTTACAATTATAAATTGGCGCCGTGGATGTCACTCTTGTGAAACGTCCCGCTCCAAACTTTGTGTTTTTAAAATATGAAAATGTAAATTTTCACAACGATATTTGAAAATTGTATTATTTTGATTTTTTATATGAATATATCTTAAATTTGCCATATACATAAAATGATAGAAAGTGATTTCTTGTCCCTACGCCATCATTACGTCACTCAAGGTCACTCTTGTGGAACCTCCCGCTCCACCAATCCCCGTCGCCCCACGTGGTCCATCCTTCCTCAACTCTACTTCTCTAAGTTACCGCAGTGAGGCGCTGGTTGCGAGTGAAATAGGTAAAATTTGTTAATAACTTTATGAATATTCGAGATAGAAGCCTGGAAATTTGCCTATAAGTTTTTCCAGATTCAAAATATATACTGTTAAAATTTTAGCCAGATTAGTTACGAATTGCGTACGTGTATAGCCGACAAACATATATACATACACTGACTTATATATATGTCATAATTTGTATATAATTGTATGCCCCCCGACCCACTATGCATGTACAATGTATGATTTTCAAAGATTTAATAAAGAATAAGGTAACTGGAGGAAAGAAAGTGGCAACAAGACATAGGAAGCAGGCTAAAAGCGGGCACAAGTATAAATAACTTGTACAGTCAATACTTCCTCGCAAAGCCCGGACGTATCTGGTATCCGCAGAAGTTATATTAGTATAGAGACGCCCAATATTTCCGGACAGGACCGGACGTATTTTGATAACGCGGAAGTAAATAGAGTCGAACTAACACCCGATACTTCCTATCAGGCCGGGCATATCTTTCACCAAAGAAAGCCGCCGGTCCAATTAGGAAGGAATAACTAAATAGGTCAACCAATAGAAAAACGGGCACGTTCCATCCTTCGACCAATGGGAAGGAAGACCACTCGTGGTGTTAAATCGAAAGACAAGAATTGTCAGTAGCGACTTGGCTCCCACCGAGTTCAGATCAGTAGAGTTTTGGCTCCCAAGGAGGTGACATCGGCTCTGGACCTCTCTCCCTCTGCTCATCCCGTAGCTAAGTACAATCACCGCCATGTGATCAGATAATTAACAATCAAAATCGCTCCGCTCTTCTCAAGCTTTCTTTCCTCCAACCCAGTTGCCTTTTATTTTCAAACCTCATCACGTGTCCTGATTATTCCTAACTGTATGCTTCACTTGCCACTCAACGACTGCGTTTCAACCAATCCTCACCATTCAAATCGAACAACAAGAAATTCCGCAACGATATTGTCACAGAACGGTTAAGTCGACAGGATTCTACAACAGTGTAATACATCAAATATTGCAGTGTAATAACTATTGGATATATTACATAGAGTCGACAGGATAAGATATTATGGAGCTTAATCAGGATCAAAATGGAAATTAGCCCAGACACCAGCAAATCAAACGGCAATGACAAAACCAGCGGAAAAGAAGCGGGCAAGAAGAGAGGCGACCAGGCGCCTTCTAGCGGCCATCATATGGCAGATGACCGTGGCCCTCCGACGTGTCAACGCCCCGCAAGGTGAGACGGAGTTCCGGAGCGCCATTCCCCGGGGAGGACGACGGACACAACCCCCGCCAACCCCAGGCGAGTGTCACCAAGGCCGGACACCGACCACCGAGGAGTCATCCACCGCCATGCCGTACACCGTCCCCGAAACCAATCCGCGCGATCCGGGACAGCACAAACGATCCCAAAACGATATTCCAGTACCGGACTTCACTTCAATTTCGCGGACGGTGCGAGCAGTCCCGAGCCAAGCCAACCACCCCAAACCAAGACGTCCCAGAGGAGACCTGTTGAACTGAGGTAGGCACCCACCCTATGGCGTCAAGAAATTGACATTGGACTTCTATCTAACCTACCTACCCCTTTAATCATGTATCTAACCTTGTACTCAATGAATGCACGCACGGGCTAGGCCAAACCTGTCCGAAAGGACTCGCACTGCAACCAAATTTGTCACACAGGACAACCCTTGCCTGCATTCATTGACCCCACCACCATGTTTATCACTCAACCCAATTACCAGTACTATATGCCCTCAAATACAAGCCACAACGGCTTCAACCATCAGCATGCCCAAAAAAAAACGTGTCAGTACAGCTCACACACTTACCACACAAAATCCATGCATGACCATACATCGCCACGCCATAAAAATGTACCTCACAACAATCCCACAAACGTATTTAGCAACAATCACGACATTCGCAACAACAATACACCGACAACATCCATCCAAAGGACGGTTTTCACGCTAACAAACACGCACAACCCGCCCAACAAGCGCGACACTCGCGCCAAAAGACGACAACAACCAACAAACGCATGCACCGTCGTTAGTAACAATCATCTCGTCTACCCAAAACACTAAAAAAATGTTCACCTTAAAAGGTACCATATACACTAACAATAGAAATTTCGATATATGACTTTAATAAATTTGTTGTTCATAGTGAGAACAGGTTAGATTTTGTACAAACAAGGACTTCGCGTGACACCTTTTCATTCACAATTTTTTTTTTTCGATTCGTGTCACAGGTCACCCCACAAAACTCTTCATTTCAGGCCACAGACGCCTTTCACCACGCCTGTGACACGTCTCCACTCAACACGTGTTCACGTCGTAAGCCTCATTTTCACTCAATTCCACTCTAATATCACTGAATAGCATTTTTTACTAAAGTCACAACGACCATTCGATTTAATAAATGGATACAACATCCGGCTTTTCAAAATACAAATAACGTCGAACTTACACCAACTCATCTCTTCACAATGTATTGGCAGAACATGACACAAGACATCGCAAAACAGGTAAAAACCTGCCCCACCTGCCGATTCGCTAGAAGAATCGATGAATACAACCAACCTTCACGTAAAAATACCGACACAGGCCCCAAAGCAAAACAAAATTCGTACATGAAGCACAGCGTACACACAACACAAACAATGCCAAAATTACACCACCCACGTCAGAGAAACAATCACACAGCTCAACCTAAATCAATTACCACCGACATATCGCTAATAAAACCATTAACGATCAAACAGGAGAACTGCGAACCTACCAATCATTTAAATTCTACAATTAATAAGGTTCAAACAAATATTTCAGAGTCCCCATTTACAAAAATATGGGAGAACATGGGGCAATACCCTATCTTTCATCTGATTTTCATCCTTTGTATGTTAGTTCTACCATACAAATGTATCCCAATTTTATTCATTAATTACTTGTTTATCTATACCATGCCCGCTCATAAAATCTTCGAACTACAAGAGGCAGTTTTTAATTTTGGACAAACATTAGGAAACATCTTTGCAGAAAATCTAAATAGATTCCGAGGAGATAGAAGTAACTGAAAGATGACCAACCAATGTCGGAGAAGTCACACTCCAAAAACAAGATGCAAATAGCAATTAGGCGGACAGGAAACGTAGTTCCCCCACTTCCTGATCCAATTACATGCAAACAGAAAGGAGCGCCTCGTTTCCGATCTCCAATTACTTCGGACCCCTCTTCTGACCAACACGTAAAATTAGGTCACCGCTCCCCGCACAGATTCCTCTCTCTATGCCACCGATTTTGGATTCCAATTCAAGCCTGCGCATCGACTTTTACAATGTCAATCAAATCGACTGTCATTCGAAAATCAAACAAGGTACACGCACACACATTTCTTACACAACAGACTTCTAACATTTTCCACAACACACACAAAGACAAAAAATTTATAGGGCATAATTGAGCAATTAAAAAATTTATAGGGCATAATTGAGCAATTAAAAAATTTATAGGGCATAATTGAGCAATTAAAAAATTTAGATCAGGGCATGTAGATACAAAAGGGTTCAAAACAATACACCTTATTGTTCATATTAATCATTTTCATTATTTTCTCTCAATTAAAATTTAAAAATATAATCAATTTATCAATTTATTCAACTTATTATCACTTTTAATCATTAATTATCATTTTTTTTACCAATTAGTTTATATTATCATAATTTCAAATCAACGAGAACTCATTGGTTTTCTTTTAAAATTGGATATTATATTTTATTTTGATTTACAAAAACATTCTTTTTTTTTTTCCCTATTTCTTTTTCCACCATGCAACAAAACATTTATTTTTTCCCACCATGCAACCAAGCATTCACTTTGATTCCTTCCAACTTTTTTTTTTCTTTGATTTCTTCCAACCTTTATTTTTATTTTTTGATTTCTCAAAAGACCTAATAAAATTCCCTCGATTTCCATTCCCAATTCCGAGCGAGAATATGGTTAGGCATTTTTCCTTTTTTTTTCACCATGCAACCAAGCATTCACTTTGATTTCTTCCAACCTTTATTTTTATTTTTTGATTTCTCAAAAGACCTAATAAAATTCCCTCGATTTCCATTCCCAATTCCGAGCGAGAATATGGTTAGGCATTTTTCCTTTTTTTTTTCACCATGCAACCAAGCATTCACTTTGATTTCTTCCAACTTTTTATTTTTATTTTTTGATTTCTCAAAAGACCTAATAAAAATCCCTCGATTTCCATTCCCAATTTCGAGCGAGAATATGGTTAGGCATTTTTCCTTTTTTTTTTCACCATGCATCAAAGCATTTTTTTTTTCCAATATGCAACCAAGCACTCACTTTGATTTCTTCCAACTTTTTATTTTTATTTTTATTTTTTGATTTCTCAAAAGACCTAATAAAAATCCCTCGATTTCCATTCCCAATTTCGAGCAGAAATATAATTAGGCATTTCTTTTTACCATGCAACAAGCACTTTTCTTTTTTCACCATGCAACAAAACATTTTTTTTTCCCTCACCATGCAACCAAACCTTTACTTTGATTTCGTCCAACTTTTTATTTTTATTATTATTTTTGATTTCTCAAAAGCCCTAATAGAACTCCCTCGATTTTTTTCCAATTTCGAGTAGAAATTAGTTAGGCGCATTTTCTTTTCTTTTTAATCCACTATGTACCATAGCATTCATTTTGATTTCTTACAATTAAAATTTTTTTTTGATTTCTATTAATTATACTCAACCTATATCATCAACACCATTCTATTTTACTTCTTATATCGCCACCAATGCTTGTATATAGACTCTCAATACCCACAACTAATTTTCCCACAAAATTATTTTTCACCTTACAGAATTCTCTCAGGCTAACCCCTTCTTGAATTCTTCACATGTAGGGGGCGCATCTGTCATAATTTGTATATAATTGTATGCCCCCCGACCCACTATGCATGTACAATGTATGATTTTCAAAGATTTAATAAAGAATAAGGTAACTGGAGGAAAGAAAGTGGCAACAAGACATAGGAAGCAGGCTAAAAGCGGGCACAAGTATAAATAACTTGTACAGTCAATACTTCCTCGCAAAGCCCGGACGTATCTGGTATCCGCAGAAGTTATATTAGTATAGAGACGCCCAATATTTCCGGACAGGACCGGACGTATTTTGATAACGCGGAAGTAAATAGAGTCGAACTAACACCCGATACTTCCTATCAGGCCGGGCATATCTTTCACCAAAGAAAGCCGCCGGTCCAATTAGGAAGGAATAACTAAATAGGTCAACCAATAGAAAAACGGGCACGTTCCATCCTTCGACCAATGGGAAGGAAGACCACTCGTGGTGTTAAATCGAAAGACAAGAATTGTCAGTAGCGACTTGGCTCCCACCGAGTTCAGATCAGTAGAGTTTTGGCTCCCAAGGAGGTGACATCGGCTCTGGACCTCTCTCCCTCTGCTCATCCCGTAGCTAAGTACAATCACCGCCATGTGATCAGATAATTAACAATCAAAATCGCTCCGCTCTTCTCAAGCTTTCTTTCCTCCAACCCAGTTGCCTTTTATTTTCAAACCTCATCACGTGTCCTGATTATTCCTAACTGTATGCTTCACTTGCCACTCAACGACTGCGTTTCAACCAATCCTCACCATTCAAATCGAACAACAAGAAATTCCGCAACGATATTGTCACAGAACGGTTAAGTCGACAGGATTCTACAACAGTGTAATACATCAAATATTGCAGTGTAATAACTATTGGATATATTACATATATATAGGGATATCATATATGAAAGTCAGTGTATGTATGCATATATGTTGGTCGGCTATATACGTCCACAATACGTAACTAATCTGGCTAAAATTTTAACAGTTTCCAGGTCTCTATCTTGAATATCCTTAGAGTTATTTGTAGATTTGTCAACAAAATGGTCAATTTCACTCGCAAACAGCGCCCCACGGCGGTGAAGATAGGTTTCGGTTTTGGCAGGAAGTCTGCTCCATGCCTGATGACCTTGAGTCTTTTTTTATTATTTATTAATTAACCATGCGCGATATTGAAATATTTGCGCCTATTCCAGAGGAAACAAACAAAACAACAAACAAATTAAAACTTAGATTTAAATATTTACATGTATTAATCGACAGAGTGCATAAAATTTATATAGACAAAGTGGCTGATGTAAGAGAGTTAAATCATTTAGATCAGGGAACAATCGATGTCTCATTTCTGCAAAGTTCGGACAGTCGTAGATAAGGTGAAGAGCAGTTTGTTCAGTTTCTCCGCAGGAACAATTTTATGTTTCTGATGTTTATGTAAGTATTTCTGGAATTTTCCGTATGATGTGACAAATTGATTGGAACTGTGTAGTAATTCCGTTTGGAAACATAGTGCGAATTGTATAATTAGCATTATATATAGACCTATACAAATGATTCATAATAATATCTTTTCTTCGCCAAAAATTGTTGTAAGTATTTTTCTTGGTAAACTGTTTTTTTTTTTCAGTTCATATTTTATTGATTTTTAGTTGAGATAGTTTTTTATGAAAGGTGTATGCGAAAGGAGGTGTGAACATTCGAATGATACGGTTCCATGTACCACTGAGATATTATGTTGTAGTCAATGAAGTTTCTGTAAAGAACATATAGAAATATATGGATACCATATTTCGCTAACATAAGTGGCTTTCGATCGTATGAGTGATTTATAAATTGTACTTCTCTTATAGTCAAACCTTCAATATTTTTTACAAATTGAGAAAAGAATGTTGCTTATTTTGTTACATTAAGCTACAATATCCTCTATGTGACTTGAAAATTTGATTTTGTTTTTGTTTCTTTTGTTATCGGAAAAAGAGACTCCGAGTATCTTGATTTGATCGGTAATTTTGAGGCTTACTCCTTTGTGTTCTATTGTTAAATGAGGCTGATTATGAAAATATTTTAAAGTTGTTTGTCGGTTAATATAGTTCAGTTTCATTGCACCAATTGTCTATCACATGAAGAACTGTTAGGATCAGACATACTATAGCCACGTTTTAAAAGTTAAAAGAGAAAACGAAAAATATAACGTGGTGAGTTTCTTTTTATTGAACATACAAGCTTTCAAGCAAAACGCTTCAGGTAATCCAAGAAAATGTGCGGAGAGATATATATACCCAATAAAGGAAGATTTGAATATTTTTACAATAGAATAAAGTATGTATTAACATATCTAAAAATGAGTGAGAAATTTGTATAGAACGGAATAAAACAAAGTTAAGCTAAAAGGTAAAATATATAGAAATCAATTTTAAAATAAGTTTAAAATAAATAAAATATATACATAAATCAGGAATACACTTGAGGTTAAAATTCCTTATGCGGGATCCATGCTATTACAAAAAGCTATGTACTGCGGGGGTAGTTCAATTTTTCTATTAAGACTCGGAATTTTATTGGAAACTAAAGCCTCCAGGACCAGTCGTTGATATTTTCCGCGTATGTTACTGTAAACACATTGGGTGTCTGTGAAATCAAATGTATGCTGTGTTTCTGCCATGTGCTGATAAATCTGGGAACGGCTGTCTTTGTTCATGATGTTTCTATTGTGTTCTTTAGTCCTGATTTCACTGGTTCTGCCGGTTTCACCAACATAATGTAGATAGCAATTTGAGCATTTAATTTTGTACACTGCGTTAGAGGCGGATAGTAGGTCCTGCTTTTTAGAACTTTTTGTGATGGGATGCCGGAGTTTGAGTTCGACGGAAGGTGAGTTACTAAAATACGTGCGGACACCGCATTTTCGCAAGAAACGGGCAATATCGACGTTGGTCTCGGAATACGGAAGAACGCAAGTCGATTTGTAAACGGTTGGGATTGCATATGTACGTTGTTGGTACGTATGGCGCCGGATAAAATCTATGGGATAACCGAAAGACGAAAGGTTACGATAAATGTTATTTCTCTCGACCGTCCTAAAGATTTCTAGAGAACAATGAGTGGAGATCCTTTTTGTTAGTGTTTTGATAGTTGTGATCTTATGAGATGCAGGTGCATGAGAACCGTAATGGATATACGTGGGGTTGAATTCTGGTTTGTAGTATACCGTGGTTTCTATGCTGCTGCCGGTATTGATGACCAGCACATCCAGAAACGGGATGACACCATTCTTGTCCTGGTTTTGGGTGAACTTTAGGCATTCGTGATATGTGTTGAGGGCATCTGTGATGAGGGAGTTATTAGCGTTGGGATACATGCAAAATATGTCATCGACATATCTTACCCATAATTTAATTCCTAGGTCATCACGGTTCGTGATCCAGGAGTCAAGGCCAGACATTACGAGTTCAGCTGCTATGTTTGATAAAGGGCTACCCATGGGGGAACCTCTCTTCTGTAGGTAGTAATGACCATAAATTTCAAGGGTGTTCATATTCAAGCATATTTGGAATAGGTCTGTGATGGTGCAACTGTGGGTATGGGGGAGATCGGAGGATGCCAGGAGTTTGCTAAGTTCTCTGATGATGAGGTCGTGGGGGAGACACAAAAGAGGGATTTTACATCATATGTGCAGATGGAGTAGTTTTCTGAGTTATCTATTTCTTTTAATTTGTGGATAAAGTCGCTTGAGTCTTGAATAGAATGGGAGTTATATGTCTTGATCAACGGTTTTAGGACGTCTGAAAGGTATCTAGCCAGGTGTGCTGCAGGGGAAAGATGATATGCAACAATTGGTCTAAGAGGGATGTCCGGTTTGTGTACCTTCGGGAGGCCATAAATATAAGGGGTGTTGGAGAGATTTGAAGTATAGCTTTGAAATTGTGCGGAGGTGATTTGGTTGGTTCTTTTCAGGCGACTTAGTGATGACTTGTAGGCCTTTTGGATGTTGCTGACTTGGGCAGGTGAAGCACCCTCGAAAGTATCCAAATCGCCTAGGATGTCCAGCATTTTGCTCTTATATGCTTCCAATTTGAGAATCACGACCTGTGAACCTTTATCTGATCTGGTGACCACTATGTCTTTCTGATCTCTGAGGGATTTCAAGGCTTTGAATTCATTCTTAGAGGGTTTGTGGCTAGGATTTGAGTGGCCGGAGGCGTATAGTTTGTTGGTGATTGTGGTGCGGATATGGTATTTGTCAAAATTACTTTGGTTCTGTAGAGAAGACTCAACACAGCTGATGATGCGTAAGGGGTCTTGCTTAGTGGGTAGTCTATACTTGAGTCCTTTGGTTAAGAGGGAAATGTGATCTTCCGAGAGGTTGATATTGGCAAGGTTTAGTATGACATCTTTCTGGATGTTATGGCAAGGGTAGTAAGAGGGAAATTGGTATTTCTGTGTCCAGAATTCCAGAATTCAAATTTCTTTCGATGTCGGTTTTCAATAGACTGATCGAGCTGGTGAACGCGGGTGGTAATGCCGGAAATTAGGGACGTAAGTTCTTCAAATGGAAGTCTGGTGGCTAGGAGTGAGAGTAGTTTCCCTCTTACAACCCCTGCCATAACATCCATCTGAGACGATATCTAAATCTCCCAAATTATACCCCAGGATATATTTTAAGGATAGAAACAGGAAGAACATCTCTCGCAGTGATAGCAAAAAAATTATCGTTAAAATTCTGGCTAAGAATGTTAAAAATTGACACTACGAGATTACCTTCAATCTGTTTGGCTCACTTGTGGGATGTTTATACCTCTAGAAGAAAAAATATTGGATTTACAAAGAGTCTAACAAATACACTAAATAACGCCGGTTTCTCATGGCTTATTGCAGTGTCGGGCAACCGGTGTGCCGTGGCACACTGGTGTGCCGCGAACATTTTTGTAGGTATTTAGAACTTTTGGTTAAATTTAAAAATAATGTTTCAAAAATATTTTTTATAATTTTTATTCAATTTTAATAATTTTTTTCAAAATTTTTCATATAAAAAATGAAATTAAAAAAAAAGCAAATTTCATTTTATGATTTGATATGCTCTCAAAAACAATCGCAATGCTCGCATTGATTATGTTAATTTAATATTGAAAATTAATAAAATGTGATATATATGTTTAAATTTTTACTAGTATTTATTGTTGTATTTTAATTACCTACACGAGGAAATTTATAGTGAGAACCACAGGTGCGCCGCGAAAAAAAGAAATTAAGCTTAGTGCGCCGCAACTCGAAAAAGGTTGCCCGACACTGGCTTATTGGATGCTCGGATCACAATATATGCAAAGTTATATTCCTTTGATTATTAGGACAATGTCAGATTAATCGATACACAGGAGGAATGTTTGATGTTTGAGTAAGGCGGACAAGGAGGCTGTTGAGGATGACGTTCCAAAGTAACGGTACTCCTCCCTGTGGACATTATTTGTTTGGTTGTTTTGATACAAAAAATCCAGCGTATTCAAATAAGACTTTACGGTCTTTAAAGTATGAGTCTTTTATTTGATCAAATGGAGTATTTAATTGATCAAAATATTTTTTGTATATAACAGCTGAGAATATTTAAAATTATATTTTTCATCATTATCTCTTCAGCAATTCAGAGTTATTTAAATTAGTTATACAAAATTTCCCAATACATAGTACCATATACTTATATATAATACTTGTACCATATACAAAATATATAACAAGACTTAGAACAAAACACTATAAAGGAATGACAATACATACAGATGGCACAAGAACCTATAGGACATGCAACAACTGTCCTGGTGTGGAACTAACATATACCCAGATATTATCATGCCCAGCAATGGCCGCAGCCTTGCAGAAAATTGACATGGACCCAGAGCAGCAGCTTTACACACCCAAGATAGTGGACATTGCTGCTGCTGTGATAGAGATGCATGGAGACACCTGAAGCTCTTCATTCGACACGACAACAACTACAACAACCATATAAAAGATTTTTGTTCTATTATACAAAGTTAGGAGAAGATTGTTTTGCAGAGAAATGCGAAGAAATATGTTTTCCGAGATGGAGGTTTGCTTTCATGGACCTCTATCTATCCTTAGATACTACTCTGATCAAAAGGTTTCGACACTTTGCTTGTACCAGCGCTTGTACCACTCGAAAACTCGTCTTCGGCTCATGACGGCATCCCCGTAAGCTGTTTGCAACATCCAAAAAATTTCGGCACACTTGAATCCATTTTTCACACAGATCTTGATGCAAATTCGTTGATCCTCCATTTAGGTGACTAACGAAATCGAAGCACGGGCAAAATGGCTTCACTTCGAACAGCCGCTGCCCGCGCTGTTGTGGCGCGTGATTTTTGCAAATTGGCAGGTCTCCAAGCTAAGGGCGACGCTTGCGTTTGCCACAAACCGGGAGAAAATATATTGAGTTTTCAGGATTTAATGAGCAAAGTGTCGAAACTTTTTGATCAGAGTAGTATATTTCAGTTAAAGGGTGGCAGTTTCTGGAGCTGGGGAAATCCTACAACAAGTCATACAGCCGGGACTCTCCTCTCCTTGTTGCCCATCTCTCACCAGTAAATCCTTCGTGAACATGCCCGGTTTGCTTATTTCAGCAAATAATATCATTTTCCAAAGATTTTCATTCATTACTATAGAGTCTAGTAAAATTTGAGTAGACTGGATACTCTGGTATCTCTCAACGTCAGACTATAGGTGGCGGTTGTCTTATCTCCGACACCAGCTGGCAGTTCCCAACCCTCGACACGTAAGTACCGTTGTGCCCATTCCTACAATTTTATACAACACTGTATACATTTAAGAATTTATATTTATTTATATACATAATTATATTTATCCTGAAGATAAAGCTTTCCTGGCCTGCATTCATATTTCTGTGAAAAATAGACACTTCGGCCAGTTAGAGTTTTTTTTATTTTATCAACGTTTCGACAAAAATCTTTTGTCTTCGTCAGGAGAAATAAATAAAAATTAAGCATTTGGCAAGGCGTTAAAAATTGTTCTGAACAAATGCTTTATTATCATTAGTTTCTCCTGACGAAGACAGATTTTTGTCGAAACGTTAAGAAATTAAAAAAACTCTAACTGGCCGAAGTATATATTTTTCACAGAAATATTATATGTGTATAAAACCTCTAGCGGTCCCCCCTGGACCCATGAAATATTCGACCAAATTTTGGTTTGTTTCCAAGGTGACTAACATGGCAACGGCACCCATTTTATAATGCTGTGATAGAGATGCATGGAGACATCTGAGACTCCTCATTGGACACGAAAACAACAACATTATATATGTAATATATATCACATATATTTACTTTCCACTATATAAATATTTCTCTCTCATTTAGAGGCGACAGAGAAGTATAGTTAGCTTCTTTGCTAGTTAGTTCGCATGAAAGCTGGCATTTAAAATTAAACTAATTGTGAGAAAATATTTTGTAGTTTTTAAAATATAGATAGATATAGTGAAAGAGAGAAAATAAACTAGATAATCAAGCAAGGATGTTTGTTGCGACTGGAGACAACAGGGTTTTCGAATTTGTTAAAGCTGGTGTAGAGAGTGACTATAAATTACTAATCCAAATTTGATAGTTCACGGAAAACGTTGACATACAGAGCAAAACTATATTTGGCACATGGTAAAACAGAAAAGCTATATATTTATGATGAATAATAGTGAAAAGTAATTAGAAATATATTTAGATGCTTAAATCTTATTGGAGACGCCGGTTATGTAAATTTCAATTTTTGCTTATTCAGACAGAAGATTTACATATTTGTAAATATAATTGTGTATATAAGGATGTGAAAGTTTAATAAGGTGTGTCAGTAACAATCGGGTGTTATTGAATCATTAGTGTCATCAGGGTAGCCTTTCTGGTATTGTGGGCACTTTTGAGGAAGCATATAGGCTTCAATTCGGTTGGAGACAAGAAGAAGTCCGGCAAGAAGATACAGCCAAGCTCTGCCATAACTATTTATATAAAACCAGACATATCCAGGATGCGGCAAGCTTTCCGAGCTTTGTAAGTGAGGCAGTGATCGCATCCGAAACACTTATTGTATAGATAACAAAAGCCTTAGACTTATTTGATTTTATTCTATACACTGGCAGACATACATAACAGGGAGAGAAAGAACAGTAGCCACGTGTAGAAACTTTATTGCCTTGAAAGACGTAACGACCAGCCACTTCTAGAGTAAGGTTAGATGATTCATTTTTGTCTCTTGAAGGAAAAATTCAACTTTTAACTTGTTTACAGTTTATAGAAATCCCCAAAAATAAATCAAACCTTCACGTTTAAAAATAGAAAGGCCTAACAAATTGATCGGCAAACTTTTGAGTCGGAAGAGTCAAAAATTACAATTTAAAAAATTTTAAAGTTTATGAAGAGCCACAAAAATGTTTTCTTGCCAACAATAAATAGTACTCGCATAAATAATATTTACATATGGAACTATATAAAGAGCAGCAGCTTCACATTCAAAGAGCCGCATGTGACTGGCGAGCCGCAGGCGAGACCTCTGGTATAGCAGAATGTATCTATGAGTTTGCAAAATATTTGGGCCATTATATAAACTTATTTTAAAAAAGGGGAAGATGTTCAACAAAGATGCATAGAACGCCTTATTTGCCACATGTTCTGTATTACGATTTATATATTGTAACGTAGAAAATCAGGAAAGTCAAACTTCAGGATGACACAGCAATTTATTTAAGGTACAAACAAAAATCAACATTTATAAGATACAAGTTAAGCAATGAGGGAAAAATTTCCTGAGTTGAATATATAAATAGGAAAAATAGCACAAATGTGATATTGTACTGGGATAAGGTGCATAATTATGAAAAAAGGCATCTCCTTATCGTGCAACTGAAAGTTGCTGATGGCTTGCGCCATCTATCGGAATAAACACCAACTCTTCTCGTTGATTTTTAATTATTCCAGAATTGGCCAAATACCCATTCTTGATTAATCAAGAAAAGCTAAACACGGACGCGTTTCGGGCTGTTGGCCCTCATCAGCGTGGTGCAAGCTGTACCTCAACGACCAAAAAATTGGTCATTAAGGCATCCTGAAAAATCATGAAACGGGTAATTATTCTGGAATAATTAAAAATCAACGAGAATAGTTTATATTTATTCCGATAGATGGCGCAAGCCATCAGCAACTTTCAGTTGCACGATAAGGAGATGCCCTTTTTCATATATATATATATATAAATTAATAATATTTGAGTCTTGAATCTACTATAATATTGTACCATACCTTATAGTATCTTTATGTCCGTTAAAATATTGTAGAAAAGTATTTATTATTTTATTAACAGAGTATCATTTTTATGTTTATATTTTGCTATTCTGTAAACTTCCCTCATTCCTTATCTTTTTTTTTTTTATCCTTCATAGTTTGTTTTTGCCTTAAATAAATTGATCTGTAATCCTGAAGTTTGTCTTTCCTAATTTTCCACGTGGAAATATTTTGATAAGTATATTTTATTGTGCCTCCGGGAGGGAAGGACTCCACGTGGCTCCACTTTAATGCACCAGCCGATAAGATCAGCAGATGGCAGAAGATACCCTCTACGTATCAACTCTCGATAATTGAAAAAAATCATAAGTAAAACATAGACAGGTATAAACATAATTCCTAATGAAATATATCAAAATAAAAGCCATAAATTGAATGGAGATCAAAATCACACAATGAATGTAACAAGACTAACTATTAAAATATAAAAAGGCATATCCTGACCACGAGTACATGAGCTTTTTAGATGACAGAGTTCCATCTAGAGGAACAGAAATCAACTAAACGTTGTTTTAGCCTGTTCCTTGATATTTAGCCAACCCATTTTCTTGATAAAGCCAGAAAACTAGGTATGTAAAACATCTTGGTAGCAGTGTTGTTATTACCATTAGCTTAGCGTATCACTATTGCAATAAATATTGTAGCGTAGAAAATCAAGTCTTTTTATATCTGGAGATGTGAAAGTATTTATTGATGACGTCAGCACGACAAATCGATAATTATAAACAACTCAACAAAACTATCTACAGCTAGGGAATCTTAAGCAAGCAAGCAAAGAAATATTTTGATCATTATTTTACATAAACAGATTAATATATATTTATATAATCTGTTGAATATTTTCATTGATTAATTAAATTAAATAATAAATTATTTCTTCGCCACAATATTGTTATTTCAATATCACATAGTTTACTTGTTACATTTTGATTCGCATTTCTAATTCCACTCTGTGGCCTACATTTAAATGTTCTCGAGAATAATGATAGTTATTAAAGAAGCTTTTGTTGTTTTTAATAGTCCAACAGTTTATTTTTATCATACAAATTATTTTGTAAATTCATATTAATATTGTTTGAGTCAAAAGGCGATCCATTAATTAAGATTATATAAAAGGGCGTACCTGGATCTGTAAAGAAAAAAAAAACAATTTTTTTCTCAAAATATTTCGAGAGATTGCTACCTCTTTATCAATTTATTGCACAGTGAATTTAATATATTATTATTATTATTATTAAATTTTTTAATGTATTATTATCAATAATTGTTTTTGACCAATGAAAAATTTGTTTTCATATGATCTGCAATAATTTGTAAATTAAATTCACTGTGCAATAAATTGATAAAGAGGGAGCAATCTCTCGAAATATTTTGAGAAAAAAATTGTGTTTTTTTTTTCTTTACAGATCCAGGTACGCCCTTTTATATAATCTTATTAAAATGTTGTGATAATTGTTAGATTTGTGCCTACGATTAAGACACCCAATTAAACACTATCTTGAGAACCATCAATCTAAATGTGAGGCTGGTAAAAATAGAGCTTTGTGGCTTCAATAGTTTCCATCATCATGAATAAATGAATCTCTACAAACTCGCTTGACATATTAGACAAGATAGATATTACCACGCCAAACACATTAAATTCAAAAAATATTTTCAGATAATTTTCAATGGTTTACACGATTCGGAGTCTTCTACCGAGTATTGAAACACTTCACCATTTTGTACATCGCAGGGGCCACGCCAATCTTTTGTCGCCATTTCTATTTATACCTCTGAACGAGTGCTTTAAAAGCGAGGACAAGAATGAGGCAGCAAACAACATGACTTGTATAAAACATACACAAGAGGCTTTGTTTCTGGGCAAATTATTTGTACGGAAAGTATTGGCGACGTAGGCGCTGTTGCACACTTCTATGATAGTAGAGCAAGCAATGACTGATAGTCAGAACCCAATTCCTGTTTGTCTTAAAGGTGTTTAGACCCATATTTGGTATAGGTAATGTAGTGATTGATAGCAATCGCTAATAGCTATAGCGAATATAATTATATTAGAGCTCTGCGGTATTTTCAACTATACTAAATAAATATTTTATTCTATAAAATAATCCCTTGAATCAATATTAAGTAAAATTAATCATTCCTCCAGTGAAAAGTGTCTTTTCAAAACATTTTTATTCTCTAGCTTTCGGGCACGGACGCCTTTCTCTTTGTTTTCTCCCGAGGTTTTCTCCTGTAGAAAGGTGTCCGTGACCGAAAGCTAGAGAATAATAAAAATGTTTTGAAAATACACTTTTCCCTGGAGGAATGATTAATTTTACTCAAATATTTTATTGTTTATTTTCTGTCTTTGAGTAACAAGCCACTGACAGCACTTAATTTCACTCTAACAAAAAATCAAAAGGTGAAGAATGAAGAGTATAACTTGACAAACTTTATTCTATATACAGTTATCAGCGTCATGCGTTCTGTCACCGTTTGCTTTTGGTGGCGTATTCGTAGCGAGCCAATAGGAGAGCGCCATTCAGGTGTCACCGTTTGCTGCGCCACCACGTGGCGCGACGGTGACCTTGAGTGACGTAATGACAGGGTAGGAACAAGAAATCACTTGCTATCATTATCATATCATTTTATGTATATATCAGATTTAAAATATATTCATACAAAAATCTAAATAATACAATTTTCAAATATCGTTGTGAAAATTTACATTCTTATTTTTGTATTTTAAAAACGCACAAAGATTGAAGCGGGACGTTTGAAAAGAGTGCCATCCACGACGCCAATTTATAATTGTAAAGAATAGTATTTTAATAAAACATTTAATCGGGTAAAACCCGTGCGTTGCCCGGGTCATTCTGCTAGTAAGAATACAGTATATTGAGGAGACTATAATTAGGGCAGTTTTCTATTGTTCTAAATGCTGTTAAACCCTACTGTGATAGCAGTGATGAAGATTCTGATATTCTGGGCCAATTTCTGTTTGTTTAAATGTTTTTAAACCCATATTTGGTATAGGTAATGTAATGGTTGATAGTCAGAGCAGTTTTCTATTGTTCTAAATGCTGTTAGACCCTACTGTGATAGCAGTGATGTAGATTCTGATATCCGGGCAATTTCTGTTTGCTTAATTGTTATTAGACCTATATTTGGTATAGGTGACGTAGTGGTTGATAGTCAGGTCAGTTTTCTATTGTTCTAAATGTTGTTAGACCCTACTGTGATAGCAGTGATGTAGATTCTGATATTCAGGGCCAATTTCTGTTTACTTAAATGTTTTTAGACCCATCTTTGGTATAGGTAATGTTAAGATTGATAGTCAGGGCAGTTTTCTATTGTTCTAAATGCTTTAGACCCTACTGTGATAGCAGTGATGTAGATTCTGATATTCTGGGCCAATTTCTGTTTGCTTAAATGTTTTTAGACCCATTTTTGGTATAGGTAATGTTAAGATTGATAGTCAGGGCAGTTTTCTATTGTTCTAAATGCTGTTAGATCCTACTGTGATAGCATTGATGTAGATTCTGATATTCTGGTCCAATATCTGTTTACATAAAATAAAAGGATTCAAAAAAAAAGCGCGAATGTTTCTTTTATACAAATACAAACTTCTACTGTCCTTACTGCGATGAAAAAATATATTGGGAGGGCTTGGCTCATCAGTGGTGAACCCTCCCAGCGGTTTCGCCAATTTAATCCACCAGACCGCTTCTCAGAGCTCTAATACTGTATTGGATCATTCTGCTTTTATATGCTACACTGAAGGATGGAATCTTAGAAATGGTTTTCAAGTAAACTATGGACATAAGCTTATAGGACAGTAGCATTACATTTAAATATTTGCATCGAGCAATGCTCTTCAGCAAACTATAAAGACAAGGCCAGTTAGGCATAAATTAACACAAAGCAATAACGCGCCATCTATACACATAAAATAAAAGGATTCAAAAAAGCGCGAATGTTTCTTTTATACAAATACAAACTTATACTGTCCTTACTGCGATGAAAAAATAAAAGCAGAATGATCCAATACAGTATTAGAGCTCTGAGAAGCGGTCTGGTGGATTAAATTGGCGAAACCGCTGGGAGGGTTCACCACTGATGAGCCAAGCCCTCCCAATATATTTTTTCATCGCAGTAAGGACAGTAGAAGTTTGTATTTGTATAAAAGAAACATTCGCGCTTTTTTGAATCCTTTTATTTTATGTGTATAGATGGCGCGTTATTGCTTTGTGTTAATTTCTGTTTGTTTAAATGTTTTTAGAACCATAATTGGTATAGGTAATGTAGTGGTTGATAGTCAGGGCAGTTTTCAATTGTTCTAAATGTTGTTAGACCCTACTGTGATAGCAGTTATGTAGATTCCGATATTCTAGGCCAATTTCTGTTTGCTTAAATGTTTTTAGACCCATATTTGGTATAGGTGACGTAATGGTTGATAGTCAGGGCAGTTTTCTATTGTTCTAAATGCTGTTAGACCCTACTGTGATAGCAGTGATGTAGATTATGAACTTCTGGGCCAATTTCTGTTTGCTTAAATGTTTTTAGACCAATCTTTGATAATAAATGATACAGTAGTTGATAGTCAAGGATACTTCCTCTCGGTCTAAATCTTGTTTGACCCGCCTGTGGTAGCAGATGATGAGGTGGCTCCAGTTAACTGCGGCAATCCTGCTGATGACTATAGCGGCAGCTCGGCGACCCAAGCTGGTGCTACTTGACTCCAAGTCATGTCCCCGTTACTCCCTCGATGCTCTCTATCACGAGGAATACTGGCCGCAGACTCTGGAAGCCTTGGACGGTAAGTGGGGTTGCTTCCTATTTTTATATTGATATATGAAAAAGGAAGAATAAAATTCAAGAATTTCTCTTAATTTTGGATTTTCAAGTTTTCAAGCAAATATTCTACTCTTCAACGGTAAAATACTTCTATGTACAACATCAAGATGATCTTTATACAAATAGAAATGAAAAGATGTGTTATTGGTATGTACTCTCGTGGGCGTGCATCAGACTGTTTAGAGCTAAAATAATAGATATTATATTGGGATGAAATATATAAACACAAACAATTATTAATTATTAGATATTTTTTTTCAACTATTTTTGTATAAAAATTTTCTTAATATTGTACATACTTGTGTCGAAGTATTTGCCGTTGAAGAGCAGAAATTTTACTCGAAAGCTTGCGAAACCAAAATTAAAAGAAACTCTTTACCTGAATTTTATTTTAACTTTTTCAAAAATGTAAAGGTAAATACTGTTCAAATATTAATATATACTCAGCGATCTCTCTCCAGCCATAAAACAATTTTGAAACAGTCAATATCGTAATTATACATATGCACAGCTACATCTACAAATAAAGTTTTATTATAAAATAAATGAAGCTTCCAAGTTTAAGTTTCTTGTGCTACTTTTTCATTTTCAAGCTTTCGGACTTGTCAGTCCTTCAACAGGATTATCACGTTAACAACTTAATAATAAATATAATTTTTATATACACATTATTATATACATATTTTAAATACTTATTATATTTTGAGAGAAAAAATATATTACATTATTTCAGTTTGAAAAACATATTTTTTTTGAAAATATACGTGCGTGGTGGATGATACATGTTGGTTGAATGATATCTCGAGTATAACGTTTTATATTTGCCCTGCAAGAGGTACCCTTGACATTTCAGTTTACGCCTTTCACCAATGTCTTAAATACTAATAAATATAAATATGTATAACATGTATAAATATGTATAACAATTAAAAAACACAGGAAGATTTTAGAGGTGAACCTAGTCTTATAAATTAATGAAGTGATCTATCGAGTATTTCGGAAGAGATTTGTTCTGAATCTCTTTCAACACCGCGGCTCTATTTTATTATTTAAACTTCCAGGTAGAGTTGATCCTTAGAAAGGCACTTATTAGTGAGCATTTCAACAACAACAAAAACAACAAAAAGCCTTTATTTAGGGCCTCTCGCCCTATACAGGATTCGCCAGTTCACAAGGGATGGGGAGAACACTGTGTGGCCTTTTTCCGGGATATAGTCTTGTGGAATCCAAATATCGCAATCGCTATATACCTATTTTTTGATATTTCATTAATTAGTGCCGGAAATGAAGGACAAAGTTGCCCCGTTTTATCATTTAGTTTTCGTCTTTCCTCAGACAGAGCAGCACAGTCAAATAAGTAGTGCAATATCTCCGTTGTTATTCCTGATCCACAGAAAGTGCATTTCAGGTCTTCACGCCTCAATAAAATCAGATGGTGTTCTCTGAAAAAAATTGAAAGGGTTCTAAATTGTGCGATTAATCTGATGACAGGAAAAGGGAGTTCACTTAAGAAATATTCTTCGGTGGTAAACGTTGTATATATATCTCTATAGTGGGAATATAACTTTGATTGGGTTATTCTTGTTAAGTCATTTTGTATTGTTTGCTCTATCGCAGTTCTTAATATTCCTGGGATAGCATTCCTTAGTGAATCAGGATCATTACAATAAGTAAGCCACGAGGATCCGTTATTATTGAGTAAATTGCTTAATTGTTTTATAAACCCGATGGGCGCACCTGTAGCACAGGATATTTGCCTCATTCTATTTAAACATATTCGAGGCAATCTATTTGTATCCATACTCAGCACCCTCAGCCAATATTTCAAGGTCAATTTCAGAGCTGTTATTATTAATGAGACGCGGCCTGTTTCTGGTAGTGAGCATTTCTCAAAATTCCTTAGAGATAAAATAGAAAAAAAAAGACTCATACTACTTTCACAAATTTTAATTTAAGAATAAAATACCAGTCACACATGAGAGCAACTTATTGAGAAGAGGATGTTTCTTTCATGAGACGATTAGACGATTAGAAGAGAAAGAAAATGGTTAATAGGAAAAAATAGAGAGAAGCGAAAATGATAGAAATTTAAAAAATGACAATAAGGCTATATCAATTGATTTAAATCTCCTGGACATAAATTTAATATTTTATTTTGTTATTTTCCTGATGTATAGCCAATGTGTGTGTTGTGTGTGACTGTGTTTTGGTATGAGATATTTATGTTTTACTTGGTAATTTACCTTATATATTTGTGAATATGAAGCTTTCCTCTTGATTATATTGATTAGACAAAGGCGGGGATGTAAGGCTCAGTAGGTTTGTTTGATGCAGTGCCATATCTTGGTGGGATATGATCACCAAGGCCTGGTCCAATGTTGGGTTTGTGGTCCGGTCCAGGAAGGTTGTTAAGTTCTGGGTCTCATCAGGCCGGTTGTAGGAGGGGTTGGAGCTGTAGAAAGACATTTTTCAATCGCCAGGTCAAGATCTAAACAGGACGAAGTGTAAACGATAACTGGTACGTTGTATTTAACACATTGCCGCGAAAACGGTGGTCAATGGTCAAATACAATTAATATCCGTCATCTCTGTGGTTCCGTTTCTCTTTAATAAGCCTAAAAATTATAAAATAAAAAATAATTTAAAAATCAAAATAATTTTAACGTTCACATGTACCATCAGGGTTATCCCGGGTTCTTAAGGAAGTGGTTTCCTCGTTGAGAGTCTCCACGTAACTTGGCCTGACCTGACTTTGAGAAGATACCATTTCACCTAAGTTCCCGGGCTTATATTCTATGATCCATCAACAGACTTTTACTGCTTCTACGAAGGGGCGAGAAGTTACAAAAATGACGCTATCAGATGCTTCAAGAGGAGGTTATCAGTTTTCGCGTAGAAATTTATTAATAACGGGGGTTATCAGTCTTACAGTTTACAGAATTGTGTGACAGAATATTTGACTGCCACAAATCTGGTCTATCAGATGCTGGTAACCCCTCACACCGTAAAAGACTCTCTTTCCTATACACTCCACTCACACCGTAAAAAGCCTTCCAACCTAGGTACTTCGCTCACACCGTACAAAAACTCCTTCACCTATACACACCACTCACACTGTAAAAAACACTCTTACCTATGCATTTCGCTCACACCGTACAAAAACCTTTCCACCTATGCGCTCCACTCAAACCGTAAAAAAGACCTCCTACCTATGCACACCACTCACACCGTAAAAGACCTACAATCTATGAATTCCAGTCACACCGTACAAAAGACCTACAACCTATGCACTCCACTCTCACCATAAAATACCCTCCTACCTATGCACTCCACTCCCACCGTACAAAAGACCTAAAACCTATGCACTCTACTCCCACCGTACAAAAGACCTACAACCTATGCACTCCACTCCCACCGCACAAAAGACCTACAACCTATGCACTCCACTCCCACCGTACAAAAGACCTACAACCTATGCACTCCACTCCCACCGCACAAAAGCCCTCCAACCTATGAATTCCGGTCACACCGTACAAAAGACCCTCCTACCTATGCACTCCACTCTCACCGTACAAAAGACCTACAACCTATGCACTCTACTCCCACCGTACAAAGACCTACAACCTATGCACTCCACTCCCACCGCACAAAAGCCCTCCAACCTATGAATTACAGTCACACCGTACAAAAGCCCTCCACCTATGCACTCCGCTCACACCGTAAAAGACCTCCTACCTATGAATTCCAGTCACACCGTAAAAGACCTCCTACCTATGAATTCCAGTCACACCGTACAAAAGACCAACAACCTATGAATTCCAGTCACACAGTTGCGTGTGGACTTTCTAAAGCAACACATGTCGACCGTAAGATGATCCCCAATGATCCAAATCAATCAATGACAGAAGTGGGACGCTGACCCGCTTCTGTGACGCAGGGCTGTCGGACTTGGCCGGGGAAGTTGCAGACCACATGCTGGACGACTTCCAGTCCTTGTTCGTCCGGATCCACGAGATGTCCAACAAGTAGGTCCATAGACATGCTCAACCTGCTCTATCCCATTACACTCCTATAGAGTAAGTCATGTAAACAAGAAATGAATCATCATATATTCATTAGTTTATCGATTACAAAAAATAAATCCAGGTCAAAGATATATTACCCAACATGACTATCGATTGATGACACCAACTAATTTACGATCGCCGCTGAGAAGTTTTACCTCGCAGCCACCGCGCCGATCATCGGGAAGAGAGAACGGCACGAGTAATTTCAACTCTTCCGAAGAGACTCCTCAAGAAAACACCAAAGATGTTCTTCATTTTGTTCTAATATATAATCAGTGGCATTTTGAAGTGAGTAAACATGAAAGTATATGTGTGTTGTATTTTTGATTATTCTTGCATATTTTCCCTCATTCTTCACTCTCAAAATATTTTGATACTTACCAAATTAACGTAAACATTTGAAGTGAAAGATATAGAAAAGTATCTTGTTTTAGAGAATTTACAAGTAATAAATGATATATAAATAAATACATCGTTAATATATTATAATATAAGTTGTTCTATATAAACTCTACAAGGCGACAGTCACGTTCGGAGGAGATTAATAGAATCGCCGAATGTCATGGTCCAATTTGGATGAGGAAAGCGAAGGCTAAAACGCGGCTGATTCCACACTCGCGTTTTCAGTGATACGCTTAACTATGTACGATGGATTCTGTGGCCACTGGACATGCGTCGGACTTGGAGGCTGTTGGGTTCTGCGCTGCCTGGAGTATAGAAGCTCCATTTATGTTTCCTTTCAGTGTTGAATCTGTATAAGACCGGTGGTCTTATCAAATCTATGTATATGTGTGTATTATACTTAATATTAAAAGTTTATAACGTTCGTTATTAGAGGCAGATAGAACAAAGATACATATGAGAACTTTAATAGCGATTAATTATGAATTTGTCTTCCTCGTCAAAAAATTTCAGAAAGTTGGTGGTCCTACAACGGGGGAAGGAAGACCTCAGGAAGATGTGTCACGGCATTATACCGACTTCTTCTGAGGAAATCAAAAGCAAAACTTGAATTTCAGTTATAGATTATGGTTCTAGGGAGAAGAGAACCTAACAATGTTTATCCTGCAACATTCAGTTACACGATAAGGAGATGCCTTTTTCTTAATTTACGAACCTTATCCCAGTACAATGTCACATTTGTACTATTTTTGTTCACAATGTTCACCCTGTTTGTTTTCTTTATGATTTCCTTTATTTATTTCAACACACAAAACGCGATATCCCGGCTAGGGATAATTGCGTTGATTTACATTTTTTTAAAAACAGAAACAGTTATAAACATATTATACAAGAAAAAGTAATCGATAATAAAAAGAGAAATAATAATATATATTAGGAACCTGAACCTTTCAGGTTTGAAAGATAATCACAAATATATTTACAAAAATAGTTAAATCTATGATAATTCTCTCTGCTATTTACAAATTCATATAGATGTACAACATTTTTTCCTTTCATTAGGTGGTAACATTGTCAATGGATTTAAATCTTCCGGATATCAATCAAACAAATGCTACAGGTTTCCGAAGATGAATTTCTTTATCTTTATTAAACGTAATCTCAAGCTTCCGGGAATCTCTTCCCTTCTACAGAGTCGTTTTCTATTTGAGATATTTAATAAATATATAAAAAAAAAACAAAAATGGCATATCCACGCTCACATGAACAATTTAAATAACAGAGCGCCATTTAGTGTAAAAAAAAATCAACGATTCAGAGATTACGGATTCCCCGGCAAGGCCCAAATTTGCCCCAGTCCTCCAAACCCAACATGAAACATGTGTTAAAACAAGAACATTAAGCCTCCAGAAAAGAGTTTCTTTTAAAAATATTTTTTACTTAAAAATCTCTCAAGCTTTCGGGCAAGAAAGCCCTTCTACGGGAGAAAATATTTTACATCATTAAAACGCCAATAAAATCAGATTTAAAATTAAATAAAGTGCTTTGGTTGTTTACAATTGTTTCAATGCAAGAATCAACGTGGGCTTCTGTTGCGCGTGTTTTCGAGTTTTTCTATTCCAAGGCGATATCCCCAGAGGGTTATGGGGTGGGTTCAGGGAATATTATGCTATAAATTTTCGGAATGTCTATTCTTCTGTTAATGCTATTGTGCTTTCTGGATATGATGGATTCTATGATAAGTCTCTGTAGTCTATGGGGATGTTGGAGTAATGGGTCTTTGGTTCTGATAGGGAGAAGGAATAGCCTGTTTCTCTTATATGTTGCTATACTAAAGATCTACTGTCTTGATTATCGACGTTTATGTGTTCTGATACTCTTATATTCAAATGTCTGCCAGTTTCGCCGACATATTTGGTTTTGCATTCGTTGAATTCTATGAAGTATATGGCCTTCTTAATATTAGAAGGTTAATCAATGGTATTGTTCTTTGTTATGGGGTTTCTTAGTAACGAATTTAAATTAGCGAGTTGCTGAAAAAGATTTTGATTCCAAATTTCTTCATATGACGAGCTATAGAAACAGATACTGGTGAATAGGGAATACTGCTAATAGATTTATAGATTGGGGAATTCCGAATTTCAGAGGGGCTATAGAAATGCTTTGAATAAATGATATAGGATATTGATAAGCCTTTAAATTTCTTATAATATTCTGAATTTCTTCTGTTTTAAAGGTTTGAAGTGAGAAATAGCTATGTATACGTTTAGTTAAGGTCTTTACGGTATTGATTTTATGGCTGAGAGGAAGTAGGAGGAAAAACGGATATAGTCGGGGTTGAAGGATGGCTTATAATAAACAGTTGTTTGGAATTGATTCTGTATGCGAATAATTTTTATATCTAGGAAAGGCAGGCTATTTTTTGTTTCTTTTTCAAATTTCTGTTTATTATAAGCCCTCTTTTAACCCCGACTACATCCCCGAATATAAACGAAATATCGACAATTAAGACAGCAGATCTATAGTATACCATCATATAAGAGAAACAGGCCATTCCTTCTCTCTACAGAACCAAAGACGCATTACTCCAACATCCCCAATAGACTACAGAGACTTATCATAGAATCCATCATATCCAGAAAGCACAATAGTATTAACAGAAGAATAGACATTCCGGAAATTTATAGCATAATATTCCTTAAATCCACCCCATAACCTCAAGTGAGGATATCGCCTTGGAATAGAAAAACTCGAAAGCATGCGCAACAGAAGCCCGCGTTGATTCTGCATTGAAACAAATGTAAAAAACCAAATCACTTTATTTAATTTTAAATCTTATTTAATCGGCGTTTTAATAATGTAAAATATTTTCCCCCGTAGAAGGGCTTTCTTGCCCGAATGTTTGAGATATTTGAAAATAAAAAAATTAAATAAACTTTTTGTAAGAGAATCAGAGGCTGTATCTCAGAAAGGTATTGTTTAATTAACAATAATATTATATTAAGATGACAAGGAACAAAGAGAGTCGACCAAAAAGCAAGCGTAGGGGCAGACACAAAGCAAAACTGAAACTTATACAGGTACGGCCGGTCGTGGCGCCAGGTCACGTGATGTCTGGGGGAAGCTGGCGTTGCTATGGCAACAGCCGATGTGCGAGTCAATCTCCAACACTCCCACCTAACGAGCACTTTCTTGTTTCAAACAGTCCAAGTTGGCTTCTTAGTCTTCTATACCTTTCTGGAGGTAGAGCTTTCGTAAATATGTCTGCAGCTTGATCATTGGAGCAGACATAAAGAAGGTCAATAGCATGTTTTTGAAAATGATCTCTGATAAAGTGATACGAAATATCAATATGTTTAGTTATTTTGTGATATTCTGGGTTGTGAACAAGTCTTATGCAGCTTTGATTGTCGCAAAAAATTGTTGTAGGCTTTACTTGTTCTTGATGTAGCTCGTGTAGAAGTTGTCTCAGCTAAATTGCTTCTTTCGTTGCTTTGGAAGCCGCAATATATTCAGATTCTGTTGTTGACAGAGACACACAATTCTGTTTTTGACTGCACCAAGAAATAGGTCCATTATTCAACATGAACACATATCCGGTGGTTGATTTTCTTGTGTCTAGGTCTCCAGCAAAATCAGCATCGGAAAAACCTATCAGAGATGTAGTGCAGGAACTCCCACCAAAGCAAATACCGATGTTTTTCGTAGCTTTTAAGTATCCAAATATTTTCTTTACTGCGGTCCAATGTGAAGGTCCTGGGTTGTTCATAAATTGGCTAACCCTGCTGACTGCGTAGGCAATATCAGGTCTAGTTCCAGTCATGAGGTACATTAAACTACCAATTGTCTGTCTGTATGGAATCTTGTTCATTTCTTCAATTTCCTGATTATCCTTTGGGCACATCTCTTTTGTTAGTTTTGAGTAAGGATCAGAAGATACAGATTTCACATCTAATTGAATCATTTCCATATCAAGTAATGCACAAAGTGATAAGATTGTTCTAATTGAATCGAATTTTACTACTGGAGAAAACGTTTCACCATAATCAAGTCCTGATTTTTGTGAATAACCTTTCGCAACTAGTCTAGCCTTAAACATTTTATTTGATCCATCGGCATTTTGCTTTATTTTGTTTACCCACTTGCATGCAATAGCTTTTCTGTCTGATGGTAGTGTCCCATAAGTCCATGTTTGATTTTTTATCAAGGAATTGAATTCATCGTCCATAGCTAGTTTCCACTTTTTTGAGTTTTATCCTACAATTGCATCTTCATAGTTCAATTGTTCTTGGTCATGGACATAACAAGCATATGAAATAGCTCTTGTACAGTTGGTTGATGATTGTTCCTTTTCTCTGATTCTATTCCTGAGAGGGTATCGACATGATTCTTCTGGTTTGGAACTGGTATTTGTGCTATCAACACTTTCTTCACTATATATAGTTACCTGCTCTTGTTGGTTATCCTGAATATTTTCTGATGTATTAGCTTCAGTCTCTGCTTATGATAATTTTTCTAGCAATAGGATCCCACATTCTATAATTTTTGTTAGTTTCAGTATATCCAACAAAAAAAATGTACGAATACTCTTTTTGTCTAATTTCTTTCTGTTATCTTTTGGTATATGCACATAAGCGTTACATCCAAAAGTTTTCAAATGTAAGATGGAGGGTTTTCTCTTGTACCATATTTCATAAGGTGTAGAATTTCCCAATACTTTAGTAGTACATCTAATTAAGAGATAGACTGCTGTGTTTACGGCTTCAGCCCACAGTTCAAGCGGCATTTTTCTTCCATGTAACAAGCATCAAGATGATTCAACTATTGTTCTGTTATCTCTTTCAGAAATTCCATTCTGTTCTGGGGTATATGGAGGAGTGAGTTCATGAACAATTCCTAGAGATTTTAGATAATCAGAAAAATTCTTATTTAAGAATTCTGTGCCATTATCTGTTCTGAATCTTTTTATTTTATTTCCAGTTTCAGTCCTAACTCTTTTTACAAATTCTTTAAATTTCTCAAGTGCATCTGATTTATGCCTAATGAAGTAGGCCACTCTAAATCTTGAAAAATCATCCTTGAATGATACAAAATATAATGATCCACCTGGTGATCTTTTACTCATTGGTCCACAAACATCTGAATAGATTAGCTCTCCTGGATAGGTCGAATTTGGACTTGTTGACGCGTGAAAAACTTTTCTATTTTGTTTTCCATAGATGCATGCTTCACATAGTAAAGAATCAGACTTTTCTCTAATTATAATGTTTTCTTCAAAAACATTATTTTCAAACATTTGGGTTAATTTTATAGGATTTACATGACCCATTCTTTGATGCCATATATCTAGACTCAACTGAGCAACATGAGTTTGTGAAGATTGCTTTGCTTTAATAAAAATTCTATAAAGATTTGAATTGTTCTTTATTCCAGTAACTAGCACTTTCGAATTTTTTGTCAATTCTATCTGATTTCCTTTACAAATGAGCGTCAAACCATGTTTTGTTGCAGTAGATATTGAAAAAAGATTGGTCTCCAATTCAGGTATATAGAGAACATCCAAAAGAGTTGCATTAATTTCCTGACTATCAACATAAGAGAGAATATCAATATTTCCCTTACCTTTTGCATAGATCTTCTTTCCATCTCCAAGGCACACAGGATGAACACCTTCTGGTATTTCTTCGAACGTAGAGAACCATTCTCTTCTGAAAGTCATGTGATCCGTTGCTCCAGAATCTGCAATCCAGGAATCCTTTGTTTCAGCGAGAAGGGCACTTGTCTCAGCTGAAAAAGCACAGCTATCATCTCTGGCTGAAGAACTTGGCTGTTGTCCTTTTTGTTCTTCCTTTCTTTTATAGAATTCTTTCCACCAATGTCCTTTCTTCTTGCAATATCCACAGTGTGTGTTCTTCTTTTTATCTTTAATGGATTGTTGATGCTGCTGTTGTTTGTTTGGAAGCTGTTGAATTTCTGTTGAACTTTGAAAAAGTCATCAAGGCATTATCTGGTTTAAAATTTCCTGAAGAATCCCAATGATCCTGTAAGCTTTCTTCTTTCAGTAATCTTGCCGTCAAGTTTTCTAGAGTCTTTTCTTCTGATGAAACTGAATCCCACGCTGTTATGAAATTCTTGTATTTATCAGGCAAGCTGCAAATTATCTTTGTAATTAGGGCAACATCAGAGATTGGCTCACCTAGATCTTTCATTTGTTGTGCCTGAGTTTCAACTTTGGAAATATGAGAAGCAATGTTATCATTTAGATTCATTTTATATTCGAAAAATCTTTGTTGCAGCAAATATTTGTTTGTTTCAGATTTCAGTTCATATATTGTTGATAATTTCTTCCACATTTCTGCTGAAGTCTGGCAATTAACAATCTGTTGAAGATATTTAAACTCTAGAGCATTAGTGATCAGCATTTTGGATTTTGCATCTTTCTTTTACCATTCAGAGAATTTTGCAATATCCTCTATTTCAGGTTTTACTTCAGAGCCATCAGTTATACTGAGAAGATCTTTTGCTTCTAGAATAATATTCATTTGAAATTTCCATAGATGAAAATTATCGCCGTTGAATTTTTGAATTTGTGGAAGTTCAGTTGTCATCTTGAGCAAGCAAACGAATTTCAGCTTAGATAAACAAAAATATTTGATACCAACCAAGCTCTGCTGCCATGTAAGAGAATCAGAGGCTGGATCTCAGAAAAGCATTGTTTAATTAACAATAATATTATATTAAGATGACAAGGAACAAAGAGAGTCAAACAAAAAGCAAGCGTAGGGGCAGACACAAAGCAAAACTGAAACTTTACAGGTACGGCCGGTCGTGGCGCCAGGTCACGTGATGTCTGGGGGAAGCTGGCGTTGCTATGGCAACAGCCGATGTGCGAGTCACTCTCCAACACTTTTCCCTGGAGGCTTAATGTTCTTGTTTTAATATTTATTCAAGGGATTATTTTATCGAATTATGAAACATGTGTCTAAGACATGCGTTGTTTGTTAAACGGATTGGTAGATCATACCTTTCTTAGAGTTTGGTCTCCATGGACTGTTCTTCGAGTTCTCAAATGTACTGGCGTGAAGTGAACACGATTCAAATAATATTCTTAGATTCAATTTATAACAAACACTAATTCTACTCTATAATTTCACAGAATGTTGTGGCCATACTCTGAAAATCATCATCAATGTCATCATCGATGATGCTAAGTCATCATTTTATTTATAAATAGCACCACCATCCTCCCGGGCCATGTACTGGAAGACATTGCAGGTGTGCATCCCGAAACAGACCCTACCTGCATCCACTGTTCAGAAGAGCCACAGACAGTCGATCATCTTCTCTTCAGCTGTCCAGCATTCCTGAGACATAGGATGCAAACAACTATCCTGCTTGGACTGACCCACCTCAATCCTAGATCTATGGCTAGGCTTTTAGACTCAACCTCAGCATGGAAATTTCTGGTTAACTGGTTCAACTCAGCAATCAAACAGGACGCGAGTAAAAGCGCTCAATACTAGTCCATACTAGTGAGCTGGACTCCCCGTGTTGTTGGCGTTCTGCGCTCCCTGGGTTAGAAATATCTCTCTCTTATAGTTTGTTTATACACATCTCGGTTGTATTGAGCGATATGACAAATTTTGGAAATACTTTTATTGTTAAAATATTTTTTTTTCAATGTATTACCAGTTCTTCTTCTACCTCGTATTTAAAAACTATGAACAAAGCAGATCTGTATTTATGTTCATATCATTATTATATTTATTAAAGTTTCAACTAATTTTAATGTTATCGTGAAGATAGAGGCTGCCTGGCCGGCATTCATATTTCTTGAAAAAAGACACCTCGGCCAGTATAAATCTTTTTATTACCTCGACGTTTCGACAAAAAGCTTTTGTCCTCGTCAGGAGCAAACAAAAATTAAAACATATAGCAAGGCGTTAAAAATTATTCTAAGGCTCTAAGGGCGTTCTCACGCGATATTAGAAATTTTGTACAACATCCAAAGCACGAGTCAAAAAATAAATATTTAACTCACAAAGACTACGATCTTTGAAATAAAATTATGATATACATATTTATATATATTAAGAAATTATAAACAAAAATAAATAGAAAAAATAATAATAACATTTAAAAGATTTCACAATAGTATATATTAATCGATATCTATTATGTACAATTTATACTTACCCTTTATAACTACTTTTTTGAATTAAAAACAAATTGTATTGTAGCGGAATATCTTCATATACATTTAAAGTTCTTTTCCTCATTTCCCGTGATACCCACCCCTCTAAAAATAATATTTCTTTTTTAAATTTTATATTCCTATGAAATATATCAATATCATTCCAATCTGGCCTATGTCCTGAATATAATGCATGTTCCCCAATTTTGCTTAACGCCCTTCTCCCCATTAAACCCTGTTGGTGTTCTTTAATCCTAGTCTCTAAATTACGGCCTGTTTCTCCTACGTAAATTTTGTCACATTGTGTGCATTTAATTCCATAAATTACATTACTTGGTTTCAATGTGCCTATGTTATCCTTCATTATTCTATTTCTAGTTAAAAATTCCCTTTTTGTCCCCGTACCAAATATTATATTTAAATTTTCTCAAAATTCTAGATATTTCGTTATCTATATCTCTCAAATATGGAATAATTATATTATTGCAATCATCTTTATTCCTATTTGAATTTGGCCTATCTATTTCATATCTTCTAATCCATTTGTTTGTGAAACCAACTGGATAATCAGATTGTTCTAGTTCTGCTCGAATTTTCATTATCTCTTTTTTATAAATATCTCGGTCTGTGCATACTTGTTTGGCTCTTTGTACAAGAGATTTTATCACCTGTCTTTTATGTATCATAGGATTATTGTAATTAAAATTTAGATGTATACCACAGTCTGTTGGCTTTCTGAAAACGCTGGTTAAAATTGAACCATCTTCTTTGCGAGTTAGTCCTACATCTAAGAATGATTAAAATCCCTCCTTTTCTGTTTCAACCGTGAATTCTATTCCTCTTTCGAAATTATTCAACATGACCATGATTTCATTAAGATTTTCTTTGCGGATCACTGCAAAAACATCATCTATATATCGGCCCCAGATTCTTATTCCCTCAATCAAGATTGCATTTTTATCTACTGATGTCATTACGATGTCAGCAATGATCATGCTTGTAGGGCAACCCATAGCAGTGCCGTCTTTTTGCTTGTAAAATTTATTCCCATATCTGAAGTAAATATTATCTAAACATAACCTAAAGCCTTCTATCATTTCGTTGATTTCTAATCCCTTGTTTTCGCAATCTTGTCTCTATCTTCACGATAATTAAGACCAATTTTGGTCCCGAGGTATTCAAGATGGCAAGGCAACTAGAGAAGACTATGATCAAGTTTGCAAGGACAAAACATTCTTTATATTTTAATCACCGTATCAAAGATATCAATATCATTCCCCCGAGCCTGAATGTAAAAGCGCTGGTTAGAACTTCCTTTGGAAGACAGATTGCTAGAAGAGCAAGTCTTCAGTTCGTCAAGGCACGCATCCAAGAATCTCACAGAATGGTACATATACAGCGGCAATTTTTGGCGAGTCAGCGAAGTGCTATTTCAGAATTATTAGATGAAAATTACATGAAAAGTCTTGAAGAGAGTATACAGAGAGGGATAAAGAAAATAGAAGAACGGCTAATGATCACAATGAGGAACAAACTGGACAGATGAGCTCCTAGAATCAAGAAGGTCGATCCTAGAAGAGTATGCAACATCTCAGGGAAGGATTTAACTGAAGAGCAGCTGAGGCTTCTTGATAAAGGGTCAAACTATAGACCTATGCCTCTCAAAACTGATTACATTAGATTAATTTCTAACATTGAAAATAGGATTAGGAATTTGAATGAAAATGATAGAATTAATATTAGAAACAAAATTTCAAATGTTATATCAAGGACAACAAAAAACCAAAATAAATTTGAGTTAGAGAAGACAAAACGCTCCGAATGGGAGGCTATAAAGAAATTAAAAAATGATGACGACATAGTTATAACTAGAGCAGATAAAGGAGGCAAGACAGTCGTGATGAAGAGAGAAGATTACAATGATAAGATAAAGAGCCTTCTCAACGATAATAATACATATGAAGAAATTCGCGAAGACCCTACTAAAAAGATAAAACTCAAAATATCAAAATTCATCAAAAACATGAAGTCTAAGGACATTGATAAAAGAAAAATGAAGCTAGAAGATGTTGCCGCACCTCTCTTCAAAGGACTACCAAAGATCCATAAAGAAGGAGTTCCCCTACGGCCCATTGTGTCAGGATTCAAGGCCCCCACCAGACGTTTAGCGGACTGGCTTAAAAAACAGGTACCGAGTACAAGTAAAATTTCCGGGTTAGAGATTAGAAATAGGAAAGAGCTTTTAGATATCGCTGAAAATTTGAAGTTAAATGACCATGAAATAATGGTATCCTTTGATGTCAAATCACTTTTCACCAATATCAATAGAACTCTAGCTCTAAAAGAAATAAGGGAATATTTTGAGATGAAGAGACAAGATTGCGAAAACAAGGGATTAGAAATCAACGAAATGATAGAAGGCTTTAGGTTATGTTTAGATAATATTTACTTCAGATATGGGAATAAATTTTACAAGCAAAAAGATGGCACTGCTATGGGTTGCCCTACAAGCATGATCATTGCTGACATCGTAATGGCATCAGTAGATAAAAATGCAATCTTGATTGAGGGAATAAGAATCTGGGGCCGATATATAGATGATGTTTTTGCAGTGATCCGCAAAGAAAATCTTAATGAAATCATGGTCATGTTGAATAATTTAGAAAGAGGAATAGAATTCACGGTTGAAACAGAAAAGGAGGGATTTTAATCATTCTTAGATGTAGGACTAACTCGCAAAGAAGATGGTTCAATTTTAACCAGCGTTTTCAGAAAGCCAACAGACTGTGGTATACATCTAAATTTTAATTCCAATAATCCTATGATACATAAAAGACAGGTGATAAAATCTCTTGTACAAAGAGCCAAACAAGTATGCACAGACCGATATATTTATAAAAAAGAGATAATGAAAATTCGAGCAGAACTAGAACAATCTGATTATCCAGTTGGTTTCACAAACAAATGGATTAGAAGATATGAAATAGATAGGCCAAATTCAAATAGGAATAAAGATGATTGCAATAATATAATTATTCCATATTTGAGAGATATAGATAACGAAATATCTAGAATTTTGAGAAAATTTAAATATAATATTTGGTACGGGGACAAAAAGGGAATTTTTAACTAGAAATAGAATAATGAAGGATAACATAGGCACATTGAAACCAAGTAATGTAATTTATGGAATTAAATGCACACAATGTGACAAAATTTACGTAGGAGAAACAGGCCGTAATTTAGAGACTAGGATTAAAGAACACCAACAGGGTTTAATGGGGAGAAGGGCGTTAAGCAAAATTGGGGAACATGCATTATATTCAGGACATAGGCCAGATTGGAATGATATTGAGATATTTCATAGGAATATAAAATTTAAAAAAGAAAGATTATTTTTAGAGGGGTGGGTATCACGGGAAATGGGGAAAAGAACTTTAAATGTATATGAAGATATTCCGCTACAATACAATTTGTTTTTAAATTTAAAAAAGTAGTTATAAAGGGTAAGTATAAATTGTACATAATAGATATCGATTAATATATACTATTGTGAAATCTTTTAAATGTTATTATTATTTTTTATATTTATTTTTGTTTATAATTTCTTAATATATATAAATATGTATATCATAATTTTATTTCAAAGATCGTAGTCTTTGTGAGTTAAATATTTATTTTTTGACTCGTGCTTTGGATGTTGTACAAAATTTCGAATATCGCGTGAGAACGCCCTTAGAGCCTTAGAATAATTTTTAACGCCTTGCTATATGTTTTAATTTTTGTTTGCTCCTGACGAGGACAAAAGCTTTTTGTCGAAACGTCGAGGTAATAAAAAGATTTATACTGGCCGAGGTGTCTTTTTTCAAGAAATAATTAATGTTAGTATTTAATTAATAATATTCGAGTAAAATCTACTGGGACGTTCAGATTTGCATTAAGAACAACATCAAATAGCAAAAAAATTCCCTCTTTTAATAGTCATGTCTTTTAGGATCAAATAATTTAATTTAATAAAAACCTAGAAAGTTCAAAAATATTTTTTTTAAGGAAAAAATAAAAAGGGGGGGGGGGTATTTTACACTGAAGCACTGAACAAAGAAAATATATCAATTGGATTATAGACCTGAATTATAAGGTAGTATGAATAAATTAAATTAAAATATTTGTGTGTGATTCTTTGGCTTTAGTGCCGATAGACTAAGGCGAAAGATCGAAATACTCTAGTTGGTTAATAAATTGTCAGTACATTCACATCAAAACATTTATCTCTAGGGTTAAATATGAAGTGAATTAAAACTAAAAGTGAGATTGGGAGAAAGAATAAAGAAAATTTGAAAAATGTTTGTTGTTGTTGTTGTTGTGGGAGAAGGTATGTGGGACAGAGTGTGTGTATGCCCTTATGCGCCTGTGTGTATTGTCCATTATATTCTTTGTGATCAAAGAAAAAGTATCAATTGGATTGTAGACCTGTATTACAAGGCAGTATGAATAAAGCCAATTAAAATATTTGTGTGCGACTCTTTGGTTTTAGTGAATATAGACTAAGACGAAAGATCGAAATTTTGTAATTGGTTGATAAAAGATTGTGCTTAGAAAATTAAAATCAACATATTTTAATTGGATTAATCCATACTACCTTACAATTCAAATATATAATCCAATTGATACCTTTTCTATAATCACAAATACTGTAATGGACAATAAAAACACATGCGCATAAGGGCATACACACACTCTATCTCCCACATACCTCCTACCACAACAACAACAACAAACAATTTTTAAATTTTCTTTATTCTTTCTCCCAATCTCACTTTTAGTTTTAATTCATTTCATACTTAACCCTGTGAATAAGTATTTTGATATGTATTTTCTATAACAAATTAATTACCATCTTCTATCAACCAATTAAAGTATTTCGATATTTGACCTTAATCTATCGACACTAACGCCAAAGAGTCACACACAAATATTTTAATTTAATTTATTCATACTACCTTATAATTCAGGTCTATAATCCAATTGATATATTTTCTTTGTTCAGTGCTTAAGTTTAAAATATCCCCCCCCCCCTTTTTTTCCTTAAAAAAAATCTGAACTTTCTAGGTTTTTATTAAATTAAATTATTTGATCCTAAAAGACATGACTATTAAAAGAGGGAAATAACTTTATTGCCTCAGCGAATTGTCTTTTATTAATAATTATACCGAAGGGATTATATTAACAACAAATAAAATTCCTTAATCAATCAACCCAATGTTGTAGTTGTTTATAGATAGATCTAAAGGTAATTGATGAAAAACTGAAATTTGGATAAAATTGTTATTATTGGTTTTGTTCGATCGTCCAATGTAGTAATATTATAATAGACTTGATAATTAGATGGGTTTTTAAATGTACTCATAATTTAAATTTAGAAAAAAAAAGAGACATATTAATAGGTTTTTATTATAAATATACACCTTGTTAATATTTGTTGATTATAATTCGAACTGCTTGAAACTTGTCATTGGACATATATACTAATGTTTAAGAGTACACATGAAGTATTCACACATAATTACTCCTTTTAAGAAAAGCCCTTAATTGTGATTGCAATGAGGAGGAGTCACAAACACCGGAATGTATACACACACTTAATCTTTAGAAAATACACATAAACACACACACAAACTAATACACATACAACACACACATATAAGAACTAACATACACACAGTGTCATAATTCCAACCACACAGAACAAAAGCAAAATTTATAAATTTTAAAATCTTTTTCAACTCTTTCTTCTATTTTAATCCAAATATTCATTGGTCGAAGAGATTGGTAGGTGAGTAAACTAGCAGGGATGAAACTCCCGCCCGGGTTTAGTTTTGACAAGTCCCGGCCCGGTACCAATCTCTTTCCATCCTGGTCGAACCATTATGGTTTCCAACAAAACAACACAGGGAATTTGACTCCATCTTGCAATAGGATTTTTATATTATTAAAAGTGTTTTCCACACAAAAAAAAGATAAAATTACACAAAATATTACTTTAAAAAATATTTTTAAAAATTTTTCTTTCTTAATAAATTTAAATTGTTTGATAAAAAGATTACATTGTTTTGTCTTTTCTCTTTTTCCTACTCTAATATCTTCAATTCTTCCTTTTTTTATGTTCTGCTTCAATGACGTCTAACGACCGAAGTAATAAGCGTGAACTTGTTATAGCCCTATATTGTTACATAAAGAATTAAAACCTTTTTTTGATACCCAAATAATAATATTTAATAATTTGTTTTAATCATCATTAATTTACAACTACTTTTCATATAAATTATGTTTAATTCTACGTATTCGTTAAGTAATAGCTTTCTATACTGATATCATACTCTCAATTCGACATTATACTCTTAAATCAACATCGAAATTTTCTATAACTTTCCTTGAAAAATATTATAAAGCCTTTTTTATATATAAATATATATATATAGTGTAAAAACTATACAATAAAAATATAATAGTGATTCTATATTTAAAATTTAAAGAGTAAACTGATAAGAATGATAATTTATATCAAGTAGATTTGATTAGATTAGCAAGCTAAATCTAAATTAATTATAAAAATAAATAGTTGTTTGAATTTATAGTTTAGTTTTGTATTAAATTTATCTGTATTTCTTTGATTATTTAAATTCAAATTATAAAATTTGTAAATTGTTATTAATTAATAGAGAGAGAGAGAAAAAAAAATCCTTTACTTCTTACACATCATCCTTGTATATTTATAATTAATAACAATAAAATTTAACAACGTAACGTCTTTTGCAGTCGGCTTTTACACGTCATTTAGACATACTCTAATTTGTATATAGAATAATAGAAGTGAGAATATATTTAATAGTATAATTTTTAGTAGTTATAGAGAAAAGAGAGAAAGACAGAACCATGCACTTTTATTCAAACTAATAATAAGAAAAGAGAGAAAAAAAATTTTTTGTAAAGAAGGTAGATAAGATTGTTAGTATATATATATATACTATAATTTTATATTTTATCCTTTTTTTATATGATTTTTTTAAATTTTTTATTTTATAATATAAATATATCTAGTTGTATTTAGTAATAAATCTATAATATGAATTAACTTTTGTTATAAGTTTGTTTATTATGTTTTGAAACCCTAATGGTAGACCAGACATATACAAACAAATTTTAAAATGAATTAATTAGTGGAAAGAGAGATCTGCTTGACCGGAGATTTTCAAATAGAAATCAAGCGACATTTCACTCCTGCTCTATTATGTCATAGATCTCTCTTAAACCGGATTTTATGTGTTAATATTAAGTTGCTTCAGTGAAACATTTATATGAACAGATCACAAATACAAGTGTTAAGAAATTCCAACTGTAACCTACCTTGTCCGCGACGCCCTCCTCTGTAAACAGCTATTTCTGGCTGACATCTGTTGCGGGGGGGGGGATACATGTCGTCCCTTCAAGATTAGACTGCTTATTCAGAAATTTTAGAACAATAAGGCAACTAAAGAAGAAAGAAAATAGTTAAGGGAAGAAAGCCAAACTTTATAATCTTTACAGTTAGTTATATTAATATAACTGATTCAACCATTATTTATCTTTCAATATTCCTTTAAAAAGGCAAATTATTGAATGATTAATAAAGCTATTATTTTTGAAAATTCATTTTTATTTAATTTCCATTTTCCTCCCCAGAAATTGGAGATTAAATAAAATGAATTCTATACAATATTACTTTAAAAATCTTGTGAAAAATCTTCAAATTAGTTATATAATTTAAGTTTAATTAACTGTTAAAGATTATAAATTTGTATTAGTTATTATTGAGAGAAATTATAGAAAGTTGATTTAATAAATGGATACTTCCATTTATTATTTTTTAAATATTTTATAATTGATATACTGTTGAAATATTTTACTTGTCTAATACTAAATTTGTTTTTAATAAATTCCATGTTTAAATTTTTAACATCTTCTATGAAATTTTCTAATATATTATTTATTCTATAAAATCTTAGAAACTGACCAAAATATATACCTTTACAGCAATTTAATGATATATTAGAATTTATATTACAGTATTTTATAATGTTGAAATTATAATTACTTTTTTATTATAAATTTTAATAGCATTATTTGTAAGGTTTATATTTAGGTCTAAAAAGTTAACTTTTTGTTTCTATTAATTTTTTCATTGTTCTTAAGTTTCAAGTATTTAGGATATATTGTGGGTTATTAAATATAATAATGTCATCTACAAAACGGAACATTTGCCAATTAACATTATTTTGTAGAAAATATTCTCTTTCGTACCAGAATAGTATTAGATTAGCTAATAAAGGACTTGATGAAGTTCCCATAGGAACGCCTTCTGATTGAATATATATTTTATTTTTAAATTCTATATAGTTAAAATTTAAAAATGTTTCCAGTAGAGTTTTTGCTGTTTTAAGATCTAATTTAATTGTTTTATATCTGTTATGAATAATTTTAATGTAGAAAGTTTTGTCATCAATGAATTCATTAAATAAATTGGTTATTTTATTATTTAGATCTCTTTAATTTATTTTAGAATATAGGTCCTCAAAATCAAATGTGTGTACTGTTTCAATGTTTGTCCAATTGTTCATTAAATAGTTAATGATTTTTTTATTTGAGTCGATAAATTTTTATAATTATATTTATTAGTTAATTTATTTATAATAAATTGTAGTGTTGAAGCTAATTGTATATCAATGTTTTTTTATAACTGAATTTATACCAGATGTGATAGTTCTGAAAGAAATTGGTTTTTTGTGTAGTTTAGGAATTATATAGAACTTTGGTATGTTTGGATTTTTGTAGTAATTATAAATTTTTAGTGAATTTTCCACGTTTTTGATGTCTTTTTTTATTTTGTGGTTGTAGTTCTCGCAAAAGTGTATTTATGATTATTATCTATTTCCTTTTTTAGTATATCGTGGTATAGATTTTTACAAATTATAGATAAGTTATTGGAACATTTATCTATAGGAGTGATAATAAAGTCCTTCTGTAATTTAATTATATTTTCTTTAATAGAAGGAATATCTGAATTAGGTTTTGTGTATTTAAGTGTATTATTATAATAATTTATAATTTCCTTTTTAATATTATGTTTCCATTCCAGAAAAGTAAATTCTGGAATACTGTATTTTATACTAATTTTATTTATGAAAATATCTATATCTTTTAATATAGATTTAATTGTATTATTATAATTGTGTTTAATTTGAGGTATATATTTAAAGGAAAGGTAATTGAGGTATATTTTTAAAGGAAATTGATAATAATCATAAATACACTTTTGCGAGAACTACAGCCACAAAAATCAAAAAAGACATCAAAAACGTTGAAAATTCACTAAAAAATTATAATTACTACAAAAATCCAAACATACCAAAGTTCTATATAATTCCTAAACTACACAAAAAACCAATTTCTTTCAGAACTATCACATCTGGTATAAATTCAGTTATAAAAAACATTGATATACAATTAGCATCAACACTACAATTTATTATAAATAAATTAACTAATAAATATAATTATAAATTTATCGACTCAAATAAAAAAATCATTAACTATTTAATGAACAATTGGACAAACATTGAAACAGTACACACATTTGATTTTGAGGACCTATATTCTAAAATAAATTTAAGAGATCTAAATAATAAAATAACCAATTTATTTAATGAATTCATTAATGACAAAACTTTCTACATTAAAATTATTCATAACAGATATAAAACAATTAAATTAGATCTTAAAACAGCAAAAACTCTACTGGAAACATTTTTAAATTTTAACTATATAGAATTTAAAAATAAAATATATATTCAATCAGAAGGTGTTCCTATGGGAACTTCATCAAGTCCTTTATTAGCTAATCTAATACTATTCTGGTACGAAAGAGAATACTTTCTACAAAATAATGTTAATTGGCAAATGTTCCGTTTTGTAGATGACTTTATTATATTTAATAACCCACAGTTTAAAAACTTAATACCTGAAATATATCCTAAATACTTGAAACTTAAGAACAATGAAAAAATTAATAGAAACAAAAAAGTTAACTTTTTAGACCTAAATATAAACCTTACAAATAATGCTATTAAAATTTATAATAAAAAAGTAATTATAATTTCAACATTATAAAATACTGTAATATAAATTCTAATATATCATTAAATTGCTGTAAAGGTATATATTTTGGTCAGTTTCTAAGATTTTATAGAATAAATAATAAATTAGAAAATTTCATAGAAGATGTTGTTAGGAAACCAATTCTTTCCCAGTCTTCAAATGAGCAGAGTAAACTCAAACACCACTAAGAAAATCAACACTTTTAATTTTCTTTCATCACTAACTATGACTAACTAATTTACATCATTAAAACCAAATATATACATGTAAAGTCGTCCGGTCATCTGGTCAAATATAAATATATAAATCTATGACAAAACAACTTATAAAATCCTAACAATGCCCCCCCATTTTAAAGTTGTTTTCATACCCTCATCGGAGGCCTAGAGTGGCCAAGATCCCGGTCAGTTTAATTCTTCCAATTCGTCGTGATGTTCTCCCATCGGCCGTGGTATTCTCCCATCGGTCGTGGTATACTCCCATCGGCTGTGGTATTCTCCCATCGGCCATGGTATTCTCCCATCGGTCGTGATGTTCTCCCATCGGCTGTGGTATTCTCCCATCGGCCATGGTATTCTCCCATCGGTCGTGATGTTCTCCCATCGGCCGTGGTATTCTCCCATCGGTCGTGGTATTCTCCCATCGGCTATAGGAATAACCTTCTTCAAACATCTATAGCTATCTCCAACCAGCTATAGGAATAACCTTCTTCAAACATCTATAGCCATCTCCAACCAGCTATAGGCATAACCTTCTTCAACCATCTATAGCCATCTCCAACCAGCTGTAGGCATAACCTTCATCAACCATCTACAGCTATCTCCAACCAGCTATAGGAATAACCTTCTTCAAACATCTATAGCTATCTCCAACCAGCTGTAGGCATAACCTTCATCAACCATCTACAGCTATCTACAACCATCTACAGCTATCTACAACCAGCTGTAGGCATAACCTTCATCAACCATCTACAGCTATCTACAACCATCTACAGCTATCTACAACCAGCTGTAGGCATAACCTTCTTCAAACATCTATAGCTATCTCCAACCAGCTGTAGGCATAACCTTCATCAACCATCTACAGCTATCTCCAACCAGCTATAGGAATAACCTTCTTCAAACATCTATAGCTTTCTCCAACCAGCTGTAGGCATAACCTTCATCAACCATCTACAGCTATTGATTTTTCTAGTTATGCAAATCTGACAAAATTATAACTCAAATATTTTTTTTCTTCTTTAAACTTTCTACTTATTCTTATTCAAACTTCACCTTCACTTCTTCAAACACTACTTCTTCAAACTTTAGCTTCACTTCTTTAGACTTCAGCTTCAGCTACACTTCCTTACTTTCTTAGCTTTAACTTCAGCTTTTTCTTCTTTACCTTCTTAGCTTTAACTTTAGCTTTTTCTTCTTTAAATTCTTAGCTTCAACTTCAGCTTTTTCTTCTTTACTTTCTTAGCTTTAACTTTAGCTTTTTCTTCTTTACCTTCTTAACTTTTCTAGTTATGCAAATCTCACAAAAAATTATAACTCAAAGCTTTTCTTCTTCGTTGCACAAAGTTCAGTCTTTAAATCACTCAAATTTCTTATAATCAAATTCTATTTTCTATCTTAGTTAGCCTAACAAACTTTTCTTCTTTGGCTTTCCCTTCAGCTTTAACTTCAGCTGTTTCTTCTTTAGCTTAACATAAACTTCTAATTTTCTTTCTTCAGCTCTAAATTCTTTCTACGGCGCAGTGGAAGCGTTCTGCTGGGCCCATAACCTGTTAGGAAACCAATTCTTTCCCAGTCTTCAAATGAGCAGAGTAAACTCAAACACCACTAAGAAAATCAACACTTTTAATTTTCTTTCATCACTAACTATGACTAACTAATTTACATCATTAAAACCAAATATATACATGTAAAGTCGTCCGGTCATCTGGTCAAATATAAATATATAAATCTATGACAAAACAACTTATAAAATCCTAACAGATGTTAAAAATTTAAACATGGAATTTATTAAAAACAAATTTAGTATTAGACAAGTAAAATATTTCAACAGTATATCAATTGTAAATAGACAAAAGAATTGCTATAAATTATTAAATAAAAACAAACGATAGCAATGCGTCTCTTTATACATAATTTTTTTTTTTTTTTTTTTTTTTTTAATATGCTAGCTTTCGGATCTTATCGATCCTTCAACAGGCCAAGCTGTAAATTGAGAGAAAGAATATATATATAAATGTAAAATATTATTTATATACACCAACGAAGATAGAGAATAAAATATAAAATAAAATAAATATAAACACATTTCACGAGTTCACGTTTTCTCGTGGCCAGGCTGCTGTTGTTTCATCTCTGTCCAAAGCTCAGTTTGTTTTCTTTTATAGTCAATTGGTCCTTTTATTCTAATGGCTGGGCTGTTTTTTGAATGAGTGGTACTGAGATGGTAGTTCTATACGCCTGTTGATACTGTTTAAATCTTGAGAGACGAAGGATTCTATCAATAATCTTTGATATTTGGATTTGATGTTGTGGTAATGACAGGTTGGGTCGGAAAGGTTAAAGGCATGGCCGGTTTTAGAGGTATGCTGAAAGATCAAAGATTTGGGATCTTTGTTTATTATATTTCTGTTGTGCTCGGAAATTCTGTTGTAAATGAAACGGCCAGTCTCACCCACATATTTAGCGTTGCAATCTTGGCAACCTATGGAGTAAATGGCATATGGTTGCTGGTCGGGACGTTTCTTAATATTAGATTTGGTGATGGGGTTCCGGAGTATTTGGCCTATTGAGAGGTGGTTGGTAAAAAAGGTTCTTAAACCAAATTTCTTGAGGGAGAGGGCTATTGATTGATTTTCAAAGGAATAAGGTATAATACAGGTGTTACGGTTTACTACGGGCTGAGTGTGTTTGGAAGGGTTGAAACTATGTCTAAGTATGAAGGGAAGTGGATAGCCACTTGCTGTTAGATTACTGATGATGGTTGTCTTTTCTAATTTTTTGAAGGCTGGGGTGGAGCAGTGTGTATGTATTCTTTTCGTGAGTGTTCTGACGACTGTGAGTTTGTGGCCTATTGGGTTATATGAATCAAAAAGGAGATAGGATGGTTTTATGGATTTTTTGTAATAAACTGTTGTGTGGTATGATTCATCAGTTTTGATAAAAAGAATGTCCAAATATGGCAAAACTTTGTGGGACTCATGTTCTATTGTGAAAGTGAGGCGTGTATGGTAAGAGTTTAGGGTTTCCAACACCAATAGGACGTCATCCTTGTGACATATGCAAAAAATGGAAGTATCCATTTATTAAATCAACTTTCTATAATTTCTCTCAATAATAACTAATACAAATTTATAATCTTTAACAGTTAATTAAACTTATATTATATAACTAATTTGACGATTTTTCACAAGATTTTTAAAGTAATATTGTATAGAATTCATTTTATTTAATCTCCAATTTCTGGGGAGGAAAATGGAAATTAAATAAAAATGAATTTTCAAAAATAATAGCTTTATTAATCATCTAATAATTTGCCTTTTTAAAGGAATATTGAAAGATAAATAATGGTTGAATCAGTTATATTAATATAACTAACTGTAAAGATTATAAAGTTTGGCTTTCTTCCCTTAACTATTTTCTTTCTTCTTTAGTTGCCTTATTGTTCTAAAATTTCTGAATAAGCAGTCTAATCTTGAAGGGACGACATGTATCCCCCCCCCGCAACAGATGTCAGCCAGAAATAGCTGTTTACAGAGGAGGGCGTCGCGGACAAGGTAGGTTACAGTTGGAATTTCTTAACACTTGTATTTGTGATCTGTTCATATAAATGTTTCACTGAAGCAACTTAATATTAACACATAAAATCCGGTTTAAGAGAGATCTATGACATAATAGAGCAGGAGTGAAATGTCGCTTGATTTCTATTTGAAAATCTCCGGTCAAGCAGATCTCTCTTTCCATTAATTAATTCATTTTAAAATTTGTTTGTATATATCTGGTCTACCATTAAGGTTTCAAAACATAATAACCAAACTTATAACAAAGTTAATTCATATTATAGATTTATTACTAAATACAACTAGATATATTTATATTATAGAATAAAAAAAATTAAAAAATCATATAAAAAAAGGATAAAATATAAAATTATAATATATATATATATATATATATAGTGTAGAAACTATATAACAAAATTATAACAGTGATTCTAATTTTAAAACTTAAGGAGCAAACTGATAATAATGATAACTTATATCAGTTAGATTTGATTAGATTAGCAAGCTAAATCTAAATTAATTATAATAATAAATAGTTATTTAATTTTATAGTCCAGTTTTGTATTAAGATTATCTTCACTATTATGATCATTTAAATTCAAATTATAAAATTTGTAAAATGTTATTAATTTGTAGATAGAGAGAGAAAAAAAAATCCTTTACTTCTACTACATCCTCAAGTTAATTATATATTTATAATTAAAAACAATAAAAATTAACAAAGTAACGTCTATTACATCGGCTTTTACACGTCATTCAGACATACTCTAATCCTATATATAGAATAATCGAAGAGAGAATATATATAATAGTTAGAAAAAAGAGAGAAAGACAGAACCATGCACTTTTAATCAAACTAATAAAAAGGAAAAAAAAAAAAAAAGAGTTTTATAAAGAAGGTAGATAAGATTGTTAGTATATATATATATATTTTTTTTATGATTTTATATTTTATCCTTTTTTTTTAAGATTTTTAAAGGTTTTTTTATTTTATAATATGATTATAAATAGTTGTATTTAGTAATATATCTATAATATGAATTAACATTTGTTATAAGTTTGGATATTATGTTTTGAAACCCTAATGGTAGACCAGACATACACAAAAGACTTTAAATTGAAATGAATTGGAATAAGAGATCTGCTGGAACGGGGATCTTCAGATAAAATTCCAGCGACATTTCACCCCTTCTTTATTATGTCATAGATCTCTTTTAAACCGGATTTTATGTGTTAATATTAAGTTGTTTCAGTGAAATATTTAAATGAACATATATAACAGATACAAGTGTTAACAAATTCAAACTGTAAACCTACCTCGGCCGCGGCGTCCTCCATTGTGAATATCTATTTCTGGCTGACACATGTCGCGGGAGGGGAATGTCCCCCCACATTTCAAATTTAGACCATTTATTCAGAATTTTTTTGAACAACAAGAAAATTAAAGAAGAAAGGAAAAATAGTTAAAGGAAGAAAGCTAAATTTCATAATCTTTACAGCTAGTTATATCAAAATAACTGATTTAACACTTATTCATCTTTTAATATTCCTTTAAAAAGGCAAATTATAAGAGTTTAATAAAGCTATTAATTGTGCAAATTCACCTTTATTTAACTTCCATTTTCCTCCCCAGAAATTGGAGATTAAACAAAAATGAACTATATACTTTAACACTTTAAAAATCTTGTGAAAAAATCTTTTGATCAGTTATTTAATCAAAGTTTAATTAACTGTTAAAGATTATAAATTTGTATTAGTTAATATTAAGAGAAATTATAGAAAGTTGATTTCATAAATGGATATTTCCATTTATTTTTTTTTTAATATTTTATAATTGATATACTGTTGAAATATTTTACTTGTTTGATACTAAATTTGTTTTTAATAAATTCCATGTTTAAATTTTTAACATCTTCTATGAAATTATCTAATATATTATTTATTCTATAAAATCTTAGAAACTGACCATAATATATACCTTTACAGCAATTTAATGATATATTAGAATTCATATTACAGTATTTTATAATATTGAAATTATAATTACTCTTTTTATTATAAACTCTAACAGCACTATTTGTAAGGTCTATATTCAAGTCTAAAAAGTTAACTTTTTTGTTTCTATAAATTTCTTCATTGTTCTTAAGTTTCAAGTATTTAGGATATATTTCAGGTATTAATTTTTTAAACAGTGGATTATTAAATATTATTATGTCATCTACATATCGGAATATTTGCCAATTAATATTATTTTGTAGAAAGTATTCTCTTTCGTACCAGAACAATATTAGATTTGCTAATAACGGACTAGAAGAAGTACCCATGGGAACGCCTTCTGATTGAATATATATTTTATTTTTAAATTCTATATAGTTAAAATTTAAAAATGTTTCCAGTAGAGTTTTTGCTGTTTTAAGATCTAATTTAAATGTTTTATATCTGTTATGAATAATTTTAATGTAGAAAGTTTTGTCATTAATGAATTCATTAAATAAATTGGTTATTTTATTATTTAGATCTCTTAAATTTATTTTAGAATATAGGTCCTCAAAGTCAAATGTGTGTACTGTTTCAATGTTTGTCCAATTGTTCATTAAATAATTAATGATTTTTTTATTTGAGTCGATAAATTTATAATTATATTTATTAGTTAATTTATTTATAATAAATTGTAGTGTTGAGGCTAATTGTATATCAATATTTTTTATGACTGAATTTATACCAGATGTGATTGTTCTGAAAGAAATAGGTTTTTTGTGTAGTTTAGGAATTATATAGAACTTTGGTATGTTTGGATTTTTGTGGTTATTATAAATTTTTAGTGAATTTTCAACATTTTTGATGTCTTTTTTGATTTTTGTGCCTGTAGTTCTAGCAAAAGTGTATTTATGATTATTATCAATTTCCTTTTTTAGTATATCGTGGTATAGATTTTTACAAATTAAAGATAAATTATTGGGACATTTATCTATAGGAGTGATAATATAGTCCTTCTGTAAATTAATTATATTTTCTTTAAAAGAAGGAATGTCTGAATTGGGTTTTGTGTATTTAAGTGTATTATTATAATAATTTATAATTTCCTTTTTAATATTATGTTTCCATTCCAGAAAAGTAAATTCTGGAATACTGTATTTTATACTAGTTTTATTTATGAAAATATCTATATCTTTTAATATAGATTTAATTGTATTATTATAATTGTGTTTAATTTGAGGTATATATTTATACCCTTTATTTAAAATTTCTTGATATTCTGGATTTAAAAAAGAAAAGTTGCTAGTTAATATATGACCTGAGAACTTATATTTATCAATATAGTTGTTGCAATTACATTTAATTTTTTTAAAATTTGCCAAATTATTAATAAATTGGTTATAATTGCAAACTAATTTACCTATATTTTTATTGTATCTCCAGATTGTTTTAAAATTTAAATTTTTTATAGGGAAAAGATTATTGATGATTTGGTTATTAAAAATATCATTAAATTTAATATGATTAAATAAATTGTTATTAAATTTAATGATAATATTAATGTTATTAGTAGTTTGTTTAATTTTTCTGTATTTAAAGATGTCGTGTGTGATATCTATTAATCTGTTAGTCAGATTATGAATTTTAATATATTCTATGAGTTTGATAAATTTATTATTATTTAGTTTAAATAATGTTTTAATAAATTTATCGACGAAGTTGTTAGTGTACATTTGTTTTGGGTCCAGTAATTCTTCAAATTCAATGTAACCTAATTTATTTGTAGTTTTACCTCTAGTTTTATTAGGTTTAGTTTTAAATTCATTTTTTTTGTATTTGCAACTGATTTCATAGGTTGAAATTTCTTCTGTTTGTGGTTTGTATGTGTAGTTTAATTCGTCGTTAAGTCCATAAGGGAATAATGTGTTGTGTTTATAAATGTAGTTGTTTTCTAATAAAAGTCGTTGTTTTTTGTTTTGACATATGTCTAGTATTTCTATCTTAAAGTTGTTAAAAGTATGTAATTGATTGTGTTCTTTCATATATATATTACCAATTGATTGTTTAGCGTGGTTTCTATGTAGGTTTATTCGTATATTTAATGGATTACAAGTTTGTCCTATATATGATAGTTGACAAATTTGGCATGTTAATTTATAAATAGTATTCACTAATTTACAACTAATTGTTTGAAAAGTGTCATGGTTCTTAAGAGAGGGACAAGTTTGACAATTTTTTCTTAGGTAATTCTTAGCGAGTTTAAATTAACATAAAAGAGGTGCTAACACTAATATGTTTGTAGTTTTTTTTAGTTTTTTTAGTTTGTTATTCTTATGAATTTTTGAATATATTTTACTTAATTGTTTTTGTGGTGATAAAATTTGTAATAAATTGAATAATTAATCTATAAATATATAGATATTACTGTTTGTTATCTGTTATATTTTTAAGAATAACTAATAAAAAAAACATCTTTAAACTAACTAAACAATGAAAAAAACAAAAGTTCTGAAATTATTTTTTCTAGAATTACTTTTATAATTTAATTTTTAATAATCAAACAATGAAAGATAATTAAAATTTGTATGAAGATTTATTTATATTAGAATATCTAATATAATTTAATTTGTATATTATGTTATATATAAAAAATATATCATAGAGCAAGCTCATATGAATTAATATAGTGTAGAAACTATATAACAAAATTATAACAGTGATTCTAATTTTAAAACTTAAGGAGCAAACTGATAATAATGATAACTTATATCAGTTAGATTTGATTAGATTAGCAAGCTAAATCTAAATTAATTATAATAATAAATAGTTATTTAATTTTATAGTCCAGTTTTGTATTAAGATTATCTTCACTATTATGATCATTTAAATTCAAATTATAAAATTTGTAAAATGTTATTAATTTGTAGATAGAGAGAGAAAAAAAAAATCCTTTACTTCTACTACATCCTCAAGTTAATTATATATTTATAATTAATAACAATAAAAATTAACAAAGTAACGTCTATTACATCGGCTTTTACACGTCATTCAGACATACTCTAATCCTATATATAGAATAATCGAAGAGAGAATATATATAATAGTTAGAAAAAAGAGAGAAAGACAGAACCATGCACTTTTAATCAAACTAATAAAAAGGAAAAAAAAAAAAAAAAGAGTTTTATAAAGAAGGTAGATAAGATTGTTAGTATATATATATATATTTTTTTTTTATGATTTTATATTTTATCCTTTTTTTTTTTTAAGATTTTTAAAGGTTTTTTTATTTTATAATATGATTATAAATAGTTGTATTTAGTAATATATCTATAGTATGAATTAACATTTGTTATAAGTTTGGATATTATGTTTTGAAACCCTAATGGTAGACCAGACATACACAAAAGACTTTAAATTGAAATGAATTGGAATAAGAGATCTGCTGGAACGGGGATCTTCAGATAAAATTCCAGCGACATTTCACCCCTTCTTTATTATGTCATAGATCTCTTTTAAACCGGATTTTATGTGTTAATATTAAGTTGTTTCAGTGAAATATTTAAATGAACATATATAACAGATACAAGTGTTAACAAATTCAAACTGTAAACCTACCTCGGCCGCGGCGTCCTCCATTGTGAATATCTATTTCTGGCTGACACATGTCGCGGGAGGGGAATGTCCCCCCACATTTCAAATTTAGACCATTTATTCAGAATTTTTTTGAACAACAAGAAAATTAAAGAAGAAAGGAAAAATAGTTAAAGGAAGAAAGCTAAATTTCATAATCTTTACAGCTAGTTATATCAAAATAACTGATTTAACACTTATTCATCTTTTAATATTCCTTTAAAAAGGCAAATTATAAGAGTTTAATAAAGCTATTAATTGTGCAAATTCACCTTTATTTAACTTCCATTTTCCTCCCCAGAAATTGGAGATTAAACAAAAATGAACTATATACTTTAACACTTTAAAAATCTTGTGAAAAAATCTTTTAATCAGTTATTTAATCAAAGTTTAATTAACTGTTAAAGATTATAAATTTGTATTAGTTAATATTAAGAGAAATTATAGAAAGTTGATTTCATAAATGGATATTTCCATTTATTTTTTTTTTTAATATTTTATAATTGATATACTGTTGAAATATTTTACTTGTTTGATACTAAATTTGTTTTTAATAAATTCCATGTTTAAATTTTTAACATCTTCTATGAAATTATCTAATATATTATTTATTCTATAAAATCTTAGAAACTGACCATAATATATACCTTTACAGCAATTTAATGATATATTAGAATTCATATTACAGTATTTTATAATATTGAAATTATAATTACTCTTTTTATTATAAACTCTAACAGCACTATTTGTAAGGTCTATATTCAAGTCTAAAAAGTTAACTTTTTTGTTTCTATAAATTTTTTCATTGTTCTTAAGTTTCAAGTATTTAGGATATATTTCAGGTATTAATTTTTTAAACAGTGGATTATTAAATATTATTATGTCATCTACATATCGGAATATTTGCCAATTAATATTATTTTGTAGAAAGTATTCTCCTTCGTACCAGAACAATATTAGATTTGCTAATAACGGACTAGAAGAAGTACCCATGGGAACGCCTTCTGATTGAATATATATTTTATTTTTAAATTCTATATAGTTAAAATTTAAAAATGTTTCCAGTAGAGTTTTTGCTGTTTTAAGATCTAATTTAAATGTTTTATATCTGTTATGAATAATTTTAATGTAGAAAGTTTTGTCATTAATGAATTCATTAAATAAATTGGTTATTTTATTATTTAGATCTCTTAAATTTATTTTAGAATATAGGTCCTCAAAGTCAAATGTGTGTACTGTTTCAATGTTTGTCCAATTGTTCATTAAATAATTAATGATTTTTTTATTTGAGTCGATAAATTTATAATTATATTTATTAGTTAATTTATTTATAATAAATTGTAGTGTTGAGGCTAATTGTATATCAATATTTTTTATGACTGAATTTATACCAGATGTGATTGTTCTGAAAGAAATAGGTTTTTTGTGTAGTTTAGGAATTATATAGAACTTTGGTATGTTTGGATTTTTGTGGTTATTATAAATTTTTAGTGAATTTTCAACATTTTTGATGTCTTTTTTGATTTTTGTGCCTGTAGTTCTAGCAAAAGTGTATTTATGATTATTATCAATTTCCTTTTTTAGTATATCGTGGTATAGATTTTTACAAATTAAAGATAAATTATTGGGACATTTATCTATAGGAGTGATAATATAGTCCTTCTGTAAATTAATTATATTTTCTTTAAAAGAAGGAATGTCTGAATTGGGTTTTGTGTATTTAAGTGTATTATTATAATAATTTATAATTTCCTTTTTAATATTATGTTTCCATTCCAGAAAAGTAAATTCTGGAATACTGTATTTTATACTAGTTTTATTTATGAAAATATCTATATCTTTTAATATAGATTTAATTGTATTATTATAATTGTGTTTAATTTGAGGTATATATTTATACCCTTTATTTAAAATTTCTTGATATTCTGGATTTAAAAAAGAAAAGTTGCTAGTTAATATATGACCTGAGAACTTATATTTATCAATATAGTTGTTGCAATTACATTTAATTTTTTTAAAATTTGCCAAATTATTAATAAATTGGTTATAATTGCAAACTAATTTACCTATATTTTTATTGTATCTCCAGATTGTTTTAAAATTTAAATTTTTTATAGGGAAAAGATTATTGATGATTTGGTTATTAAAAATATCATTAAATTTAATATGATTAAATAAATTGTTATTAAATTTAATGATAATATTAATGTTATTAGTAGTTTGTTTAAATTTTTCTGTATTTAAAGATGTCGTGTGTGATATCTATTAATCTGTTAGTCAGATTATGAATTTTAATATATTCTATGAGTTTGATAAATTTATTATTATTTAGTTTAAATAATGTTTTAATAAATTTATCGACGAAGTTGTTAGTGTACATTTGTTTTGGGTCCAGTAATTCTTCAAATTCAATGTAACCTAATTTATTTGTAGTTTTACCTCTAGTTTTATTAGGTTTAGTTTTAAATTCATTTTTTTTGTATTTGCAACTGATTTCATAGGTTGAAATTTCTTCTGTTTGTGGTTTGTATGTGTAGTTTAATTCGTCGTTAAGTCCATAAGGGAATAATGTGTTGTGTTTATAAATGTAGTTGTTTTCTAATAATAGTCGTTGTTTTTTGTTTTGACATATGTCTAGTATTTCTATCTTAAAGTTGTTAAAAGTATGTAATTGATTGTGTTCTTTCATATATATATTACCAATTGATTTTTTAGCGTGGTTTCTATGTAGGTTTATTCGTATATTTAATGGATTACAAGTTTGTCCTATATATGATAGTTGACAAATTTGGCATGTTAATTTATAAATAGTATTCACTAATTTACAACTAGTTGTTTGAAAAGTGTCATGGTTCTTAAGAGAGGGACAAGTTTGACAATTTTTTCTTAGGCAATTCTTAGCGAGTTTAAATTAACATAAAAGAGGTGCTAACACTAATATGTTTGTAGTTTTTTTTAGTTTTTTTAGTTTGTTATTCTTATGAATTTTTGAATATATTTTACTTAATTGTTTTTGTGGTGATAAAATTTGTAATAAATTGAATAATTAATCTATAAATATATAGATATTACTGTTTGTTATCTGTTATATTTTTAAGAATAACTAATAAAAAAAACATCTTTAAACTAACTAAACAATGAAAAAAACAAAAGTTCTGAAATTATTTTTTCTAGAATTATTTTTATAATTTAATTTTTAATAATCAAACAATGAAAGATAATTAAAATTTGTATGAAGATTTATTTATATTAGAATATCTAATATAATTTAATTTGTATATTATGTTATATATAAAAAATATATCATAGAGCAAGCTCATATGAATTAATATAGTGTAGAAACTATATAACAAAATTATAACAGTGATTCTAATTTTAAAACTTAAGGAGCAAACTGATAATAATGATAACTTATATCAGTTAGATTTGATTAGATTAGCAAGCTAAATCTAAATTAATTATAATAATAAATAGTTATTTAATTTTATAGTCCAGTTTTGTATTAAGATTATCTTCAATATTATGATCATTTAAATTCAAATTATAAAATTTGTAAAATGTTATTAATTTGTAGATAGAGAGAGAAAAAAAAAATCCTTTACTTCTACTACATCCTCAAGTTAATTATATATTTATAATTAATAACAATAAAAATTAACAAAGTAACGTCTATTACATCGGCTTTTACAAGTCATTCAGACATACTCTAATCCTATATATAGAATAATCGAAGAGAGAATATATATAATAGTTAGAAAAAAGAGAGAAAGACAGAACCATGCACTCTTAATCAAACTAATAAAAAGGAAAAAAAAAAAGAGTTTTATAAAGAAGGTAGATAAGATTGTTAGTATATATATATATATATTTTTTATGATTTTATATTTTATCCTTTTTTTTTTTTTAAAGATTTTTAAAGGTTTTTTATTTTATAATATGATTATAAATAGTTGTATTTAGTAATATATCTATAGTATGAATTAACATTTGTTATAAGTTTGGATATTATGTTTTGAAACCCTAATGGTAGACCAGACATACACAAAAGACTTTAAATTGAAATGAATTGGAATAAGAGATCTGCTGGAACGGGGATCTTCAGATAAAATTCCAGCGACATTTCACCCCTTCTTTATTATGTCATAGATCTCTTTTAAACCGGATTTTATGTGTTAATATTAAGTTGTTTCAGTGAAATATTTAAATGAACATATATAACAGATACAAGTGTTAACAAATTCAAACTGTAAACCTACTTCGGCCGCGGCGTCCTCCATTGTGAATATCTATTTCTGGCTGACACATGTCGCGGGAGGGGAATGTCCCCCCACATTTCAAATTTAGACCATTTATTCAGAAAATTTTTGAACAACAAGAAAATTAAAGAAGAAAGGAAAAATAGTTAAAGGAAGAAAGCTAAATTTCATAATCTTTACAGCTAGTTATATCAAAATAACTGATTTAACACTTATTCATCTTTTAATATTCCTTTAAAAAGGCAAATTATAAGAGTTTAATAAAGCTATTAATTGTGCAAATTCACCTTTATTTAACTTCCATTTTCCTCCCCAGAAATTGGAGATTAAACAAAAATGAACTATATACTTTAACACTTTAAAAATCTTGTGAAAAAATCTTTTAATCAGTTATTTAATCAAAGTTTAATTAACTGTTAAAGATTATAAATTTGTATTAGTTAATATTAAGAGAAATTATAGAAAGTTGATTTCATAAATGGATATTTCCATTTATTTTTTTTTAAATATTTTATAATTGATATACTGTTGAAATATTTTACTTGTTTGATACTAAATTTGTTTTTAATAATATATATTATTATATATATATATAATATATATTATATAATATATATTTTAATTATATATATATATATATATACTAACAATCTTATCTACCTTCTTTACAAAAAATTTTTTTTCTCTCTTTTCTTATTATTAGTTTGAATAAAAGTGCATGGTTCTGTCTTTCTCTCTTTTCTCTATAACTTCTAAAAATTATACTATTAAATATATTCTCACTTCTATTATTCTATATACAAATTAGAGTATGTCTAAATGACGTGTAAAAGCCGACTGCAAAAGACGTTACGTTGTTAAATTTTATTGTTATTAATTATAAATATATAAGGATGATGTGTAAGAAGTAAAGGATTTTTTCTCTCTCTCTATTAATTAATAACAATTTACAAATTTTATAATTTGAATTTAAATAATCAAAGAAATAAAGATAATATCAATACAAAACTAAACTATAAATTTAAACAACTATTTATTTTTATAAATATATATATATATTATATTTTAAATAAATTGAATTTGGTATTCTAAAAGAAATTTATACTGAGTTGAGTTGTGCAGTCGAGGCCTTCCGTTGAAAAGAGATCAAACACTTATACTAATTGACGGGTTTATTTTTGAACCAAAAATCGTCACAGTTTTTGAAAAAATCAATGATAATAGTAATCTTGAGGCCTCTTGATAGGTAGAGTACCTCAAAAAAGTAAAAGAGAGAAAGAAAAAAACTTAACAAAAAAAAAATGATAATAATATTTACATACTGGCCAACTCAAAAAAAAAATCTAGCTAACTATGCAAAAAAAAAACTATTTATATTTACATCCGCGCCGTCTGGTGTTCTCGGCGTCACAGAGTTCATCTATGAAAATAAATAATAAAATATTAATAAAAATATACAAATTATGTAGAATATAATATTACCAAAAATTATTTACAACATATATATATATGTTATATAGAAATTATATTTTGATTTAAAATTATAAATTATAGAATAAAATACTCTGTTGGATCGACCGCCAGAGGTCGCGCTTTCCCTATATAGGCCTATTGTTGTTTCCCGTTGGCCGGCTCAAATCTTTTTGTAAATTATGTAAATAAGTTTTTCATTTTTTATTCTTACGCCTCAAGTCAGGCATACCTTTCTCAAATTATGTTTTCTATATTCCATAAGTTCAATTAAAGATATTTATAATCTTCACTATTTTATCATACTTTCAAGATTTTAATCACGAATGCATTACCATAGCATAATCCTCAAGATAATCAAAAATCAACAGAAATCTCAATATTTTACTAACACAATCGATAATTTGAAACTCTTTAATTTGAATCTCTGGAAATTTGAATTTTTTCCTCCGGTTCCTTGAAAAATACTTGATAAAGTTGAATAAATTCAATATCAATTGGTCTCCTCGGTAATTTGAAGTTGAAGGAATGGTATCTTATCACATATGAACATTTGTGAATAACTGTACAAATGTTTAAAATAATAGATCACGAAAATTTTGAGATCAAACTCTTGTTTACTTGATTTTTTCCTCCCTACCTCTGGGTTGTTTTAACTCCTGTTATTTTGAACTCTTGAAAAATTGAAATATCTTTTTGGTCCCTTGAGTTTTAAATTATCGAGAGTCGATTGTATATACATTATTCACATATTCCGAAATGGATAATAATTTTGTTTTTGTTGATATGATAGAGGCAATTTTTACTTATTTTCTTAAATTAATTTTAGTTTTTTACCTTTGTGATCGTATTTATTTATCTATCAAGGATCTTTCTTGTTTTTAGAAGCTCCCAATTAGATATTATCAGGGACACATCACCTTTGTTACAAGTATGTAAAGAAAAATAAAGAATGTACGAGATATCAGGATAACAAAAGAACTTTAAAAGTTTTTTTTTCACACGAAGTCCAGTTGCACGATCTAAATATGTTGTTTTATGATAAATACAAATTATTTTTTTAATTAAGAAAAAAGCATTCTGGAATAATTAAAAATCAACGAATAGTTGATATTTATTCCGATAGATGGCGCAAGCCATCAGCAACTTTCAGTTGCACGATAAGGAGATGTCTTTTTCTTAATTTATGAACCTTATCCCAGTACAATGTCACATTTGTACTATTTTTTCACATTGTTTTTTTAAATGTTTATTTGTTTAGTAGAAATGTTATTTTTATATATTCATTTTAATCAAATTTTGTCTGTTTTAACGCTGACACATTAATAAACGTTTATGTAACGTGAGAAAACTCAGAACGAGAGGAGAGGTATTGTAATTAAATTTTAAAAAGGATTTTCTAATAAATTTGATGTTTTGTCCATATCTAAGAACCCTAGGTAACAAATCAAATATATATAAATATATACACACAGAAGCCTTTTTATTGGGGCATCCAGCCCTATACATGATTCCCCTCTACAGGATTTAGCAAAGGAAGATATTTCAAAAGTAAAAACTAGAATACAAGAAGTAATAAGGAAAAAGAAAGAGAGAAGAAAGAAAAAACAAACAAAAAGAAATATAGCCATATATACAAAAAATAAACATACAGAGCAAAAGGAACCATACATGATTAAATATTTAAATTAAAGTACCAATGTTTAGAATATGTCAAGGTTAGGATATCATTGAGAGGGCTGGTGTGGAATCAGCCGCATTCAGTCTTCGTTTTCTTCCTCCAAGCAAACCACGACATTCGGCGAATCCATTATTCTCCAACGGATATCCTTCAACTATTTCCCCTTCTATTTGGTCGAGTAAATTTTTGCAGTTGGTCAAATAGTGTTCGTTTGGTGGCAAGTAAGCAAAGATCATACACACTCGCATTTCACCGTCCAACCTCAGACAGATCATAATCCATTGTTTTTCAATTTCAGTCCTTTCAATCTTGTCTTTTATAGCTTCTCGAATCCCAACAATAATTCCCCCCGATGATCTACCCTTCTTGTGGTCTCTCTGAGCAAGTGATTCATACAGATGAAATCCTGTTGGTTTATTCTTCAGTTGTTGATCCTTCCATGTTTCTGTGAGTGCAAAAATGCTGCACTTTTCTAAATATGTGAATAGGTCGAATTGCAGCAACATCCATTCCAATCCATTAACATTCCAACACAGCACTTGTGTGTCGTCTTTGAACGAAAAACAAAATTGTTTATTTACAGTAGTTTGCCCATAAGTATTTTTATTTACAGAGGATTGGGGATTTGTCAGTGGCTATAAAGCATTGTCGCCACTTTGGCTCATTATTCTACCATTTGTAACGTAATAGTCAATCCCACCAACTATGAGCCTGTTATCCCGTAGTTTCGTGGCAATACTGGTGTAGGGATTCGGCATGGTGGGTGGTGACTCCTCGGCGGGCGGCATCAGGTCGTTCGGCCACGTGTCGGCGGTACTACTGTATATCCTGCCTGGGGCGGGGGCGTGGGCGTCGGCTGTCCCGTCGTCGGGTGTCCGATACGTCGTCTCTCGCTGCGTCGTGTTTACTCCTTGCATGATCGCCGTCATCTGAACCAGAATCGCCGTCAGGGTGCGTTGTGTCGCTCTTCTCCTCTCCACTAGATTCTGGCCGTTGCCTTCCGCTGTTCGCTCTCGTTTGTTTTCCATCATATATCCTGTCGACTAAAGGGGCTGTGGGAACACGGGTGCAAAATGTTTTGAGTTGATTGATAATTGTTGAGGTGTTGGCGCAGTCGTTGATGCTGAGTGGTCAGGTGTTCACAACAGGGGAAAATAACGAGGACAAAGGGTTGATTGGGTTGGAAAAGGCTTGCAATCTAGGGAGAAGAAGGAGTTTGAGGAATTGAGCGAAGTTGACTAGCGACTATTCTATTGCATGATTGAGTATTTGACTTATCTGAGATTTGGTGAGATGGGATTGGCTCCAAGGTCCAGGTGCTAACTCGATGGTGTCGAGCTCCTAACTCGATGGTGTCCCGGTCCTAACTCGATGGTGTCCAGCCGTTAACTCGATGGTGTCCAGCCGTTAACTAACTATTCTGTGTTCTCGATTTAAGAAGAAAACTCTTCCGATTGCTCATTGGCTGAACATTCGTGACGTGTAAGCTCGCTATAGGTCCTTGACTAATGAGCTGCTTTCTGGTTGGTCTTTGCTAATTTCTTTGTCCTTTGGACTTGTTTTAACCTGACCAGGAAGTGCTAGGTTCTTGAACTCAAGTTTTTATGAGTTCCGGGATAATAAAACCCTGCTAATGATTGTTCTCTTCTAGGCCTTCTCTCTCCAGATTGTTAAGTCTTGTTCTTTATTAAATCTTTTAAAACATACATTTCATACATATTGGGTCGGGTTTGCATCCAGTTATGTACAAATTATGACATATATATATAGGGTATATAACAAAACCAGTCCAATACAATAGTAGAGCGGTCTAGAGATTAATTTGGCGAAACCGCTGAGAGGGTTCACTACTGATGAGCCAAGCCCTCTCATTCAATAACTCATATCATTGCAGTAAGGTCTGTAGAGATAATATTTGAAAATATTTGATGATATTTAAAAGAAACGCATTGTCAGTAAATTAATTTGTGTAAAATATTTTAACGATAGATGGCAATAAAATTTAATTTACTAGTCGGGACCGTCTGTCGTGGCCTCTGTCACCGATAATATACAGTTATCATCGTCATGGGTTCTTAATTCTGTCACCGTTTGCTTTTGGTTCAGTGGTAGAATGCTCGCCTGCCACGCGGGCGCCCCGGAATCGATTCCCGGCCGATGCATTTTTTTTTTTTTACAATTTTTAAAACTCATTTATATATTATACAAGAATGACATCTACGGCGCCAATTTATAATTGTAACGAATAGTATTTAAATAAAAGCATTTAATCGGGTAAACCCCGGGCGTTGTAGATTATAAACACAATAAGACCACATCCATGATAAGGTACAATTTGGATTATAGATTATAAACACAAGGTAATAAGACAACATCCATGATAAGGTACAGTTTGGATTATAGATTATAAATACAAGGTACTAAGACCACATCCATGATAAGGCACAATTTGAATTATTAATATATATAGTCACGACCGTCTTTCCACCGTCATCGGCCGCCTCTGTCACGGATGCGCGCGCATCTACCAAAAAAAAACTCCCTCGAGCCGGATTTGAACCAGCGACCTAAGGATCACCGCTTAATTACATCTACAGTCCTCCGCTCTGCCAACTGAGCTATCGAGGGATACGAGCTGTATTAATAAGTTTACCTTATAAAGTCAACTAATCCTATTTCTACATATTTCTATTTCTATTAATATATATAGTCACGACCGTCTTCCCACCGTCATCGGCCGCCTCTGTCACGGATGCGCGCGCACAGGGAGATCACGTGCTCGCCGGCAGCCAACGGGCGCGCGCCGCCGGCAGGGGGGGGGGGCATTACGGCACTCAAGGTCACCTACGCGCCAACGATGACACTTGATCGTAGCCGTCCAATAGGAGGGCGCCGGCCATCCGTGACAGAGGCGGCCTATGACTGATTGATTAGGATTAGGATATGCATTTATTTAAGGCGCCAATTTATAATTGTAACAAATAGTATTTGAATAAAAACATTCAATCGGGTAAAACACGGGCGTTGCCCGGGTCATTCGGCTAGTATATATATATGATACATTTTGAATGATAGAATGTAAATTTTATTTTATTTTTTTTTTTTTTACTAAAGATTTAATTAAATGGTGTATGTAAATTTTTGTTTTGTTTAAAAAAGATTTGAAAAAAAAATAAAGACGATGATTATTGAGGTGGAGACCGCCACAAACGACTGCTTAATTGTCATTTCCACACATTGAACTTTGGAAAAATTACAATACGACAAAGTAGTCGACAGGATTCGAACTTGTTCGCGGAAATTTTATTTAATCTCAGGGCATGGGAAAGAGGAAGGCAAGCCCAAACATTACTTCATCTATTAATAAGACTGATCTTAAAGAAAATTCGAATATGGAATATTATCCCAAAGATATGATACCAAGCTTTAACCCTGAAGAAGGGCTTAAATACTCGCAATGGCTGAAGGTTTTCAACCAACAGATCAAGCTCCGGAATATCAAACAAGAAGATGCTCTTTTCATGATACCTACTCTCTTTAAGGGCAATTTTCTTGAGATTTATGCCACAATTTGTGACGAAATTGACACATTGGAAGATTTACATTCTAGGATGATGACATTCTTCCCAGAGTTTGAACGCGGCCTACATAAAAAGTTTTGGCAACTAACTAAGCAAGAGATGCAATCAGTTCGTAGTTATTATCTTGAAAAGATAAAAATTGGCACACAGCTACACATGCCAAAGGATTTAGTCTTGGAATCTCTTACATCTGGTGCCGGCCCACTCGAGAAGTTTCTGATTGCTTCCTCGCCACATTCCTTAGAGGACTGGCTTCGTATTGCCGAATCATTGGAGCACACAACTCAACAAAGGGACGGAAGATGGAATAATGGACGGAGGAACAACTTTGCTGGAGGAAATCGCCCCAACATGGCCTCGCGGTGGCGATCTATCACGCCGCAGCATGGAGATGTCAACGCCGGCCAACTCCACGAACCTGGCCATCCTGGGACTTCATCCATCGGCCTACAAAGTGCGTCGAACCCCGGTAATCAAGACCAAGTGGGATATTGACGGTGCCCGGGGATCAGAGCGGATGTGGGGACAGCAGACTCATGGTTCCTGGGTATGTTTATGATTCTGTTTGATTCAGGTAGTGAGATTAATATCTTACCTACTCATTTTTTGGCCAAGAATTTTTCAAATAACATAAATATTTCTAGTTACGATAAAATAAGTACTGTATCTAATAATGTTAACATAAAAGGCCAGATTTGTTTGAATATAAAAATTGGAATTATAACTAAAAATATTTTGTTTTATATTATTGATAATCTAAATTTGAACTTTTTGATAATGTCCACAAAGTACCTAAAGTATTTTAAACTGAAGATTGATTTTGATAAAAATGTTATTATGCAAAATGATGGTGTTTTATCTAATTTTGATTATACTTTTTCTAAAGAAGAACTTGATGCCTTACAATATGATAATTCTAAAAATTATTTAAGTCTTGTTAGGTCTAAATATTGCAACAAACATAGTTATTGTTTAAAACTATCAGGGAAATGTAATCGTATAAAAAATGTACATGCCATAGGTAAAACTATAAATCAATCTAACATATATTTTCCTTCTTGTTTTAAATCGAGACCTATTTATCAACCAAACTTCCGACCTTTGCCTTTACCAAACTCAGAAGATAGTTATATACATAATGACGTCAGACTGGGAAATAATTTCCATGTTTTGATGAATGACTATGATGATATTTTTGGTGAAAATAAGTATAATGTTAGACCTTTAAAGGTAGATCCCCCGAGACTAACACTCAGAGATAAGACTCCTGTTTGTCTCAGACCTCATAGACATAATCTAAAGGATAACGGAACAATTAAAGAACAAATTAGTCAGTTGTTGAAATATGGCATAATTAAGCCTGCTTCATCACCATACAGTTCACCAGTAACCCTAGCCCGTAAAAAAGGAGAAAGTGATAAGACTAGACTATGTATTGACTTTAGAAAATTAAATTCAAAATTAATGGGTGACAGTTTTCCAATTCCGTTAATTGAAGATATCATCCAGAAGGTTCAAGGGTCGAGAGTATTCTCATGTCTTGACATTTTAAGTGCATACTGGACTGTTTCCTTGCATGAAAAGGATCAATACATGACATGTTTTACCACCACAGAAGGTTCCTATCAATGGTGTAGACTACCATTTGGTCTACGCACAGCTCCCGCCATCTTTAATAGGATACTTAGTTCAATATTACAAAAATATGACCTTAAAAATGTAATTTCTTATTTTGATGATATATTGGTTTTTTCAAACGATACGCAATCCCATTTGGAACATCTTAAGGAAATATTTGAAATTCTACAAAAAGAGGGTATCCAACTTAGGAAGGAAAAGTGTTTATTTTTTATGAAAAAGATAAATTATTTAGGTTATGAAATTTTTGGAGACCAAATGTCTCCCTCGGGCATTAATGTTGATATAATTAAATCATTGCCACCTCCTCGTAATGTTAGGTGCTTAAGATCATTTTTAGGAAGCGTTACACATTATGCTAAGTTTATAAATCATTTTAATAAATTAAGAGCTCCCTTAAATAATCTTTTGAAAAAAGATATAAAATTTACATGGACTGACGAATGCCAAAAAAGTTTTGAGGCTCTTAAAGAAGCATTAGTTTCGAAACCAATCCTCCAAATTTATAATCCGTTATTAACTACGCATATCTTTTGTGATGCTAGTACTGCAGGTTTAGGAGGCGTGCTCAAACAGGAGTATCCTGATGGCACAATGAGACCCATAGCGTTTTATAGTAGGGCCTTAAGGGGGGCAGAATCCAAATATACCATTACAGAGCTGGAATTATTAGCAATAATAGAAACGTGCAAGAGATACCATCCCTACCTTTCAGGTCAGCGGGTAATAGTTCACACTGATCATCAAGCACTAATTTGGTTAAATAATTTCAAACATACAAATGGTAGACTATTTCGATGGTCATTAAGATTATCAGAATATGATTTGGAATTCAAATATAATAAAGGATGTGAAAATTATGAAGCTGACATGTTGTCCCGATTACCATATTCTTGCTTCCTATCCATACAAGATTTAAAAGAAGGACAAGAATCCTTAGCTAAGCCTTCATCTAAATTATATTTCAATAAAGACAATATCACTTATATTCGATTAAAAAATAAAGATAGAATAGTAGTACCACCATCCTTACAACAAGAATTGATAAGTAAGGCTCATGAAAGTTTAGGACACCCAGGTATTAGTGCAATGGCTAGGGTAATATCAACACAATATTATTTTAAAGGTATGATAGGTAAAATAAAAAATTATATTTTGAAATGCAGGACCTGTCAATCTGTAAAGAAGCCGACTACACCCTCATATGGACTCATGGGTACTTTACCGCTAGCTGAGAAACCATTTGATGTAGTTGCTCTTGATAGTTTTTAGGCCTAGGAGAATATAATAGTACAAAAAATTGCCTTCATGTAGTAGTTGATCATCACTCTAGATACATTTGGGCTTTTCCTTCTAAGAGTACCTCGATAGCAACGTATATAAATATTATAAATCAGTTATTAAGTATAGGTAAGCCAAAGATTATTGTTACCGACAGACATCCCTCATTTGTCTCCAAAAGATTCAATAAGTTCATACAGGAAAAAGGCGTAAAACACGTTATGACATCCCCTTCTCATCCACAATGTAACGGGCTGGTAGAAAGGGCTAATGCCACTATCATTTCGAAGTTAAGACTCCACCATCAACAAAATCCCAGAATTCCATGGCACAAGCTATTACAAAAAGCATTAGAAGAATATAGGAATACTCCCCATTCAATAACTACAATTCCTCCCGTTTATTTACTTTTCGGCATTAATCCATTTTATACCAGTGACCTAACAATAGCCTATCCCCCCATAGAAGAAGCTAGGAAAACCGCCAATGATAATACAAAAAAACTACATCTTAAATTAGTCAAAAGATATAATGAATCCCATAAAACACCCAATTTAAAAATAGGAGATAAGGTACTGTATAAGATCCCTTACCAATCAGGCCAAGGTAAACTTATGCCAGCTTTTTACCCAGAACCTTATACGATAATTGCCATACCTTCCCCCCAAACAATAGAAATAGATAAGCCATGTCAACCCGAAAATAAACGTACAACAATAGTTAATATTTCTAAAATAATACTCTGGGAACCAGTATTTGAAGATACCGAGGAAAACCTAAAAACAATTTTTCCATTTCAAGAAAAGGACCTGGAACAATGCTTGGGCACTTAGCTTAACAGGCAAGTTTTTCCACTACAAACCCTAAATTTTGCATACTTCCATTCAGCAATAAAAGTTGCTATTGAATGGGATTATACCTATGTGTATGAGGGTATGTAAACATGTAGTGCTTGATATTTAGAAATTTTTCCCCAGTTGTCTGCATTATGTTAGTTAGGTTTTGTTATGCCACCTTTTCCTGTGAATTCCCCACCTAACAGGCCTTGGTCGCCTTTTGCCTCTAACAATATAATTACTTGTGTAATATAATTTTGCATTTTTTTTTTCTTTTTCTTTTTTCTTTTTCTTCTCTCTTTTTCCCCTTCGAAATGTATCTCATCCTTTACCTTCCATCCCCTCCCAACCTCCGTTGAGGAAGAAAATTTAATACAAATTTTTCTTTTTTTTTGTGGGGGGTAGTGATACATTTTGAATGATAGAATGTAAATTTTATTTTATTTTATTTTTTTTACTAAAGATTCAATTAAATGGTGTATGTAAATTTTTGTTTTGTTTAAAAAAGATTTGAAAAAAAAAAAAAAGACGATGATTATTGAGGTGGAGACAGCCACAAACGACTGCTTAATTGTCATTTCCACACATTGAACTTTGGAAAAATTACAATACGACATATATATATATATATATGTCGTATCTGTCGTGGTCGAACGGAAGGGCGCAACTATTGTGCATCTAAGCTTTGAAAAATAACTTGTTCCACACTCGTGAGCGCGCGCACGCGGCGGCGTGACGTAGCCTTCGCCCACGCGCGCTGTCTCCCACGTTTATTTTGTACAGATTTATAGATGGATGAATTTGTATTTACATTTTACATACTAAATAGGGCGAAAAGAAATTATATATTTTGGGCATTAGGCAAATTATGACATATATATAGATATTAATTAATTGTTTTTAATAAAATATTATATAGATAGATATTAATATGGAAAAATAGTGCAAAAGTGAATTTGTACTTGGATTAGGTGGATAAATTAAGAAAAAAGGCATTTCCTGATCATGCAGATAAAAGTAGCTGATGGCTTGCGTCATCTATCGGAATAAATATCAACGAATTGTCGATTTTTAAAAATTATTCCAGAATTGGCAAAATACCGTTTTCCTCTTGATGAATCAAGAAACGGTATTTGTCCAATTCTGGAATAATTATAAATAAGAAGACGGTGGATGAGTGGGTAACACCCTCGATTTCCGACAGTCATAAACTGGGATTGAATCCCACGTTAACATTTTGTTTAATATATGAATAACCTTCACCTATTATTCATTGTTACAAATATCATAAATTAGGTTGTTCTTGTTGAGCTGTACCTGTTGGTGTTTTTGGGGGTAAAAAAAGAGAAAATGTTACTTAAATATATATTTTATGTTATCTTTATGCATAGAAACTACAAAAGTAAAATTTAAGAATTAAGAAGAAAAAACAAGAATCAAGAAGGCACTAACTCAGTTGCCAATTGTTAATCATCATATGCTAGCTAATGTTATCATCATCAATTTATATTTATTCACATATCTATATAATTTATTTGCATAGAGAAAAATTCTTTGAATTAATATACCTAACAGTACCTAATAAAGTGATTTTTGAAACGATTATTAATTATACGATTATATAATTAAAAATCAACGATTAGTTGATATTGTTATCCCCTTCGTGGAGAGAGAGAGACAAATAACATAGTTTTATTGACATCCCGTCAAAATATAGGCAACACAGTCCGCACTATTTAAGTATAGAGATGAAAAAATAATATATATAATATTGTACTTTTTTCGGGATTGGTTTGTTGGTTGTTTGGATTGGTGGTTGTGAGACCCTGTTGACTTACTTGAGGTGGTTGACGTGGTGGTGATTGTTGGCGCAGTCGTTTGGCTGAAATGGTAAGGTTTTCTCACAGGGGAAAATAACGAAAAGGACACAGAAATGGGATTGAAATATAGGACCAGGCGATCTAGGGAGAGAAGGGCTTTTGACTAATGGTTTGGCAATTCACATTCTGAAGATAGAATTACCTTGGTGATGAGAAGGGCTTAAGCGTACTGCTTAAGGTGGTGGCAAGCTCCCAACTGACAAACTTGAGTCCGAGATTTAGCTCGTTAACTCTCTAGTGCTCTCATTGGTTGAATATCGTCTCGTGGCGACTGTCGATTGGCTGTTAGCTATTCCTACTGGACTCTCATTGGATATTGGTGCTTCCATTGTTCGTCTCATGATTTTCAGGGACCCGGAAGAAGAAGGTCTTTGAACTTAGTTTGTATTAGTTCCTGGGTAATAACTTTTGCTTCCTGGATAATGAAAACCTGGTAATGGATTCTCTGTGATGGCTTCTCTCCGAGTTCGCTTCGGCCTAACCTTTATCAAAACCTTTTGGATCATACATTGCATATATTGTGGTGGGGTTACATCTTGTTATATACAAATTATGACATATATAAAAAAGAGGGAAAATAAAAAATACAATAAAATATATACTATATACAATGAATATGTACATGGCGCCACCGCTGCAGAGTTTGATGGAAGATTGCCAACGGGTACCCAGCGATACCACGCATTTCGCGATCTACGAAAAAAAAACGTAGTATAGTTTAAGTTAAAATGTTTATTATCCCGTAAAACCATATTCTCTCTCCGAAGTTTGTCTTTCCTAATTTTCCACGTGGCAATATTATCTCTATAGACTACACTGTGGTAATAAATAATAATGGGTGCGCAAAAATGACTATGCGTTTTGTATGAAAAAGTGAAAGTTGTATAAGCTTATAATTTTGCTTTGTGTTTTAAAAATGAATCGATGTTGGTTCCATAAGCTTGAATTGAATATTACACCTTAGATATATATATTTTATTGCTTAAAAAGGAACACAAAAATAAAAGAAACTACAATTGCAAATGATTTTATAACTAAGGATAAAAAAATAATAATAATACAAAAAAGATTATAATAAAAATTGAATGTGTCTGCCATAAAAATATTTTTCTATGAATTATAAAAAATGAGAATAATTACAAAATTAACATATAAACTTCAAACACGTTTTTTATTCAATTTAAATTTTCATAAACAAACTTTTACCTATTGCTTTGTTTTGAATCGATTTCTGCGTCTTAAATGCTAGCTATTCAGATCTAATGATATCAAATCTTATGCGCATTTTTAAGAATCAGGTTCAAATTTGTACGTTAAAATTGCATATGGCATTGTTCACATGACGATGCAGCTGTATTGTAGCATAATGACCTGTCACATACCAAGGCCAATCTTAACATATTTCAATATATAAACTAAAATAGCTACAACTAATAGAAATTTTACTTTTTTCTCTCTCAAAACCATTCCACACAATGCCATTACGATCATTTTAACTATGATAAATTTTTCTTAAAATCCTCAGTAAAACGGTCTATCCACAAATCTTATAATCTATTTAAAATATACACTCAGATTATTTTCTAGAATTCAGTGGAATCTCGTGACTGGTTTACTTTCTCATGTATTGTACAGAAATATTTTTTTCTTTTTGACATTTAGTATAGCTATGTATTTATTCCTTGCTAGCACGTATATCTTATTGATCCTTCGTATCATATTTAGATATTTTTTGTGTAGATGACATTCGAACCAGGGTTTAGATTTAGGTCTATCCAGCTTAGTATTTTGTACATTTATCAACATGAACACTGTTCAACCTTCCAAGCAGAACTAATGGTCATTTCTTCACGCGATAAAATTTTCTAGATTTTTTTCACATTAAAACTTAATATTGTTATTACCAATTGGCTCTTTCTCACATATGTAGTTCTCTCGGCACCCAAAAACCCAAATCTTTGCAGAAATCATCTGTAAACTACATTTTACACCTAAGGTAACAACTCCCTTGTGTCAAAAATAACGGCGTATCCCTGCAAATTCTTACTTATGTGAGTAATATTTACCTAGAAATTATTCGAAAAAGAAAGAATAAATAATATTAAGGTAAAGGGTTTCTTTTAATTTTGATTTGAAATATATGCCCGTTGAAGAGCAGAAATTTTGCTCGAAAACTTGCGAAAATCAAAATTAAAAGAAACTCTTTACCTTAATATTGTTTATTCTGGATTATGTAAGAATAAGAAAATCAGTACTCTACTCTCACTATAAATACTTTCATTCATCACCTACAATGGAATGCTATCTGAATGACAATATCCCCTAACCTTAAAGGGAATCATTGTACAAGTAAGAAGCCTTTTTGTAGTACAGAGAATTAATCATGTTTCACTATTGAAAACTAAGACCATAAAATGCACCTTATGCAACGGTGAATTTAGTCTCGATTTTCCACACTACATGTTCTACTGTACGGCAATGGAAGAAGAAAGAGAAATTCTTCGTCAAGAGACCGGCTATAATAGCAATTCGCCTTATGTTTTAATGGCAAAAGTCGTAAAATCCAGACCCTTTGCATTCGCTTTTTATAAATACTGGAAATCAGCTCAATCAAAATATTTAGCACAGACACCGGATCCAACTCGATAATTGGTCGAGGTCAATACCCAATATTTGTATATAACTACGATGCTAATTTGTTATTTATTTATTCTGTTCTACAGGGAGAATCCTGTATGGCACGTGTGCCCAATAAAGGCTATTGTTGTTGTTGTAATATTGTTTATTCTCTCTTTTTCGAATAAATTCTTACTTACCACAAAGCTTTGCACGCAGTAAAATAATTCGTTTCACACAGAAACCACAGGTAGACCTATACATTACAGATTACTCAACTAGCAACCTAATAAGATGTATATCCAATTTCAGAAGTCAAAAAGAAAAGTATAGTGGTAAAAAAAAAGAAGTTTTACAATTCAATCGAAATTTGTGTGAAATTTATCAAGAAACACTTGATCAGAAAGCTTAAGCCAAGAACTTCAGAATCCAACACGTAACCATCTTTGTTGGATGTTTGGGAAACCTGGATGTGAATTAAAGATGAACGAATGCCTTTGGCATCGGGTGTTTCAAACTACTGAGATAAGGTGAACTGACAGAGTCACTATTGAAGAGATTTCGAGATGTGATAGAACTCTTGACGATCCTTGTTAAAACCTGCAGCAAAAATAAAGGGGAATGCAGGATATGTTCTTAGAGATTCTTCGGGACATGGTTTGGTTCTGGGCTTGGAAGGATACACATGCTAGGATACAGGAAAAAGGAAGACAAAGAGAGTGTGAACTAATGTTTATGATGAGGATTAGAGTTGAGTGAACTAATTTCTACTAAAGAAAATTCAAAGATTGAGAAGGATGGCATACAGATGCTGAGTGCAGATGTGATAAAGTTGGTTATAGCAAGGTCTGGTTCACATTATAACTGGAATGACAGCTTGGAAGATTGGCTATTCATGAAATAAACCTTTCTGGTATTTTTAGATTTAAAAACATATTGTATATTTTTGTATAAACTGGTATATACAAAATACGATATGAAAATAAGTGTGTATATATATGTGGTGATTTATGAAGCAGTCATGGTGGATGTGTGATGGGTGGTAAGGACACACAGGAGACAGGATTCAGAGGCAAAAACCTGTGAGGAGTAGATCGGGGAGAAGACAGAGAAGGTTCGAGGACCACCCTGGGAACAACTGGTGTCAGGCCACCTCGGTGAGAACTGTCCCTTGATCTAGCCGCTTTTTAGCCGCTTTGAGTAAAATAAATCCCCTAGGGGGGAGTGAAAAGTTGACATTAATTTACCAAGGGAGTTGTTTTAACCTGGCTATCTCATAATACAATAGCAAAACTCAATACAAAAACCAAAATGCCCCAGTCCATATGCAAACTCAACATTAACAGAAAATTAACAACAACAATTTCAAGATTCAGAACAGGACATTTTAAAGGAATGAAGATAAACCCAGACATGACTAGATCCTACAGGAACTGCAATAACTGTTACAACATCCAACTCACTCCGAATCATATATACAGTTGCCCGGCCATCCTTGTAGCCCTCTATATGGCAGACATCAATCCAAAAGAGGATATCCATACGGACAAGACACCTCAGTTGACTGGTATTGTGATCAGGGTGCATGGACCGATCTGATCGGCTTCATGGACAAGACACCACCACCATATCTTCCCTATTTCCTCGTATTCCCACACAAACCATTTTATTTATATATTTTCAAATATTGTGACAGATGTGTTCTTCCTATAGCGTTATATTTACCGAGTTAACGTCGTGTGGTTACAGAGGGGACAAGGGACATTTCGAAAGGTTCACCGAGCTGAAGAAGAGATTCACCAAGAAGGTGGACAAAATGAAACATAACCTGACGGTGTCCTGGGACAACTTCCTCTCGGTCAACAGAGATTTCCTCACCTCCAACGACAACATCACGCCTGGCATGGTCATCAAGAGGGCCGGGGAAGTCGATGGTGCTCTTCTTTTTCTTTCTTATATCCACTCAATCATATTAGGGTATCAAGCTTGTAAAGCTTGAGACTTTTAATGGTGTTTGTCGGGGATG